>LR738714.1:781319999-781471441 GCA_902687465.1 Secale cereale
CCCCGGGCCGCACCGGGGGGGCGCCTAGGCACCCCTGACCCCCTCTGATGCCCCCCTTTGGCATATATTTAAAGCGTGTCGCGAAAACCCTGATGCCGGACCGCTTTTCTCCAGACGCGATTCCGATCTCCGCCGCCATCGCCATCAAGCTTCGGGGGACTAGAATTCCTGCACCGGCACCCTGCCGGGACGGGGAAGTGCCCCCGGATTCATCTCCATCGACGTTGCTTCCTCCCTCCATGATGCGGGAGTAGTTCCTCCTCGGGGCTGAGGTTCTTACCAGTAGCTATGTGGTCAATTCTCTCTCCCATGATGTGATCTTCGTTGTGATCATAGGCTATGTTAATCTAGGGTGATCCCATGATATTTCCCCTTCCTCTATGTATTGGATTGATGTACTCACTTGTCTTTATCTAGTATAATCCCCGAGACCAAGGTGACAGCGGTCTATTGGACATGGATTAGAAAAGTATTTTCATGAGTGATTTCCTCTCTTGTGTGTTGATTGAAGATTGAGAGTCTCTTGGTGCTTGTCTTTGACTATCCTTTAGATATGTTGTGGTGATTGTGGGACTCTCTTTGGATGGCCGCGGTGACATTGGGAAATCCTTAGATTGAGAACTACGAACTTTGAGGTGTGCTTTTGTAGCCCTACATAATTCTCGTCCTCTCTTGACCACGAAGGAATGACCTCCGAGTGTGTCCCCTTTGCATGTTTTATGGGAAATATCATGTGATTCGATTATGTTAATGTTGTTGGGAGTTGCCACTAGTGAAAGTATGAACCCTAGGCCTTGTTTCCACCATTGCAATACCATTTGTGCTCACGTTTACCACTTGTTTGCTTGCTGCACTTTTTATTACAGATTTATATTACTTTGTTTTGCCATCCATATCACTTGCCATTTAACATCTCTTCGCCGAACTTGTGCACCTATACATCTGACAAGTGTATTAGGTGTGTTGGGGACACAAGAGACTTCTTGTATTTTAGTTGCAGGGTTGCTTGAGAGAGACCATCTTCAACCTCTACTTCCCTGAGTTCGATAAACCTTAGGTCATCCACTTGAGGGAAATTGCTACTGTCCTACAAACCTCTGCGCTTGGAGGCCCAACATAGTCTACAAGAGTAGAAGCGTGTGTAGACATCAGTAGACAACTGTTTCGCCGCCGGATTCCGATCTGTCCTCGGTTTGGACCCCGTGAACTGCTCCAACGAAAACGTGCTTCATGGCGGGATGAATCCGGGCCGATCTCGCACGCTGAGCCAGCTCGATGATGTTGGGGAAGACGTCCGACTCAGGTCCCGGTTCGCCGATCTTGCCGATGAAGATATGGATGCCACCGAAGGGAACCCGGTACCCGTATTTGATTGAATCGGCCTCCGGTCCCCAACCTGCGTCATTGATATAGATCCGGCCGCGGCGACTCTTGGTCATCCGTCCGACAACGTAGCCCTTGAGCCCTTCGAAGCTGCCCTTCAAGAACTCGAAACCATCGTGCGGACGCCCCACGGTGGGCGCCAACTGTCGTGGAATTAACACGGCAGATGTCCGGTTCAGAGGACTTGATAATGGAACCATCGCACGGGTTAGCTTGAAGGGGTTAAAAGCACACAAAGGACACAGAGGGTTTATACTAGTTCGGCCCCTTCAATGAAGGTTAAAGCCTACGTCTAGTTCGGTTTGGTATTGCTTGGGCGTCGATGAACAGGGAGCGGATTGCTTGCCTGTGTTTCGACGGGTTGTTTCTTGCCTCTCCTTGAACCATCGCCGGGTCGTCCCTTTATATAGAGGCGACGCCCGGTCCGGTTTACAGAGTCCCGAAGCCGGCTCATACTCGTGTCCGCCTCGGTCTCTGCTCTTTCTTCCTTATCTCTCAAGTTACATCATCGGGCGGTTTACAAACCATAACTCTATACATGGGCCCTAAGATCTCATGGGCCGTAGCCTTTACTAAACATTACAATCATACAAACATATTATAATAAGCCGGTTTACACTAGCCGGTTCATACCTACTAGTAATATCCCTGACAGTGAGTACTCATCCAAAGTAGTCGCAAGCCATGATCTACACTACATATGCAATGATATCTATGTAAAGGGGTAATATCTGTGGGTTAAACTGCAGGATGCCAGAATAATAGGGGGATAGCTAATCCAATCGAAGACTACGCTTCCGGCCACCTCCGTCTTGCAGCAGTGGAAGTGGGTAGCTAGAAAGTAACAAGTATCCTCGCTTCTGGCAGCCTCCGTCTTGAAGCAGTATAAGGGAGTAGATGGTAAGTTCACCAAGTAACATCGTATAGCATAATCCTACCCGGTGATCCTCCCCTCGTCGCCCTTTGAGAAAGCGATCACCGGGTTGTATCTCGAACTTGTCTGGGTGTGTTTTATTAAGTATCCAGTTCTAGTTGTCATGATGTCAGAGTATAACTCCGGGCCTTCCTTTTACAGAGGGACACATCTATTTGAATAGATTAACTTCCCTGCAGGGGTGCACCACATAACCCAACACGCTCGATCCCATTTGGCCGGACACACTTTCCTGGGTCATGCCCGACCTCGGAAGATCAACACGTCGCAGCCCTACCTAAGCACAACAAAGAGGTCAGCACGCCGGTCCAAGTCCTAAGCGCACAGCGGTCTGGGCCCATCGCCCAATGCACACCTGCACGTTGCCAAGGCGGCCGGTGAGTAGACCTAGCAACCTCCAATACTAAGGAAGTTACGTTACACGGTCCAACCCGGCGCGCGCCGCTAAGTCGCTGACATCAAGAAGGATTCGGCTGATACCACGACGTCGAGTGCCCATAACTATTCCCACGTAGCTGGTTAGTGCGTATAGGCCAATGGCCAGACTTAGATCAAATACCAAGATCTCGTTAAGCGTGTTATTATGAAATAACCGCGGACAACGACCAGGGCCAGGCCCACCTGTCTCCTAGGTGGTCGCAACCTGCCCTGTCGCTCCGCCACAAAGTAACCATCGAGGAGCTGTCGGGAACATAGGCCCAACACTTCCTGTGTGGAACCACCTGCCCCTTCCGCCCCCATCTCCGAATCATCATCATGTGTATGTAATAGTATAGAATATACCCGTGATGACCACCTAAGTGATCACGGCCCGATAGTATAGCATGGCGGACGGACAAGAATGTAGGGCCACTGATGGAATACTAGCATCCTATACTAAGCATTAGGACAGCAGGTAAGGTATCAACAGTGGTAGAAACAATGACATGCTATGCAACAGAATAGGAACTATCAAATCATCAATGGTAGCAAATCTAATGCAAGAATAAGAGAGAAGAGAATGGGCAATATCTGGTGATCAAAGGGGGGGGGCTTGCCTGGTTGCTCTGGCAAGAAGGAGGGGTCGTCGTCGACGCAGTTGATCACCGTGGCACCGTCAGCGGACTCAGTCCTCGTGTCTAACGGAGAGAAGAGGGGGGAAGAAACAATAAATATAAAGCAGACAATTGTAACACAAAGTATGACATGGCGATACGATGTGCTGGGTGTGCGCTAACGCAGTGTTACATGTCACCCATAAAGGAGGATCCCATCCGGGAATGTTTTCCTGGTTCCGGACATTTGTCAAACAGATGACCGGAGGGGGAAAGTTCCATGTTCAGGTATTTAGAGGCACCACACGAATATGCGGGTAACGTATCCGGGTTCGTCTCGTCGTTCTGAGAAACTTTCATATACGAAACTTTTTCATCTGAGTTACGGTTTATTTTATATGATTTTACGAAGTTTTAACAATATTCTGAAATTATTATTAATTGCTAAATTCGACAGAAAAGAGTAATGACATCAGCATGATGTCATCGTGACATCAGCAGTCAACCAGTCGGTTGACTGGTCAACCTGGTAAGCGGGGCCCGCCTGTCATTGTCTCATCTAACTAACTGCAGTATTAGATTAGTTAATCTACAAAATTAGGTTAATTAAGATTAATTAAGTTAATTAATCATTTAATTAACTAATTAATTATTTATTTTATCAAAAAAATTAAACCTCTTCTTTTTTTGACGGGGAGGGGGCCCCATGTGCCAGTGGCACAAAGGCCACTACAGCGGGTTTAACGGACGCGGGCGGGGTTGCCCACCGGGGCGGACCCGGACGACGGCCACGGCGGGGGGCCGGCCCCAGGCACGGGCCGGGTCGCCGGCCCAGGCGCAGGTCGGGGTGACCACGGCAGGGCGCCGGCCCCAGGGGCGGGCCGGGGCGGCCACCCCGGGGCTCCGACCCCTGGTGCTAGTCGGGGCGGCTACGGCGGGGCGCCGGCCCCTGGCGCGGGCCGGGGCTGCCAGCACGGTGCGCCGGCCCCAGGCGCTGGCCGGGGCGGGAGGAGCGGCACCGGGCAGCTGGAGGTGGCGCGAAGGTCGGAGGCCTAGCGGGGCAGTGGCGTTGAAGGGGAGCGGCTAGCGTGCGGCGCAGGCGCGGCCATGGACGCGTGCCGCAGGCGTATGTCGCGGCAAGCAGCGACGGGCCGCGGTCGGGAGAAGTAAAGCGCGAGCAGGGTAAGCACGAGCTCACAGAGGGTTCTGACGCGGCTGCTAAGACGGCCTAAGGTGACAGATTCGACGAGGAAAAGGGGGAGACGACGATGAGCTCACCGGGCCCTGCAGATGAGCGTTCGCAGGCTCGGGGGAGGCTTGGTGACGACGGCGTGGTGGCGGCGTTCTCCGGCGACCGGAGGCGGGAGGAGGGGTCGAGCACGTCGACAACGGACAGTGACGATGGTGGGGACGAGGACGACTTGCGACAGGGCGGCGCCGGTGCGGTGACGACGAGCACTGAAAGGGGACGGGGACGAGCGCAAGATGATGAAGAGCTCGGGGGCGGGGTCCAGATCGAGGATGGGATATGGAGAGAGGGGTTAGGGTTTGGCTCCGTCGAAGACCTTGTAGGAGTGGAGCTGCCGGCGGATGGCCGCCACGGCGACGGCCGGTGCCGTGTCGGGCATCGACCATGGCCATGGGGTGGTTTGTGAACAGGGGAGGAGAAGGGGAGTGGCCGGCTGGGCCACCCTGCTCGGCCGAGCCAACTGTTTCAAGAGGTCCAGTGGGGGGAGGGAGGCTTTTGTTTCTATTAGTTTTCTTTCCATCTTTTGCTTATTTCTTTTTACAGTTTCCTTTTTTTATTATGTTTTATCTTTGTTTCCTTTTATTTTAGTTTTTGTAAAATATATACTTAGCATCTAATTTAGTATTTTAGTTTAGACCACTGCCACAAAAAGTCTAGTCCCCAATTAATTTAGTTTGATATTTTATTAATTATAAAAGTTATTTAAATAATTGTTTTTGGCTGTTGTTTCTATTATCTTAGTGAATCTAAACATACTATAAAGGTGTGGATTATCCACCAGAATTCCATAGGCATTATCCGGCACCTCTAGAGCATTTTGAAAACTTTTGTTGTTTTCTTTTAATTAAATTTTTAATTTGGGTCGGTTTCGAACTAACACGAGATTAGCAACAGTGATCATGGTGATGTGGCATCATTAGCGCGGAATTACTGTATCGTAATTATCCGGGCGTCACACTGACTTGGCACATGTTCACGCATGTAGTTGAAACAAAATCAACATACCCTCCACGATATTTATGTTCATGGTGATTAATACCCTACTCATGCTTGCATTCACTATTGATTAATTTTAATGCATGTTCATGAATGTTGTCGCTCTCTGGCTGGTCGCTTCCCAGTCTCTTTCTAGCCTTCACCTGTACTAAGCGGGAATACTTCTTGTGCATCCACTTCCATGAACCCCAAAGTTATTCCAATGAGTCCACCATACCTTCTTATATGCGGTATTTGCCTGCGGGTCCAAGTAAATTTGTATGTGCCAAACTCTAAACCTTCAAATGAAATTATGTTTTGTATGGTCGAACAGCTCATGTATCAACTAGGATTGTCTGTATCTTCCATGCTAGGTGGGTTATTCTCACGATGAGTGGACTCCGCTCATCATTCATGAGAAAATGGCTGGTAACCCGGATGCCCAGTCCCATGCTCAAAATCATAATAATTAAACAAAACTCCCCAGGGTTGTTGTTAGTCTGGACGGTACCCGTTGTTTCGGGCTAGCCGTGGAGTGTGCTTGTTGGTGGTTGGGGGAGTATAAACTTTACCATTTTGTTTGGGAACCGCCTATAATGTGCGTAGCATGGAAGATATCGAGATTCTTGGTTGCTATGTTGACAATGAGAGTATACCGCTCGAAATATTATTCATATCTATTTTAAAATCAAGCTCTGGGACTTTGCTATGCTTAATGCTTGTCACTAGGCCCCGAGTGCCATGATTTCAGATCTGAACCTATTATGTTTTCATGAATATATGTGTGTTCTTGATCCTATCTTTCAAGTCTATAGTCACCGACTATGTGTTATGATCCGACAACCCCGAAGTGATAATAATCGGGACCTCTCCCGGTGATGACCGTAGTTTGAGGAGTTCATGTATTCACTATGTGTTTGAGGAGGCCTTAATATCCCTTATTTTCCAATAGGACCCCGCTGCCACGGGAGGTTAGGAAAAAAGATGTCATGCAAGTTCTTTTCCATAAGCACGTATGACTATATTCAGAATACATGCCTACATTACATTAATGAACTAGAGCTACTCTGTGTCACCCTAGGTTATAACATTTACATTGAATTTATCCGACATAATTCCCCATCACCGATCCAATGCCTACGAGATTTTCACATATTGCTTGTTTCTTATTTACTTTTCCACTACTACTGTTACAGAAACTACAAAAGCACTATCGTTACTTTTATTGCTCTTACCGCTATCTCCATATTACTTTGCTACTAAACTACCTTGCTGCAGATACTAAGTTTCCAGGTGTGCTTGAATTGACAACTCAGCTGCTAATACTTAAGAGTATTCTTTGGCTCCCCTTGTGTCGAATCAATAAATTTGGGTTGAATACTTTACCCTCGAAAACTGTTGCGATCCCCTACACTTGTGGGTTATCAATGCTTGTGGCCGAGATGCCAATATGAATTATGCTTATGGAGATGAACTTGCTATAGTTCCTTATTTTATGAATGAAATTGTTGCTATTGCACCCACACATGATAGTCCTATTATCTTTTAGAATTCTCCCAACTAAACTATATCGGAGAACTTTGCACTTATTAAGGACTATATTGATGGGTTGCGTTCTATTACTACACATGATGATTTTAATTGATATAATATGCATGTGCTTTCTGCTCCTACTTGCAATTATTATGAGAGTGGAACTTTCTGCTCCATGTTTCCAATACGATAAAATTGCAAGAAACTGTTTATACTATGCATTGGCCTTTACAATGTGTGCATGAATTTTTCTTTTATGACATGCCTATGCAGAGGAAGAGAGTTAGACTTCGTTGTTGCATGATATATGTTACTTTGTGCTCACTACTAAATCACAAATCATTTCTAATTAAAATTGGCTTTGATATACCTTGGGATCCGGGTGGATCCATTACTTGAGCACTATATGCCTAGCTTAATGGCTTTAAAGAAAGCGCTGCCAGGGAGACAACCCGGAAGTTTTAGAGAGTCATTTATTTCTTTTGTGTGCTTTTATAAAGATTAAAAACAATAAAAATAAAGAGGGGAACCTAAAACTTATTCAAAAAGAAAAGCGAAAGTGAGAAAGACGAGCATTGTTAAAGTGGGAGGTAACCTTGAACTTTGTTCATGACCATGGAAACTTTGTGAACCTTGATTACAGAAACTTTTTAACAAAAATAATTATCCCCTTGAACAATTCCATTGTATTATAAAAACAATGTGCCAAGAGTTTCCTTTAGGATGATTAAACTACTTGTTGGTTTGTGCGGTGCAAAAACAGAAACTTTGGCTTTATTGGCTATATTGCGTGATTTTACATCTGAAACTTTTTGCAAAGTCTTGCTATAATTTTTTTTATTTTTCCTAATTTTTCCAACATTTTTAGAGTTACAGAAGTATGGTGGATGTTCAAATCTTTACAGACTGTCCTGTTTACATAGATTTCTCTTATAGCTTCATTATTTGCATATGTTTGAATTCTTGTTGAAGCCTCCATGACCTGGGGCCATAAAATTGTGATAGCATATAGTGTGTAATGTTTGTTTATAATTATACAATAATGTTAGAGCAGTACATGACGGGATTTCATTGATCATATGCACTAACCCTGCCACTAAAAGTTTGGTTAAGTTTTGTGTGGATGAGGTGTTCGAAGATCGAGGAGGTCCCGATGTGAGGAGAAGGAGGAGAGGCAAGAGCTCATGCTTGGGGATGCCCAAGGCACCCCAAGTAAATATTCAATGATACTCAAGCGTCTAAGCTTGGGGATGCCCTGGAAGGCATCCCATCTTTCTTCAACAAGTATCAGTATGTTTTCAGATTTGTTTCGTTCACATGATATGCGTAAACTCTTGGAGCGTATATCATTTGAAGTTTCGTTTTGTATGGCACATTTTTTTCCTTTTAATAAATGCACCACGCTGGTATAATATAATCCTTGGTGGATTTATAGAATGCTCTTTGCACTTCACGTATATCTTTTGAGTATGGCTTTATAGAATGCTTCATGTGCTTCACTTATATCATTTGATGTTTGGATTGCCAGTTTCTCCTCACATAGGTAACTGCCATTTGTAGAATGCTCTTTTGCTTCACTTATATTTGTTAGAGCGTGTGCATATCTTTTGTAGAAATAATTAAAACTCTCTTGCACCACTTATATCTATTTAGAGAGTTGACAGGAATTGGTCATTCACATGGTTAGTCATAAAATCCTACATAAACTTGCAGATCGCTGAATATGATATGTTTGATTCCTTGCAATAGCTTTGCGATATGGAGATGCTAATATATGGGAGGTACTAGTGAATGATTTTATTTTAGTAAAAATATTGGTGTTAAGGTTTGTGATTCCCGAAGCATGCACGTGTGGTCTCCTAACTATGTAACCAAATTGGCGCGCATTGTATTTTGATTGTTTATCTTTGCGTGAAGGTCGAGGGCGCGCGATGGTTAACTCCTACCAACCTCCCCCCTAGGAGCATGCATCGTAGTATTTTTGCTTCGAGGGCTAATAGATTTTTCTCAATAAGTATGTGAGTTATTTTTGACTAATGTTGAGTCCATGGATTATACGCACTCTCACCCTTCCACCTCGCTAGCCACTCTAGTACCGCACAAGTTTCGCCGGTCCATCAAAACACCTTATACCCTTCCTCAAAAGAGCCACCATACCTACCTATTATGGCATTTCCATAGCCATTCTGAGATATATTGCCATATAACAACACCGTTCCGCTTATTATGACACGCACCATCATTTTCATATTACCTTGCATGATTGTAAGATAGCTAGCATGATGTTTCCATGGCTTGTCCGTTTTTTATGTCATTGCTACGCTAAATCATTGCACATCCCGGTACACCGCCAGAGGCATTCATAGAGTCATATTTTTGTTAGAGTAGCGAGTTGTAATATCGAGTTGTAAGTAAATAAAAGTGTGATGATCCAACACTTGTGCTTCAAAATAGCACCATGATCAGAAAAAAATAAAGGCCAAAAAAAGGAAGAGAAAGGCCAAAAAAGATAAAGGCCAAATAAAAAAATGAAGGCCCAAAAAAAGAAAAAAAGAGAAAAATGGGACAATGCTATTATATTTTTTCAACACTTGTGCTTCAAAATAGCACCATGATCTTTATGATAGAGAGTCTCTTATTTTGTCACTTTCATATACTAGTGCGGATTTTTCATTATAGAACTTGGCCTGTATATTCCAACGATGGGCTTCCTCAAATGCCCTAGGTCTTTATGAGCAAGCAAGTTGATGCACACCCACTAGTTTTCTTTTGAGTTTTCAATCTCTTATAGCTCTAGTGCATCAGTTACATGGAAATCCCAACTCACTCACATTGATATCAATTGATGGACATCTCCATAGTCCGTTAATTTGCCTAGTCGATGTGAGACATTCTCCCTACTTTTGTCTATCACCACCTTCTATTCCACCCATAGTGCTATGTCCATGGCTCACGCTCATGTATTGCGTGAAGAGTTGAAAAAGTTCGAAAAAGTAAAGTATGAAAACAATTACTTTGTGACACCGGGATGGGCATGAGGGGTACTGCTACCTCTTGAGCTTGCGTTGTATTCCCTCGAAGAGGAAAGGGAGATGCAGGACAGTAGCGTAAGTATTTCCCTCAGTTTTTGACAACCAAGGTATCAATCCAATAGGAGACCACGCGCCAGTCCCTCACACCTGCACAAACAAATAAGAACTTTGCAGCTAATGCGATAAGGGGTTGTCAATCCCTTTACGGTCACTTACGATAGTGAGATCTGTAAACTCCTTATAATTATATTTTTGGTAGTTTTGGTATAGAAACAGAAAGTAAAGAAATCAAATAAACAATGGCAACAGAAATTGATGGGAAAGTAATATGACAAAGATAGACCCGGGGGCCATAGTTTTCTCTAGTGGCTTCTCTCATGATAGCGGTATTCTACGGCGGGTAAACAAATTACTGTCGAGCAATTGATATAAAAGCGAATAATTATGAGACTATCTAGGCATGATCATTGTATATAGGCATCACGTCCAAGACAAGTAGACCAGAACGATTCTGCATCTACTACTATTACTTCACACATCGACCGCTATCCAGCATGCATCTAGTGTATTGAGTTCATACGAACAGAGTAATGCCTTAAGCAAGATGACATGATGTAGAGGGATAAACTCAAGCAATATGATGAAAACCCCATCTTTTTATCCTCGATGGCAACAATACAATACGTGCCTTGCTGCCCCTACTGTCACTGGGAAAGGACACCGCAAGATTGAACCCAAAGCCAAGAACTTCTCCCATTGCTAGAACTATAGATCTAGTAGGCAAAACCAAATCAATAATTCGAAGAGACTTGCAAGGATATTATGAGCACACATAAAAAGTTCAGAGAAGAACCAAATATCTTTCATAGATAACCTTGATCATAAACTCACAATTCATCGGATCTCGACAAACACACCGCAAAAAGTGATTACTTCGAATAGATCTCCTCGAAGACCGAGGAGAACTTTGTATTGAGATCCAGAGAGAGAGAAGAAGCCATCTAGATACTAGCTATGGACCCGAAGTTCTGAGGTAAACTACTCACAACTCATGGTGAGGGCGATGATGATGATGATGAAGGCGTCCAAGATGGATCCCCCTCCCGGAACAGGCTCCAAGATGGGATCTCCGCGGGAGCAGAAGCTATGGCGGTGGAATTAGGGTTTTCTCTATGCGTATGGAGTTTCTGGGGTACGTAGGTATATATAGGAAGAAGGGGTTCACCGGAGGCCGTGTGGGCTGCCCTCGAGGCATGGGCGCGCCCTGGGAAGGCGGGCGCGCCCCCACCCTCGCGGGTGGCCCCTCTGTCCCCTGGCTTGGCCCTGAAGTCTTTCGTGTGTGATTTCCTCCAAAAATATCTCTCGCGAAGGTTTCATTCCGTTTGGACTCCGTTTAATATTCCTTTTCTGCAAAACCCTGAAATAGGCAAAAAACAGCAATCTGGACTGGGCCTTTGGGTTAGTAGGTTAGTCCCAAAAATGATATAAAAGTGAATGATAAAGCCCATTAAACATCCAAGACTTCATAAATAATAGCATGGAACAATCAAAAATTATAGATACGTTGGAGACGTATCAAGCATCCCCAAGCTTAATTCCTGCTCGTCCTCGAGTAGGTAAATGATAAAGAAAGAATTTTTGATGTGGAATGCTAACCAATATAGTTTTTCAATGTAATTCTCTTAATTGTGGCATGAATGTTCAGATCTAAAAGATTCTAGACAAAAGTCTATATTGACATAAGAAATAAGAATACTTCAAGCAATACTAACAAAGCAATCACGTCTTCTCAAAATACTATGGCTAAAGAAAGTTATCCCTACAAAATCATATAGTGTTGGCTATGCTCCCTTATTATCACACTAAATATTCATATCATGCACAACCCCGATTTCAGCCAAGCATTTGTTTTCATGCTCTATCTTTTCAAACCTTTCAACTTTCACGCAATACATGAGTGTGAGCCATGGATATAGCACTATGGGTGGAATAGAGGTGGTTGTGGAGAAGACAAAAAGAGGGAGATAGTCTCACATCGACTAGGCGTATCAACGGGCTATGCAGATGCCCATCAATAGATATCAATGTGAGTGAGTAGGGATTGCCATGCAACGGATGCACTAGAGCTAAATATGAATGAAAGCTCAACAAAAGAAACTAGTGGGTGTGCATCCAACTTGCTTGCTCACGAAGACCTAGGGCATTTGAGGAAGCCCATCGTTGGAATATACAAGCCAAGTTCTATAATGAAAATTCCCACTAGTATATGAAAGTGACTTAGCATGAAACTCTCTACAATGAAGAACATGGTGCTACTTTGAAGCACAAGTGTGGAAAAAGATAGTAGCAATTGTCCCTTTTTTTCTTTTCTTTTTCTCTTTTTTTGGGCCTTTTTTTTCTTTGGCCTTTCTTTTTTTTTCTCTTTTTTTTGCGTAGGGGCTTTATAGATTCAGCCTTTCCTCCCTTGGGACAATGCTCTAAAAATGATGATCATCACACTTTCATTACAACACAATATTACAACTCGATACTACAACAACAAATTATGTCTCTATGTGAATACCTCCGGCGGTGTACCGGTATGTGCAATGAAACAAGAGTGACATGTATGAAAGAATTATCCATGGTGGCCTTGCCACAAATATGATGTCAACTACATGATCATGCATGGAAATATGACAATATGATGCGTTTCATCTAAACGGAACGATAGAAAGTTGCATGGCAATATATCTCGGAATGGCTATGGAAATGCCATGATAGGTATGTATGGTGGCTGTTTTGAGGAACAATATGGTGGTTGTTTTGAGGAAGGATATATAGTGGGTTTATGGCACCGGCGAAAGTTGCGCGGTACAAGAGAGGCTTGCAATGGTGGAAGGGTGAGAGTGTGTATAGTCCATGGACTCAACATTAGTCATAAGAACTCATATACTTATTGCAAAAATCTACGAGTCATCAAAACAAAGCAATCAACGCATGCTCCTAGGGGGGAGGTTGGTAGGAGTTAACTATCGCGCGCCCCGACCTCCACACAAAGGTTGACACTCTACAAATACCGCATGCTTTAACTTAGTCACATAAAAGTTCACCATACGTGCATGCTACGGGAACCACTAACCTTAACACAAGTATTTCTCAATTGCATAATCACTCCACTAGAATGACTTTAATATCACTATCCTCATGTCTCAAAACAATTATCAAGCATCCAACATCTCTTTCTATTCAATGCACTTGATGTGAATTTTTTTACTACATTGACATTGGATGTTTGTCATGTGAAGACTAGTTTCTTTAGCCTAAACACTTTACCATGCTGTTTTAATAGACTCTCAAATAGATATAAGTGAAGCATGAGAGTTCAACAATTTCTACAAAATATTACCACCACCATGCTCTAAAAGATATAAGTGAGGAACTAGAGCAAAAACTATTCAACTCAAAAGATATAAGTGAAGCACATAGAGTGTTCTAACAATTTCTAGGCCATATTTAACTCTCTCAAATAGGTATGTCCAGCAAGGATGATTGTGACAAACTAACAAGCAAAGACTCAAATTATACAAGATGCTCCAAGCAAAACACATAGCATGTTGCGAATAAAAATATAGCTCCAAGTATAGTTACCGATGAATGAAGACGAAAGAGGGGATGCCTTCCCGGGGCATCCCCAAGCTTAGGATTTTTGATTATCTTGAATTTACTTGGGGTGCCATGGGAATCCCCAAGCTTAGGCCTTTTCTACTCCTTGTTCCATAGTCCATTAAAGCAATACTCAAAACTTGAAAACTTCACAACACAAAACTTAGACAAAAATTCTCGTGAGCTCCGTTGGTATGAGAAAGCAAACCACCACTCAAAGGTACAGCAAGGAATTCCTTATTTGTTTATATTGGTGTTAAACCTACTGTACTCCAAGTTCTCTATGGTTCATATCCTCCAATATTACTCATAGATGCATCGGAATAAGCAAACAACACACGAAACACAGAATCTGTCAAAAACAGAACAGTTTGTAGTAATCTGCTTGATTCTCCTTCTTCTGGAACTCCAAAAAATTCAAACTAAATTGGTAAATTTGCGCAATTTGTCTACCAATCAGTAGAAAAAATAATCAACTAAATAGCATGCTCCAGTAAAATCTGAAGACTACTTTAGCGAGCGCTAACAATGCTGTTTTTCACAGCAAGATCAAATAAACTTCACACAAGTCCTACCAAAGGTTCTACTTGGCACAAACACTAAACAAAACATGAAAACAGATCTAATCAGAGGCTAGATGTGACATTTATTCCCTAACAGCAACAAAAGAAAAAAAAAACATAAAATTGGGTTGCCTCCCAACAAGCGCTATCGTTTTACACCCCTAGCTAGGCATGATACAAGATAAATCTAGGTATTGCCATCCTTGGAAGGCAATCCATAAGTGCATCTCATGATAGATTCATATGGTAATTCGATTTTATTTCTAGGAAAGTGTTCCATGCCTTTCCTTAACGGAAATTGGAATCTAATATTTCCTTCCTTCATATCAATAATTGCACCAATCGTTCTAAGGAAAGGTCTACCAAGAATAAAAGGACATGAAGGATTGCAATCTATATCAAGAACAATGAAATCTATGGGCACATAATTCCTATTGGAAACAATAAGAACATCATTAAATATTCCCATAGGTTTCTTAATAGTCGAATCCGCAAGATGCAAATTTAAAGAACAATCATCAAGCTCATGGAACCCTAGCAAATCACACAAAGTTTTTGGGATAGTGGAGACACTAGCACCCAAATCACACAAAGCATAGCATTCATGATCTTTTTTTTGATAGTAGGTTCCCATTCATGATAGAGCTTTCTAGGTATAGAAACTTCCAACTCAAGTTTTTCTTCATAAGATTGCATCAAAGCATCAACTATATGTTCAGTGAAAGGTTTATTCTGACTATAATCATGCGGAGAATTTAGTACGGATTGCAACAAGGAAATACAATCAATCAAAGAGAAATTATCATAATTGAATCCCTTGAAATCCAAAGTAGTGGTTCCATCACTATGCAAAGTTTTAATCTCTTCAATCCCACTTTTAGCAATTTTAGCATCAAGATCTAAACACTCCGAATCATTGGGACACCTTAAAACAGAATCATCTCCAATCCTATTTTCATCAAGATTAATACTAGAAAACAAGGATATAATAGGAGACACATCAATAACTTTCAAATCTTCATCTTTATTTTCATGATAACTAGATGAACATGATTTAATACAATCTTCTCTTTTAGCACGCATTCTAGCGGTTCTTTCTTTGCATTCATCAATGGAAATTCTCATGGCTTTGAGAGACTCATTGATATCATGCTTAGGTGGGATAGATCTAAGTCTCAAAGAATCAACATCAAGAGTAATTCTATCCACACTTCTAGCCAATTCATCAACCTTAAGCAATTTCTCTTCAAGCATAGCATTGAAATTCTTTTGCGAGATCATAAACTCTTTAACACTAGTTTCAAATTGAGAAGGCATCTTTCCATAAGAGTTGTTGTAGGAATTTCCAAAATTATTAGAGGAATTACTAGGAAAAGGCCTAGGATTAAAATTACCTCTATAAGCATTGTTACCAAAAAAAATCCTACCAACAAAATTCACATCCAAAGATTCATTGTTATTCTCAATCAAAGTGGACAAAGGCATAGCATTAAGATTAGAAGAAGCACTCTTAGCAGCAAACAATTTCATAAGTTCATCCATCTTTCCACCCAAAACACTAATTTCTTCGATAACACTTTTTTACTAGTAGATCTTTCGGTGTGCCATTGAGAATAATTAACCATAATATTATCTAGGAGTTTGGTAGCTTCTCCTAAGGTAGTTTCATTAAAGTGACTCCGGCGGCCGAATCTAAAAGATTTATAGAAGAAAAATTCAAGCCAGCATAAAAGTTCTGAATAATCATCCATAGATTGAAACCATGTGTAGGGAAATTACGTATCATTAATTACATTCTCTCCTAAGCTTGTGCAACATGCTCATGATCTAGTTGCTTAAAATTCATAATATTGTTTCTAAGAGAGATGATCTTAGCAGGAGTGAAATACTTAGAGATAAAAGCATCTTTGCACTTATTCCACGAATCAATACTATTTCTAGGCAAAGAGGAAAACCAAGTTTTAGCACGATCTCTAAGTGAAAAAGGAAATAACTTCAATTTAACAATATCGTTATCCATATCCCTTTTCTTTTGCATATCACACAAATCAACAAAGTTGTTTATATGGGTAGCGGCATCTTCACTTGGAAGGCCGGAGAGTTGATCTTTCATGACAAGATTCAACAAAGAAACATTGATCTCACAAGATTCAGCATCGGTAATAGGAGCAATCGAAGTGCTAATAAAATCATTGTTGTTGGTATTGGAGAAGTCACACAATTTGGTATTGTTCTAAGCCATAGTGACAAGCAAGCAATCCAACACACACAAGCGAAGAAGAAGCAAGCGAACGAAAGACACACGGCGGAAGAAGGGCAAATAAAACGGCAAGGGTGAAGTGGGGGGGAGGAAAATGAGAGGCAAAAAATGTAATGCGAAGGATAAGGGTTTGTGACAGGTACTTGGTCTATGACTTTTGCGTAAGCCTCCCCGGCAACGGCGTCAGAAATTCTTCTTGCTACCTTTTGAGCTTGCGTTGTATTCCCTCGAAGAGGAATGGGAGATGCAGCATAGTAGCGTAAGTATTTCCCTTAGTTTTTGAGAACCAAGGCATCAATCCAGTAGGAAACCATGCGCCAGTCCCTCGCACCCGCACAAACAAATAAGAACTTCGAAGCCAACGCGATAAGGGGTTGTCAATCCCTTTACGGTCACTTACGATAGTGAGATCTGATAGAGATGATAATTATAGTTTTGGTATTTTTGGTATAGAAACAGAAAGTAAAGAAAGAAAATAAACAACGGCAACAGAAATTGATGGGAAAGTAATATGATAAAGATAGACCCGTGGGCCATAGTTTTCTCTAGTGGCTTCTCTCATGATAGCGATATTCTACGACGGGTAAACAAATTACTGTCGAGCAATTAATAGAAAAGCGTATAATTATGAGACTATCTAGGCATGATCATTGTATATAGGCATCATGTCCGAGACAAGTAGACCGAAACAATTCTGCATCTACTACTATTACTCCACACATCGACCGCTATCCAGCATGCATCTAGTGTATTGAGTTCATACGAACAGAGTAACGCCTTCAGCAAGATGACATGATGTAGAGGGATAAACTCAAGCAATATGATGAAAACCCTATCTTTTTATCCTTGATGGAAACAATACAATACGTGCCTTGCTTCCCCTACTATCACTGGGAAAGAACACCGCAAGATTGAACCCAAAGCCAAGCACTTCTCCCATTGCTAGAACTATAGATCTAGTAGGCCAAACCAAACCAATAATTCGAAGAGACTTGCAAGGATATTATGAGCACACATAAAAAGTTCAGAGAAGAACCAAATATCTTTCATAGATAACCTTGATCATAAACTCACAATTCGTCGAATCTCGACAAACACACCGCAAAAAGAGATTACAACGAATAGATCTCCTCGAAGACCGAGGAGAACTTTGTATTGAGATCCAGAGAGAGAGAAGAAGCCATCTAGATACTAGCTATGGACCCGAAAGTCTGAGGTAAACTACTCACAACTCATGGTGAGGGCGATGATGATGATGATGATGAAGGCTTCCGTGATGGATCCCCCTCCCGGAACTGGCTCCAAGATGGGATCTCCACGGGAACAGAAGCTACGGCGGTGGAATTAGGGCACTACAAGAAATATGTTAATACGTGACGGTCCTTGGCCGTCATAGATCAGCCAAAAACTGTCATGCGTGTCCATCCTTGACGGACTTGAAATCCGTCATGTATATCGCGTCATAATTTGACATCGTAGCTACCACGACGGTTCTTGGCCGTCATGGAACTTCCTTAGGGCCGCCCAAGCCCAAACTAGGCTTTGACGGAACAGACTGTCATGGACCAATGCCACGTAGGATTTTCAATTAACGAACTGGAATGACGTGGCTACCTATGTGGACACTATTTTTCGTCACAGAAACCGTCATGGACTTAGGATCAATTTAAATTTGGTCCCATCAACTTCCTTCAGCCCAATTTTGATAAAATACACTTGTAGCATAATGTGTTTCATAAATCATAATACCAATTTTGGACCAAATCACTCAATATGCAACCATCCATAGGTATCAACAACATATGTTGACAAAATCACTCAATATGCAACCATCCACACAGTTTATAATATCCTCCATGAAATGATAATATACAATATATATTGACAAAATATATCACATAGCAAGGATTGGGAACCGGTACAATCCAATTTACATCAACAAAACATATAAACTACTAAGGTTGTCACTCATGTTCTTGTTGTCGACCCTCCTGATGGCAACTATATGTCATGGCGGATTGTGATGGACAACAACATACCTACCAAATTCACAACAACATTAGACATTTGTAGATATGAATATGTAGTAGAAGAACAAACTTAAAAAACAAATTACATGGTTTCCAAAATCCTTAAATCTTATTGTGCCTACAAATGAGAATAACAAAGTATCTAGTATAAAAAAACAACAAATTGACTCAGTAATACATGTGCGTAGTACACAAATAAACATGTTTAAATCTCTGTATTCTTACTTTAGGACTGCCACAATGTAACTATGTAATTTTCTTCTCAGATTCGGATTAAACTTATTTCTGGAATACATATTCACCGGGCGGCACGAGGCGACAAGGATAGAAAAAGAAATGCCTAGGGAGAAAACCGACCAACAAAATAATGCTCAGCATTTCTACTGAAAGAATAGTAGTATGATTTGTGTTTGTCCATACAGTAGGTTTTTGGTTTTAAAGGTCAAGATAATGCTCCGCATTTCCTAATTGACATTTCAGATTAGATCTAGAAATTCTGTACATATATTTCGAAGGTAAAAGCTGAATTTTTGCCAAGTTCATCTTCATATACCATTACTATATATAAACCACCAGTCAGCAATGAGGATTGGTATAAAATTTCTCAGATTTGGTAAGTGACCCCTATTTACTAGAATGCAGTTTCAGCGTACTACTCACTCTTGAAACAAGAGTTTGAGCTATCTTGTTTATATGAATGCCTGATCAAGTCGTAAAGTAAACAGGCAAGAAGGCATCCAAAATCATTTTTATTGTGCGTACAAATGGGAATAACTAGGCATCTAGTATAAAACAACAATAATAGCAGCAGCAGTTGAGGCCATACAAATGAGAATAACAAAGTACCCTGCTGATAGAACATGCATTGCAGAAGTCAAGTTACTATAGCAGCAGCAGTTGAGGCCATATAAATCCGCCAAATCATGGCATCACTAACAAACAATATCCATGATACGGAGCCACTGCTCGTCGACCTGGCTGGTGTAAGCTTCTAATGTTCATGTCTAACAAGTTTACACATTAAACTAAATATTTATCAAGGCACCGACAATAATGGACAACACTTGCTTACCAAGTGAACTCCAAATGTCATGCAAAATAACTAAGAGCCCTGGCTTCTAATAAATCTATAGAAGTGGCAAATGGTTATGTTAAGAGATACTGAGATAATGGTTAGGATGTATAGGATTACTTTGATTGGAGTGCATGAGATGATAAATTTAACCACCACCATCCATGGGGCACAAACAAATAAGTTGAAAATCACACCCTAGTGAAAATGCGCAACTCTGAACTAAATCAACTAAATAGGTGTAGTTCAGTAGTAGTTGAGCTATGGAATGAAAATAACAGATAAATCATAGGATTGGCAGTGGAGAACTAACCCTTGGTTGATCGCGGTTCAACTCCCAACTCCGAACGGCCGCCATGGTTGCCCTCTCAAGCTCAATTGCGCGCCGTGCAGTGGCACGACTGTTATGAAGCTACCTAGACCTGCATCCCAAAAAAATAGATCATAATCAGACAACTAGAGTGTTAAGTGATCGAAATAAAAAGAGAGGAATAACATGAAGAAAAAATATTTAGGATCACTTGTCACAAGCACTATTCAGGAGGGCGACCTAGTGATGAAGCAAAGGAGTTGAACAAACAATGCGTTGTGTCAATGTGCTGGCAAGTGCTAGCTAGGTGTGTGCCTCCAGGTTGAGAGAGAGTGAGCGTGGCCTTGGTAGCTGCAAAACTAATAGTAGTACTTCTACTCTAAATTGACTCACTAATACATGTTCTTAGTACACAAATTAACAGGTTTAAACCTCCGTATTCTTACTGTACGACTGCCACAACGTAACGATGTAATTTTCTTCTTAGGTTCAGATTAAACTTATTTCTGAAATACATATTCGCCGGGCTACAGGAGACAACAAGGACAGAAAAATAAAAATACCTGGGAAGAAAACACTAAACATAACATGTCGACAAGTTAATACAGTAACAAAAATCATGTCTCCACGACCTAGGGAAAAATCTGAAGAGAATTAAAACTTGATAGAAGGCCACATACCATAGTGCGGCGGTTGTCTCTACTTGTACATTGTTGTTTGCCTCTACTTGGTACCCTGCAGTGTACAAGATACAGATAAAATTCAGAGAAAAAATATTGTTAAACATTCAGAGTGGAAGCGCGCACACACAACACACCGGCTGCTGCACCAGAGCCCTTGGTAGTAGCTGCCGGCACCTTGTCAGCACGCACAAACAACACATCCTTATAGTTAAAGAGAGCAGTAGCCACGCTAGGTGATCGACACTGACAGTGTGCGACCTTTGTAATGAATCTATATTGAACATATAAACCCTGAAGAACTCCCAGGCACAACGAACCAAGCCACGTCGCCTTTAAATCGCTATGAACAGTACTCGTGCCACCGCCTGTAAATTCCGTGCCCCGCCAAGGGCATTTTAGTCATTCCACATATAGGTATATAAAACTCTCCCGCAGCAATGGAGAAACCCTACCCGTCACCCGCCCCCGCGAGAGAGCGACCTAACCCGCGTCCCCTCGAGCCCCCTTGCCGCCGCCACCCCTCCCCTCTGCCCCGTGCTCCTCGACCTCCCTCCTCCTAGCCGCCGCCGCCGCCTCTCCTCATCTTCATCCCCTCTCTTCCGCTTCGCCGCTGCCTCTCCTCTTCCTCCTCCTCCTCCCACTCTAGCCCCTCTAGGTCATTGCTCGCGATGGTTTCAGATCCAGCATTGGTCGTCCCCATGGGTGAGGAGGGGAGATGGGGCATTCAAGGTTCGTTGAGGTGCAGGGAGACCGGCAGCGTGGTGGAGGAGCAGCGAGACGGAAGCTAGGGAGAGGCCAGCGTCGGGGAGAAGAAGCAGCGGGGCCAGCGGCTCTGTCGCGGTAGTTTGGAGGGAGAGGCAAGAGGTCGACCACGAGAGAAGGAGCAGTCCAGTCCTCCTTCGTCATGGAGGACGTTCTGCAGCGGCACAATTGCTTCTCTGAGCATCCATCGCAACTCAGCTTCAGGTCAATCATCCTTTTGTTCTTACAATTTTTTGTCTCCCTTTCTTCCAATCCCCTGCTCCCAGAGCATCTCATCTTTGTTTGTGCTGGTCTTTTTTCTCTGTGCCTACAAAGTGTTTGATGAAAATCCAAAAAGGCTAACGGGACAGTATTAGTGTATGTAAGTCATGTGATTTCTTTTTTCTATAATTTAGTTCCAGCATTGAGTTTACGCATTATATACTTATCAGAGGATGATGGTTCATTATATACTTATCTCGAGATTTCTGCTCATTGATCTGTCTGGCTGACAATATTTATCTGCCATTGGCAGATTTCTGCTCTTTGGCTGGCAATGGTCCCAATGGAGGTCAAACTAGCATTCCCCCAGAACAGACCGCCACTTTCCGTCATTTCCTCCGCTAAGATTGCAGGTGTTTCCCTTCCGTAATCATTGATCTGACCCTTGCCTCAGGTTCAGTGCCCACACTACACTTCAATTCTTGGTAAGTGATCAATGTTCAATTATACCTTTTAGGTTCCCTCCCTCTCTCTGATTTAACTACCACATTTCCTTTATTTTATACAAGAACTATGGACACTTTATTAGAGTGATATATGTTTGAATAGTTTTTTTTTGAAGAGCTATATATGTTTGAATAGTTACTGTAGTTGACTCTGAAGATTTCCTATTATTTTAATCTCCTCATCCTAATATTCCTGGTTCCAGTAACTTGTGTTGATGGCACTAACGACTGTTAGAACATCATGTGTCAACCAAAACAGTTTTATTTGTGAGATAGGAAAATTTACCTAAATCAGAGGATGATTGTTCATTATATACTTATCTAAATGGAAATCCATTTTACATGCTATTATGCATATGCATAAAGTTTGATCTTTGATGCTTGGCAAATCCTTATTATGTTATTTTCCCAATTTATTACGTTTTTAATGTGCTTGCCTTTATTGGATTAGATGTTGGACTACAATGTACAGAGACTTGAGGAGTTGAGTTTGAACTACATGTTTTCTTTCCAGGTACACAACAAGATGATGAGTTTCCAATTCATTATTGTTCCTAAAGATATGAAAGTGCAGCCGTGCTTTTTCCTCCTAGCTGATGCGTCCTACTCTTTTTGTACTGAGCATCAATCTTTGATGTTGCTGCTCTCACTTTTTGAGAACCAAAAAAATACTGCCTTCAGCTCAAATGTGTGTTCACTAAATGCATGCCATTTTGTTCATTGGCCTGTCATGCTTTGGATTGCATCACCTACGGAGGTAGGTATGATACCTCATCGAATATTTTGTTTTAGCTTCATTTGCATTGGCATTATTGTTTTTTGTTTTTGTTTTTCCTGATTCACTTCTCTCGGCATTTTTGGGTGCGCCCCTTTTTATGAGCAGGCATGTTCTTTGTCTCTACACCCAGCGTCCACACGGCTAGATCGACGGGTCTAAACTCTTGGTGGGCTCCTCCACTACCTGATCAATTCCTCTTCTGCTCTATCTTTTTTCCTTCCAATTCATCTAAATTGAAACTTTGAAATCAACCAACTTTTTAATGCCTAAAATCCATGGAAAGAAGTGGTCTTGAAGTGTGAAACTCAAGACGGCAATTGGATACCAATTTTCCTACTTATTTGTACCTTCAAATATTAGTTAAAGACTAACTAAGTCACTGTTTCTTATTTTTTCTATTCCTTATTTATGCCTCCAAACAGTACAGAATCATGCAAATTGGTATAAATAAGTAGGCAAAGTTTTCTGTTCCTTCGTTAAAACAGAGCAGCTGGAACGGCACAGATGTGCAGCCACACACACACACACACACACAGTCCTCCTTTTACATATTTGGTCTTCTTGGAATCAAGAAAAAATTACTAAGAAGCACATAACTGATTATTTCTTCTGCCTTAGCTTCATTTATGTTATGCACACATGTGGGCAAGCTTTGAATCTCTAGGAGATTCACACTCAGGTGCCATTGGAGGCATATAATGTAAGTGCATGTCTATTGTTATGAGTTTCGGTTTTCAACTCTATGCAATTCTCATTGTCCTACTTTGTATTGTTTAGTACTCCAACAATTTAGGGATGCCAAATTAAACCATTTTGTTTATACAAAGGCTCATTGAAGCTTCTGTTATAGGTTTTCTACTAATTGGATCTTTTCCTTCATTTCATTGCAAGGTTCATACTAATGCTAATCCTTTCTTGGTACAGTCAAGTTTGGTATCAAATTCTGAAAAAAGAAAAACAACCTCTAAACTAGGGGATTATCTGAGAGGGAGTGTCTTAAGTGAAAAATGCCAACTTATTTTCTTCTTCAGTTTCAGTTATGAAGTAATGAACAAATGTGTGTTGTGCTATGCCTGAAGGAAAGAGTTCCAATTAGTAGTTCCACTCTTCGCCTGTACCTTTATGGCCAGTAGGCTTAATTCTTTTAGCCTGTAAGCTCTTCGCTGCTAGGTACAGATTTTATAGTTAACTGAAAACAGATAACAAAGACTCGCAAGTTCAATTTTCGCTTATTGGAGTTGGCGTTCATGTTTGCTGCAGTGCATTCTTATCAAGCCATTCTTATCTAACCGATTCTACAGGTACATGTTGTTTCTCATATGCATTTTTTTGCATGTATTTGTTTGAGAGAAATATTCTTGAGAGAACAGAGAGGTAAAAACACTAGGTTATTGTATCAAATGAGGGCATGGATGCTTTTATTGAGGTTTAGCTGAAGAGAAAATATGATGCAATAGGGTTGCCTCCACAAATTTGGAATCCAGATCCAATATCCGCCTTCATGTTCCTGACACGCTTGAGTCGGGATATTGATGAGGCCTCCTGAATGGTCTAAGCTTCAAAAGTTAAAGATTTTTAGTGTATTTATTCTTCTATTGAACTTGATTGAAGATATCTCTTACTTTATGCAGGTAAATCATCTACATATGCATGGAATGACACATACTGGCCTCGGCATGTACAATATTCATGTAAGACACATAGACAAGCATGTGATAGTAGGCACCATCTCCTTCTATTCCTGTTTACTAGAGTGGTCGTGTTCTATCCTTGCAATCATGCTTAGGTTATATGTAACATTTGTTCCATTTCATGTAATAAAAGTTAAATGTCTTTGTTGGGAGTGTTAAAGATAGCATTCCCCTTTCATGATGATCTTGCATAAGCATGTGGTAATTATTGCACATTAACAATGTATTTATTTCTTGATTTGTTGAGATAGCGAGACCGTAATATAAATATATAATTTCCTTTCTATTACTATTGGTTGATGCAAAATATATGTCATCCTACACTGTACTTTTCTGGATCATGCATATGAATTCTAGCAGTATTTTTCAAAATCAAGCCTTCATTATCAATGTTTAGTTTGTATCCTACTTGCTAAGGCAGCACCTGTTTTAACAGTATACAGACTTGGGGGTATTGTAATGCTAAGGATTTAGCTTATCTTTTCTTTTCTCCATATATGCTGCAGATGGTCAAAATAACACTTTAGTACGGTTGATACATGAGTATTATGAACTAATATCAGCATCCGTGGGGCTCTTCAAGTCTGCTTTGATATTAAACTAAATTGTAGTTCTGAACTGACATAGTGCCTTGTATACAAGATACATAGATTGTCGGAATTAAAAATCATAGCCTCAATTACTTCTGAAGTATAATATTGTTATCTATTTTTTTATCCGTTCACTTTTAAAATACTTATTTCCTACGTTGATAATATTAATCTGTTCCTTGGTTTATATCTACTCGAACAGGTTCATTATTTACTATCCCCATACACACTTAATAATCTCGAAGAGTTTCAAAACCGTGGACAACATGAAGCTCGAAACCACATGTAGATGTGTTCAGATGCAAGTTCGGCTAATTGGACAAAGTGTGTCCAGGCAGCAAGGATTAAAAAGGTGACATGTGTGTCTTTGTTTTTGAAGGCAAAGAAGGCACGTTGTGAGCCACTATGCACAACCTTTCATAAGGTCAATGAATACATACTTACAATTTTCCTATTGCCTTCGACATACTATATTATATGAAGATGCCGTCTAAATATCTCCTTGCATGGTATGCCTGAACTATAATGTTATTAGAATTGATAAATATGCCATCTAATCTCCTTCCATACTACTCCCTCTGTAAATATTAGTTAAAGACTAATTAAGTCACTATTTCTTAATTTTTCTATTCCTTATTTATACCTACAAACAGTACAGAATGTCAGGAGTCGTGGTCTTGAAGTGTGAAACTCAAACCGGCAATTGTATACCAATTTGCCTACTTATTTATACCTTCAAATATTAGTTAAAGACTAATTAAGTCACTGTTTCTTAATTTTTCTATTCCTTATTTATACCTCCAAACAGTACATAATGTGAGGAGTTGAACTATAAATGCTTGCTTATGCTTAATGGATCACCAAAAAAATGGAGAATTTATTCATTTGCATTTTCATGTTCTATCTCAGATGTAGCACACCGTGTGTATGAATCATGGTGAATATTAAGCCTACTTAGGTCATACCCAAGTAAGGTCAGTATAGATGTATAGTCCTTATAAAATGTGGTGCTCTAATGTAACTTTGTTCCTCAATGGTGAATTATTTTTTCTATAGTTGAAGTGCATGTGTGTTGCTGTGATGTATATAAGTGAAAGGGAACAAAAAATAATGGGAGAAGGAGCTTCTTGCTTTTCTTTTTCCCTTTTGTTTCTGTTTGATAATTACTCATCCATCTTGATGCTTGAGTATTTTCTAACCTCCCCTGTTTTATTCTTTTGGTGCTACTTGGACGTTTCTAATGTCTGATTTTTTGTTTTCTTTTAGAATACATAAAGAATAAGCTACTAGAATTCCTAATGTGCAAGTAATCCTACTACAACGAGAGATCTGGGCTGCTTCTTTGTGGCTTCCAAACTTGAAATGTTTGTTTGGAAGTTAGTTTAGTTTTTTGCTGTGGATTCACGGCTTCTCACATGTATCATCCTCTTAGACCTTTAGATTTCAAAAGAAACTAAATGAAGATATGGTGGTATGGTCTCAAAAGTACAACTTAAAGCCTTCCATGCTTTATATTTTCTTTGAAATTTGCTCTTGAAGAATCATGTATCTATGTTAGATCCGGTGAGAAAAGGCGGCTTCCAAGCAGAGGATGCGGGAGTGTTGGCCACATTTGGTTTTCGACTTGGGTGTCTAAATATTCTCACAATACTTGGCTCCCTCTCGCCCTTTGCGCCATTGGCGCAACGAGTCATCTAGTAGGAACAAAGGTGAAGCGATTGTCCAAATACGCATGCAGCATTAAGTACCATCTATATAGTAAAAAAGGGGATTAACGGATTGACTTAACCGATGGGCACCAAAGAAGCTAACATTGCAAGTGAAATAAACACTATACTATATAGCGATTGAAAAAAAAACTCATCAATAATATTGGAACTTGGCATATCAATCACTGCCTCCCTCCCTCAGATACATGATACATCAACGATTCAAAAAAGGACATCCATCAGACGAGTCAGGCAACACACTCTGAACCCACTACCAGTATACAGAGTAGCAGGTGAAGCAAGCTCAGGCAGAAATTTGCTGTTGGAACTGTTGTCAAGACAGAGAGAATGAATTGATAAGGTTAGTCACTACAAGCAGAATTGAAAATTATCTAAAAGTGATAAAATTTCATCCTGAGATAGACTGGTCATTGACAAGCTGCTCCTTGAATGCTAAGTACTCAGAAACTGTTCATGAATTGCAGGGCTCTCAAACACTTCCTGCATGCGTGCGTCGGGGGGTCAACCCAAATCACGAGAGGCAGGTCAGGGGATATCAGGGATGGGGTTGTAGTGATCTTGGGCGGACAAAGGACTAACCTTGGTGGAAAAGAGGTGTCACCGACGGCGGCCCAGGTGTTGGTCGCCCGCCGCTGGACGTTGCACAATGACATCACCGCGCAGCCGACAAGGTGGGCTCGAGGGGGCCAGGTGTGGACAGAGAGGAGCTACCAGAGACGCGTTGTGCGGATAGAGAGGAGCCGCCGGAGATGTACTATTTTGGACATGATGCCGCAGCCGAAACCCTAGCCACGGCTAGGGTTCTCAGGCGAGCGCCGGAGAGGAATGGATGTGGTGCGAGAGGGATGGATGGGTGGGGGATGCGGCGGATCTGGTAGGTGCTGGAGCTGCGAGGTGAGGGGAAGGGAGAGGGAGGGCCAACGGCGAGCTATGGGAGGAAGGACGCAAAGAGGTGGTGGGTGGGAGCAATGCTACACGTACAAACGTTTACCGGCTTTTACAGGGTGGGTTAATCTTGATTGGTCAATAAGTGAGCGGGGCGGCCCACCCCCCTTCAAATCAGGGGGGGAGAGGTTTGTGATTGGTTGTTAGATAGAAAGAGCGTGTAAAAGCTTGTAAATCTTTGTATGTCTAGCATTTTTGTGGTGGGTGGCGGCCTGTTGTGTGGGAGATGAGAGAGGGGGCTGCGGATGGAGGGAGGAGGAGGAGGATTTAGGGTTAGCATTTTATATGGGAACAGTGAGGCGGGTTTGAGCGGGCTTTGAGCAGGCTTGCGGGGCTATACCAGGCCGTCCATAACAGATTTCGAAAATGTCAAGAGAAATCCGTCATGGATTAAGAGGTTTCTTGTAGTGGGGTTTTCTCTCTACGTATGGAGTTTCTAGGGTACGTAGGTATATATAGGAAAAAGGGTGGCATCGGGGGCCGTGTGGGCTGCCTCGAGGCAGGGGGCGCGCCTTGGGAAGGGGGGCGCGCCCCCACCCTCGAGGGTGGCCCCTCTGTCCCCTGGCTTGGCCCTGAAGTCTTTCGTGCGTGATTTCCTCCAAAAATATCTCTCGCGAAGGTTTCATTCCGTTTGGACTCCGTTTGATATTCCTTTTCTGCAAAACCCTGAAATAGGCAAAAAACTGCAATCTGGACCGGGCCGTTGAGTTAGTAGGTTAGTCCCAAAAATGATATAAACGTGAATGATAAAGCCCATTAAACATCCAAGACTTCATAAATAATAGCATGGAACAATAAAAAATTATAGATACGTTGGAGACGTATCAGGTACCTTGTGTTAAGACAAAGGGATCATAAAAGACTATATGATTTTGTCGGGATAACTTTCTTTAGCATTGATATTTTGAAATACTTGATTGTTTGTTGGGATGCCCGAGTATTAAATTCTTTTATAATGATAGACTATTGTTTTGAATCACTCATGTCTTAATATTCATGCCATGATTAGATTACATGATCAAGATTATGCTAGGTAGCATTCCACATCAAAAATTATCCTTTTTATCATTTACCTACTCGAGGATGAGCAGGAAATAAGCTTGGGGATGCTGATACGTCTCCGTTGTATCTATAATTTCTTATTGTTCCATGCCAATATTCTACAACTTTTAAATACTTTTGGCAACTTTTTATACTATTTTTGGGACTAACATATTGATCCAGTGCCCACTGCCAGTTCCTGTTTGTTGCATGTTTTTTGTTTCGCAGAATATCCATATCAAACAGAATCCAAACGGGATAAAACCACACAGAGATATTTTTTTGGAATATATGTGATTTTCGGGAAGAAGAATTAACGCGAGACGATGCCCGAGGGGGCCACGAGGCAGGGGGCGCGCCCCTGATCCTCGTGGCCACCCCGTAAGGCAGTTGGTGCCCCTCTGTCGCCGCAAGAAAGCCAATATCCGGATACAAATCGTGTCAAAAATTCACCCCAATCCGAGTTACGAATCTCCAGGAATATAAGAAACGGTGAAAGCCCATAATCTGGGAACGTAGAAACAGGGAGAGAAAGAGAGACAGATCCAATCCCGGAGGGGCTCTCGTCGCTCCCATGCCATGGAGACCAAGGACCAGAGGGGGAACCCTTCTCCCATCTAGGGAGAAGGTCAAGGAAGAAGGAGAAGGAGGGGGGGATCTCTCCCCCTCGCTTCCGCTGGCGCCGGAGTGCCACATGGGCCATCATCGTGCGACAACGATCTACACGAACACCTCCGCCATCATCACCAACATCTTCATCACCTTCCCCCATCTTGTTGGGGAACGTAGCATAATTCAAAAAAATTCTACGTCTTCACCAAGATCCAAGTATGGAGACATCTAGCAACGAGCAACTAAGAGTGCATCTACATACCGTTATGAAGATTGCGTGCGGAAGCTTTCAACAAAGCAAGGATGAAGTAGTCGTACTCTTCACATTCTTCGTCACCGATGATCTAGCGCCGAACGGACGGCACCTCCGCGTTCAACACATGTACGGTGCAGCAACGTCACCTCCTTCTTGATCCAGCAAGGGGGGAGGAGAAGTCGTCAGAGATCCGGCAGCACGACGGCGTGATGACGGATGCAGTGGAGATCGCAGCAGGGCTTCGCCGGGCTGCCCTGCAAAGGAGTTGGGAGGTGTGACGGGAGGGGGAGAGGCGCCATGGCTGAGGTGCGGCTGCCCTCTCCCCCCCCCACATATATATAGGGGGCCAGGGGGGCGCCAGCCCCTTGCAGATCCAATCTGCAAGGGGGGGCGGCGGCCAGGGAGGAGTCCCCATCCCCCAAGGCAAGTGGTGGCCCCCCCTCCCCTTAGGGTTTATCCCTATGCGCATGGGGAGGTGGGGTCCCCTTGTGGTGCGCCAGCCCAGGGGGCTGCACACATCCCCTTGCGGCCTAGGGGCCCCACCGGGAGGGGTGGCCCCACCCGGTGGACCCCCGGGGCCCCTCCGGTGGTCCCGGGACGCTCCCGGTGACCCCCGGAGATCACCCGTTGGCCGAAACTGGACTTCCCATATATCAATCTTTACCTCCGGACCATTCCGGAACTCCTTGTGACGTCCAGGATCTCATCCGGGACTCCGAACAACTTTCGGGTTTCCACGTGCATTAATCTCTACGACCCTAGCGTTACCGAACCTTAAGTGTGTAGACCCTACGGGTTCGGGAGACACGTAGACATGACCGAGACCACTCTCCGATCAATAACCAACAGCGGGATCTGGATACCCATGTTGGTTCCCACGTGTTTCTCAATGATCTTCATCGGATGAACTACTGTGTCAAGGATTCATTCAATCACGTATGTTATTCCCTTTGTCCATCGGTACGGTACTTGCCCGAGATTCGATCGTCGGTATCCCCGATACCTTGTTCAATCTCGTTATGGCAAGTCTCTTTACTCGATCCGTAATCCATCATCCCATGACTAACTACTTAGTCACATTGAGCTCATTATGATGATGTCTTACCGAGTGGGCCCAGAGGTACCTCTCCGTCATACGGAGTGACAACATCCCAGTCTCGGTTCGTACCAACTCAACAGACACTTTCGGAGATACCCGACGCGTACCTTTATAGCCACCCAGTTACGTTGTGACGGTTGGCACACCCAAAGCACTCCTACGGTATCCGGGAGTTGTACAACCTCATGGTCTAAGGAATAAATACTTGACACTGAAAAGCTTATGCATTACGAACTATACGATCTCGTGTTATGCTCAAGTTTGGGTCTTGTCCATCACATCATTCTCCTAATGATGTGATCCCGTTATCACCGACATCTCATGTCCATGGTCAGGAAACCGTGACCATCTGTTGATCAACGAGCTGGTTACTAGAGGCCTACCAGGGACTCATTTTGGTCTATGTATTCACACATGTATCGCTGTTTCCGTACAATACAATTCAAGCATGAATAACAGACAATTATCATGAACAAGGAGATATAATAATAATGCTTTTATTATTGCCTCTAGGGCATATCTCCAACAGTCTCCCACTTGCACTAGAGTCAATAATCTAGTTACATTGTGATGAATCAAACACCCATAGAGTTCTGGTGTTGATCATGTTTTGCTCGTGAAAGAGGTTTAGTCAACGGGTCTGCTACATTCAGATCCGTATGCACTTTACAAATATCTATGTCTCCATCCTGAACATAATTCCGGATGGAGTTGAAACGGCGCTTGATGTGCTTGGTCTTCTTGTGAAACCTGGGCTCCTTGGTAATAGCAATAGCACCAGTGTTGTCACAGAAGAGAGTCATCGGGCTTGACACGCTTGGAATGACTCCTAGGTCGGTGATGAACTCCTTCATCCAGACTCCTTCCTGCGCTGCTTCAGAAGCAGCTATGTACTCCGCTTCACATGTAGATGCTGCCACCACGCTTTGCTTGCAACTGCACCAGCTGACTGCCCCTCCATTCAAAATATACACGTATCCGGTTTGCGACTTAGAGTCATCCAGATCTGTGTCGAAGCTAGCATCGACGTAACCCTTTACGACGAGCTCTTCGTCACCTCCATAAACGAGAAACATATCCTTAGTCCTTTTCAGGTACTTCAGGATGTTCTTGACCGCTGTCCAGTGTTCCGTACCGGGATCACTTTGGTACCTCCCTACCAAACTTATGGCAAGGTTCACATCAGGTCTGGTACACAGCATGGCATACATGATAGAACCTATGGCCGAGGCATAGGGAATGACACTCATCTTTTTTCTATCTTCTGCCGTGGTCGGCGACTGAGTCTTACTCAATCTCATACCTTGCAAAACAGGCAAGAATCCTTTCTTTGACTGGTCCATATTGAACTTCTTCAATATTTTGTCAAGGTATGTACTTTGTGAAATACCAATGAGGCGTCTTGATCTATCTCTATAGATTTTGATGCCTAATATGTAAGCAGCTTCTCCAAGGTCCTTCATTGAAAAACTTTTATTCAAGTAGGCCTTTACATTTTCCAAGAATTCTATATCATTTCCCATCAGCAATATGTCATCCACATATAATATGAGAAATGCTACAGAGCTCCCACTCACTTTCTTGTAAATACAGGCTTCTCCATAAGTCTGTATAAAGCCAAACGCTTTGATCACCTCATCAAAGCGAATATTCCAACTCCGAGATGCTTGCACCAGCCCGTAAATCGAGCGCTGGAGCTTGCATACCTTGTTAGCGTTCTCTGGATCGACAAAACCTTCCGGTTGCATCATATACAACTCTTCCTTGAGGAAGCCATTAAGGAATGTTGTTTTGACGTCCATTTGCCATATCTCATAATCATAGAATGCGGCAATAGCTAACATGATTCTGACTGACTTCAGCATCGCTACGGGAGAGAAAGTCTCATCGTAGTCAATCCCTTGAACTTGTCGATAACCCTTAGCGACAAGCCGAGCTTTATAGATGGTCACATTACCATCCGCGTCTGTCTTCTTCTTAAATATCCATTTATTTTCTATGGCGTGCCTATCATCAGGCAAGTCCACCAAAGTCCATACTTTGTTTTCATACATGGATTCTATCTCGGATTTCATGGCTCCAAGCCATTTATTGGAATCTGGGCCCGCCATCGCTTCTTCATAGTTTGAAGGTTCACCGTTGTCTAACAACATGATTTCCAGGATAGGGTTGCCGTACCACTCTGGTGCGGAACGTGCCCTTGTGGACCTTCGAAGTTCAGTATTAACTTGATCTATTTCTTCATGATCATTATCATTAACTTCCTCCCTTGTCGGTGCAGGCACCTCAGGAACAGTTTCCTGCGCTGTGCTACTTTCTGGTCCAGGAGGGGTGACTGTCACCTCATCAAGTTCTACTTTCCTCCCACTCACTTCTTTCGAGAGAAACTCTTTCTCTAGAAAGCATCCATTCTTGGCAACAAAGACTTTGCCTTCGGATCTGTGGTAGAAGGTGTACCCAATAGTTTCCTTTGGGTATCCTATGAAGACGCATTTCTCCGATTTGGGTTCGAGCTTTTCAGGTTGAAGTTTCTTGACATAAGCATCGCAACCCCAAACTTTCAGAAATGACAGCTTCAGTTTCTTGCCAAACCAAAGTTCATACGGAGTCGTCTCAACGGATTTCGACGGAGCCCTATTTAAAGTGAATGCGGCAGTCTCTAAAGCATAACCCCAAAAAGATAGCGGTAAATCGGTGAGGGACATCATAGATCGCACCATGTCCAACAGAGTACGATTTCGACGTTCGGACACACCGTTACGTTGAGGTGTTCCGTGCGGTGTCAATTGTGAAACAATTCCACAGCTCCGAAGGTGTGTGCCAAATTCATGACTTAAATATTCACCCCCACGATCCGATCGCAAGAACTTTATTTTTCTGTCACGTTGATTCTCAACCTCATTCTGAAATTCCTTGAACTATTCAAAGGTCTCAGACTTGTGTTTCATCAAATAGATATACCCATATCTACTCAAGTCATCCGTGAGGGTGAGAACATAACGGTAGCCTCCGCGAGCCTCAACACTCATTGGACCGCACACATCGGTATGTATGATTTCCAGCAAGTTGGTTGCTCGCTCCATTGTTCCGGAGAACGCAGTCTTGGTCATCTTGCCCAAGAGGCATGGTTCGCACGTGTCAAATGATTCATAATCAAGAGACTCTAGAAGTCCATCTGAATGGAGCTTCTTCATACGTTTGACACCAATATGACCAAGGCGGCAATGCCACAAGTATGTCGGACTATCATTATCAACTTTACATCTTTTGGCATCTACACTATGAATATGTGTATCACTACGTTCGAGATTCATCAAAAATAAACCATTGACCAGCGGGGCATGACCATAAAACATATCTCTCAAATAAATAGAACAACCATTATTCTCCGATTTGAAAGAGTATCCATCTCGCATAAGACGAGATCCAGAAACAATGTTCATGCTCAAAGCTGGTACTAAATAACAATTATTCAGGTTCAAAACTAATCCCGAGGGTAGATGTAGAGGCAGCGTGCTGACGGCGATCACATCGACCTTGGAACCATTCCCGACGCGCATCGTCACCTCATCCTTCGCCAGTCTCCGTTTATTCCGCAGCTCCTGTTTTGAGTTACAAATGTGAGCAACTGCACCGGTATCGAATACCCAGGAGCTACTACGAGTGCTGGTAAGGTACACATCAATAACATGTATATCATATATACCTTTGACGTTGCCGGCCTTCTTGTCTGCTAAGTATTTGGGGCAGTTCCGCTTCCAGTGACCCGTTCCCTTGCAATAAAAGCACTCTGTCTCAGGCTTGGGTCCATACTTTGGCTTCTTCCCGGCAACAGGCTTGCCAGGGGCGACAACTTGCTTGCCGTCCTTCTTGAAGTTCTTCTTACCCTTGCCTTTCTTGAACTTAGTGGTTTTATTGACCATCAACACTTGATGTTCTTTCTTGATGTTTACCTCCGCTGATTTCAGCGTCGAATACACCTCGGGAATGGACTTCTCCACCCCCTGCATATTGAAATTCAGCACGAAGCTCTTGAAGCTTGGTGGGAGCGACTGGAGGATTCTGTCAACGACCGCTTCATCTGGGAGATTCATTCCCAGCTGAGACAAGCGGTTGTGCAATCCTGAAATCTTGAGGATGTGCTCACTGACAGAACTGTTCTCCTCCATCTTACAGCTGTAGAATGCGTCGGAGACATCATATCTCTCGACTCGGGCATGAGCTTGGAAAACCATTTTCAGCTCTTTGAACATCTCATATGCTCCATGGTGCTCAAAACGTTTTTGGAGCCCCGATTCTAAACTGTAAAGCATGCCGCACTGAACCAGGGAGTAATCATCACTACGCGACTGCCAGGCGTTCAAAACGTCTTGGGTCGCCGGGAGAGCGGGTGCATCACCTAGCGGTGCTTCTAGGACATAAGTTCTCTTGGCAGCTATGAGGATAATCCTCAGGTTACGGACCCAATCCGTATAGTTGCTACCATCGTCTTTCAGCTTGGTTTTCTCTAGGAACGCGTTGAAGTTGAGGGAAACTGGAGCGTGGGCCATTTGATCTACAAGAGATATTGTAAAGAATTTAGACTAAGTTCATGATAATTAAGTTCATCTTAATCAAATTTTAATGAACTCCCACTCAGAATGACATCTCTCAAGTCATCCAAATGATACACGATCCGAATCGAGTAGTCCGTGTCCGATCATCACGTGAGACGGACTAGTCAAAAACGGTGAACATCTTCATGTTGATCGTATCTTCTATACGACTCGTGTTCGACCTTTCGGTCCTCCGTGTTTCGAGGCCATGTCTGTACATGCTAGGCTCGTCAAGTGAACCCTAAGTGTATCGCGTGTGTAAATCTGTCTTACACCCGTTGTATGTGAACGTTAGAACCTATCACACCCGATCATCACGTGGTGCTTCGGAACAACGAGCTTTAGCAACGGTGCACAGTTAGGGGAAACACATTACTTGAAATTTTAGTGAGAGATCATCTTATTTACTACCATCGTTCTAAGTAAACAAGATGCAAAAACATGATAAACATCACATGCAATCAATTATAGTGACATGATATGGCCAATATCATCTTGCTCCTTGGATCTCCATCTTCGGGGCACCATGATCATCTTGTCACCGGCTCGACACCATGATCTTCATCATCATGATCTCCATCATCGTGTCTTGAGGAAGTTGTCACGCCAACTATTACTTCTACTACTATAGCTAACGTTTAGCAACGAAGTAAAGTAATTACATGGCGTTATTCAGTGACACGCAGGTCATACAATAATTAAGACAACTCCTATGGCTCCTGCCGGTTGTCAAGTTCATCGACATGCAAGTCGTGATTCCCTATTACAAAAACATGATCAATCTCATACATCACATATATCATTCATCACATCTTCGTTCTTGGCCATACCACGTCACAAAACACATGCTGCAAAAACAAGTTAGACGTCCTCTAATTGTTGTTGCAAGTTTTACGTGGCTTCTATAGGATTTCTAGCAAGAACGTTTCTTACCTACGCCAAAACCACAACGTGATTTGTCAACTTCTATTTACCCTTCATAAGGACCCTTTTCACCGAATCCGATCCGACTAAAGTAGGAGAGACAGACACCCGCCAGCCACCTTATGCATCTAGTGCATGTCTGTCAGTGGAACCAGTCTCACGTAAGCGTACGTGTAAGGTCGGTCCGGGCCGCTTCATCCCACAATACCGCCGAATCAAGATTGACTAGTAACGGTAAGAAAGTTGAACAAGATCAAACGCCCACAACTGCTTTGTGTTCTACTCGTGCCAAGATGCTACGCATAAAACCTAGGCTCAGATGCCACTGTTGGGAACGTAGCATAAATCAATAATTTTCTACGTCTTCACCAAGATCCAAGTATGGAGACATCTAGCAACGAGCAACTAAGAGTGCATCTACATACCATTATGAAGATTGCGTGCGGAAGCTTTCAACGAAGCAAGGATGAAGTAGTCGTACTCTTCACGATCTTCGTCACCGATGATCTAGCGCCGAACGGACGGCACCTCCGCGTTCAACACACGTACGGTGCAGCAACGTCACCTCCTTCTTGATCCAGCAAGGGGGGAGGAGAAGTCGTCAGAGATCCGGCAGCACGACGGAGTGATGACGGATGGAGTGGAGATCGCAGCAGGGCTTCGCCGGGCTGCCCTGCAAAGGAGTTGTGAGGTGTGACGGGAGGGGGAGAGGCGCCAGGGCTGAGGTGCGGCTGCCCTGTCCCTCCCCACATATATATAGGGGGCCAGGGGGGGCGCCAGCCCCTTGCAGATCCAATCTGCAAGGGGGGCGACGGCCAGGGAGGAGTCCCCCTCCCCCAAGGCAAGTGGTGGCCCCCCTCCTCTTAGGGTTTATCCCTATGCGCATGGGGAGGTGGGGTCCCCTTGTGGTGCGCCAGCCCAGGGGGCTGCACACATCCCCTTGCAGCCTAGGGGCCCCACCGGGAGGGGTGGCCCCACCCGGTGGACCCCCGGGGCCACTCCGGTGGTCCCGGGACGCTCCCGGTGACCCCCGGAGATCACCCGTTGGCCGAAACTGGACTTCCCATATATCAATCTTTACCTCCGGACCATTCCGGAACTCCTCGTGACGTCCGGGGTCTCATCCGGGACTCCGAACAACTTTCGGGTTTCCACGTGCATTAATCTCTACGACCCTAGCGTTACCGAACCTTAAGTGTGTAGACCCTACGGGTTCGGGAGACACGTAGACATGACCGAGACCACTCTCCGGTCAATAACCAACAGCGGGATCTGGATACCCATGTTGGTTCCCACGTGTTCCTCGATGATCTTCATCGGATGAACCACTGTGTCAAGGATTCATTCAATCCCGTATGTTATTCCCTTTGTCCATCGGTACGGTACTTGCCCGAGATTCGATCGTCGGTATCCCCGATACCTTGTTCAATCTCGTTATGGCAAGTCTCTTTACTCGATCCGTAATCCATCATCCTGTGACTAACTACTTAGTCACATTGAGCTCATGATGATGTCTTACCGAGTGGGCCCAGAGGTACCTCTCCGTCATACGGAGTGACAACATCCCAGTCTTGGTTCGTACCAACTCAACAGACACTTTCGGAGATACCCGATGCGTACCTTTATAGCCACCCAGTTACGTTGTGACGGTTGGCACACCCAAAGCACTCCTACGGTATCCGGGAGTTGTACAACCTCATGGTCTAAGGAATAAATACTTGACACTGAAAAGCTTATGCATTACGAACTATACGATCTCGTGTTATGCTCAAGTTTGGGTCTTGTCCATCACATCATTCTCCTAATGATGTGATCCCGTTATCACCGACATCTCATGTCCATGGTCAGGAAACCGTGACCATCTGTTGATCAACGAGCTGGTTACTAGAGGCCTACCAGGGACTCATTTTGGTCTATGTATTCACACATGTATCGCTGTTTCCGTACAATACAATTCAAGCATGAATAACAGACAATTATCATGAACAAGGAGATATAATAATAATGCTTTTATTATTGCCTCTAGGGCATATCTCCAACACATCTATCTACAACGGTCCTCTCTCCCGGAGCCCGCTGTACCCTCTACTTGAACATGGTGCTTTATGCTTCATATTATTATCCAATGATTTGTTGCCATCCTATGATGTCTGAGTAGATTTTTGTTGTCCTATCAGTAATTTGTGAATTGCTATGATTGGTTTAATTTGCTTGTGGTTATGTTGTTGTCCTTTGGTGCCCATCATATGAGCGCGCGCGTGGATCACACCATAGGGTTAGTTGTATGTTTATAGGACTATGTATTTGAGGGCAAGAGTGGCAGAAGCTTCAACCTAGCATAGAAATTGATGCATACGGGATTGAAGGGGGCCAATATATCTTAATGCTATGGTTGGGTTTTACCTTAATGAGCGTTAGTAGTTGCGGATGCTTGCTAATAGTTCCAATCATAAGTGCATTGAATTAAAAGTCACAGATGTCATCCTAGCAGTGGCCTCTCCCACATAAAACTTGATATCGGTCTAGTAACGTAGTCAATTACTTAGGGACAATTTCGCAACTCCTACCACCACTTTTCCACACTCGCTACACTAACTTTATTGCTTCTTTATCTAAAAAGCCCCTAGTTTTTATTTATGTGCTCTTTATATTCTTGCAAACCTATCCCGCTACACCTACAAAGTACTTCTAGTTTTATACTTGTTCTAGGTAAAGCAAACGTCAACCGTTCGTAGAGTTGTATCGGTGGTCGATAGAACTTGAGGGAATATTTGTTCTACCTTAGCTCCTTGTTGGTTTCGACACTCTTACTTATCCAAAACTGTTGTGATCCCCTATACTTGTGGGTTATCAGCGGCCTGGTGATATGGATGTCCAACCAGCAACTACGGGTCCTGTGTGCGACGACAGCCAAACGCACTTTTCTTACTTTTTGTTTTTGGCTGTAATTTCCAAAAAAATATCAGCGACGGAGGGTCGAACTCGCGACCTGAATGTGCGTAACAGTGGAGCTGACCTGTTACTACTGCGCTACTACTAGTCCACATGATATTTGGTGTTCAAGACCTATGTATTCATTCCTTAAAAAAATTGAATTCAAATTTTGATTTTAAATTTTGCTCGATTTTTTTCGGAATTTTGTGGTTACCGTGGTAAACAAATTTACTGCCCCCCCTGGACAAAAATGTTCCATTTGAGATCCAAAACCTTGGAAAGAACACATCCATTCAACCAACCCAATCCAATCTCTCAACAACATTGACCAAAAATACAATACAATGCAAATTTCACAACCCCGAGACAAGCCACCAACATCCTATATCACCATTTCATCCAAATTCTACAAACTCGAGAGACACCAACCCGATAGGGGGAAAAAGTACAAATTCACACGAAATTAGCTCGCCTATGATTTCTTGTGTTAGACATGTATATATACCCTCTTGAGTATCCTTGTCCTGGTCCATTCCGCACAGACAATTGAACCATTAAACCCAGTAGCGTCACTCACTGCATGCTACCCAAAAAGCTCCTATAACCTCGCACGCCACTGGTACAACATCTCGCCTCAGCCAGGAGATGCTTCCTTCGAACTCAAGGATGAGGCCAGCAGAAACCCATAGTGTTTGCGTTTCAACTTAGGCCTTGGAAGCATGTACGTCTAGCTTCACTTAATACAAACCCAGCAACCCACCAGTCAGGCGCTCCCAACACCACCTGAACAACATCACTCACATTCAGCAGCAACCGACCCAGCCATCGCGACAACCTTAAAGGCACAGATACTGGAAATACAAAGTAATACACTCGACGTCCTGTCGATCGACCCATCCTTGTTCACGCCGGCGGTCTTCTTGCTGGTAGATAAAAAAACCTTCACCGGTGGCTGCATGCTCCACCGTCTCCAGCACAGATGGATTGCGTCGACGTCATCAGCATAAGGCTGTGTGCAGGAAGAGATCAATATTAAGTAATAGACAAGGAAAAGAAACAAAGGAAGTAACATTTATTCTTCACTCCCTATTCATCTATCTCTAAATTTTATAACACCACCAAAGACCTTTCATAATACAGAAGCGCATAATAAAATTTAGACAATAACCATCCATACAAAAACTACTGCTACAGCCGACTGCACTTGTTGACGTGCAAAGCTCAAACCACGGATTAAAGCAAATATGCTTCTCTGCTGGTCTATTAAACTTCTGGTGAAGAAAAGCATAGACATCATAGCTCCAACATTAACATAGTTTACACCTGACTGAAGCAACTCTAATTAGCTATTTAGTTTAGACTTTGCATGCCATGTGAGATAATACAATGAAACTTTGAATTGTTGTGCTAGAACCATGAGTTTGGATCGTACTCTCTCCGTCCCAAAATAAGTGTCTCAAACTTAGTACAACTTTGTACTAATGTTAGTACAAAGTTGAGACACTTATTTTGGGACGGAGGGAGTAATATATATTATTTTTACCTTGGAGCAGATTCATTAGGACATTTGCAAACTCATTTCTCCTAGGACGCTGATCCAAGACCAACCTCCTAAGCTACTGTCATTATAGTGGCCAACATTCCTAATCAAGTCGCTGGTGAACTTACATTCTGATATTCTCTTTATTAGTTGGGCTGCAGAGATAGCAGTATACAAGAATTCAGCGTTGCATGAAATGCAAATAGAAGACATGGTGTCGGGGAAACTGATCGCCCACGAACACCTATGGGACCGGAGCCCCTTTTCGGTACGACAGGGGGCGGAGGATGCACAAAGAGCGGATCGAGGCGAGCACACAAGCAGTTTACCCAGGTTCGGGCCGCACGGATGCGTAAAACCCTACTCCTGCTTTGGTGATGGTATTGAGTTATTGGCTCGGCACCGCGGGGAGCTACAGACCGAGCGTGAGAGTGCTTGAATGTCTAACTGGAATCCGAACCTCCCTACGTTGCGCATGGGCCTCCTTTTATAGGCTCAAGGGGTCACCGACAGGTGGCAACGCAGGTGAGTGTAAAATGTAAAAAGGGTGGTAGTTGGAACATTGTTCCATACCTAACCCTGACGGCAGGGGACAAGGGCATTAAATGCCCGTCGTCGTCGCCCAAACATTGCAAAAAGTGGCCGTCAGGGGCGCCACCGTCCGCCACGACGGTAGCCTCGTCATCGCTGCTTGCCACCGTGTACCCCAGGTTGCACAGCGTTTCGCCACGTGCGCCCGGGATGGTCCCAGAGCGACGCGTGGGTGGATGCGCTGGAGCGCGGGTACCGAGTGGAAGCTTGACGCGGCAAGCGCCTTGCCGCGGTTGCTATCTCGTCGCTCCTGGGAGCTTGTCGCTCACCGGGCCTTGCCGGGACGCGTGGCGCGTCGCGGCAAGTTTCTTGAGGTGCCATGGTTAGCCTTCCCGGCAAGCTCCTCTTGCCAGGGTCTTGTGTCTTGAGTGATCCTATGCTTTGAGTGTCCTTCCCGGCAAGCTCCTCTTGCCGGGGCCTTGTCTTTTTGACTTGAATACTTTGTTCTTGAATGGCTCCAAAGGAGCCACGGAGGACCATGGCGGTCGCCCGGCAAGCCTTGCCGCAGGACGCTGCAACTGCCCGTGCACAAGTTCGGGATACTAAGGTACCCCTACTTTAGTACACCGACAGGAGCCCCCGGGCCTGGGCCATACACGGTGCCGAGCGCTGTTGGGTCAGGCCCAAAACAGTGCACGGGCACGCGCGGCCGCCGCATCCCACTCCGTATCCATCGCGCCCTCCCCTAACTGCACGCGTCAATCGTGGCGTCGTGGGAGAGATCGTGGTCTGTTTCTTTAATTGGAAATGCGGAACGTCCGCCCCCTCCCCCCTTATAAGCAGGGGAAACAGGGGCAGTTCGTCCATCTGCCCGTAGCTTATTCAATCCTCAGAAACCTCCGCCGCTCCCCTCCTTCCCGAAGGCCGAAAGAGAGCAGCGCTCCGCCCTCCGTCGCCACCAGCACTACCAGCGCCGTCGACCTCCTTCACCGCTCCCGCCATGGCTCCGAAAGGCGAGAAGGGGAAGACTAAGAAGTCGGTCGAGGCGCTGCGGCTAGCGGCGATGCGGAAGAAGAGGGCAGTCTTCCCCCCCCCCCAAGCTTGACGCGGAGGAGCTGAGGGATTCCTTCTACCTTTTCTGGTCGAGGGAGACGAAGGTGCATCCGCGCACCAAGGTACTCCCGGCCGTAGCTTGCGAGATGTTCCCGAATGGCTACACATTCATCGCTCTGTTCTTCTAATGCGGGCTCTGCCCGCCCTATTCTGAGTTCTTCTGCGACATCATGAACACCTACGGGTTCCACCTCCTTGACTTCACCCCCAACGCCGTTCTGACCATGGCCGTTTTCGTACACCTATGCGAAAACTTTGTCGGAGTCTTCCCCAATGTAGCTCTTTTCCGCCACTACTTCACGCCCCGGGTTGAGAGAGGAGAGCCGTTATCTGGTGGGGTCTCCTGGATCTCAAGGACGCACAAGAAGGAAGCGTATCTTGAGGGGGAGCTCCGCGGCAAATGGGATGAATGGAGAGCCAATTGGTGTTGGATTGTAGAGGAGGACCCGCAGCCGTTCACCGCCCGGCGCCAGGCCCCAGTAGTACGCGGCAACGAGTGGATCGACCTGGCCCCGGAGGATAGCAGACTGAAGATCGCCACTACCTGGATCCTTCGCCTTAGGATTGCCGGGCTGACTGTAGGCGTAGTTGGCGCAGACTTTCTCCGCCGCCGCATCGCCCCCTTGTAGGAGAGGAAGAGGCCTGCTTGGGAGTTCGAGAACGCGGCAGATATTATGAGGCTGCGCCCGGGCCTCAATTATATCTTCACTGTCTTGGAGCTCAACGCGATGATCCAGGCGTTGTTCAAGTACGACTCCGACCACCCCGAATGGTTCACATTGCCGAGGGGCATAGTTCCGCTGTGCAACAACTCGTCGCTCAGCGGCATCCGTGCAGTGATGCCGCTATGCGACTCCCACGAGATTGACCCAACTTGGCAAGAGCCTACCGACGAAGCTGTGCAGGCGTTCTTCGACAACTTGGTGGAAATGCCAATCAACTCCGACGAGAAGAAAGGCCTCACCCGCGACACCACTGACCAGGAGATGGCATATATCGCCACCAGGCTGGAAGAGGCAGCGGCAGCCGCAGCCGCGAGCGAGTTCGGGTACACAGTGGAGGAGGCGGAGGCAGTGGAGGCGACAAGCCTTGCCGAGCAAGAAGAGTATCTCAAAGCGGGGAAACTTGCCGGGCAGGTCGCCGAGACAAGTGAGCCCGCCGAGCAGGGCGTCGGGTCGAGCGGGCCCGCCGAGCAAGGCGTCGAATCGAGCGGGCCCGCCGAGGACACGAGCGGCTCGCTGGAGATCGGCTCCTCCTCCTCGTCTTCAGGTAGCTCGCCACCACCAGCAGAGCCTCCGGCTCCGCCTAGGAGACGTCTCCGCAAGGCCGGGGACGTGACGGAGCGGCAGACGGGCAAACAGTCGCCGCGTCGCGCAACGCGCGCCACCGCAGCAAGCAAGGCTGCCGCGGGAGCACCTCGCGCTTCTGCAGCGGCTGGAAGGGGGTCATCCCGGACAGCAACTTCTGCCCCTGCCGCTCCCCACGCCACGACGGCAGCTGGAGCGGGGTCGTCTCAGACCACCGCCCCTGCTCCCGCCAAGCGGCCAAGGGAGACCACTCCTCCACCTCCTCGTACTGCGCGTGAGCCAGACTTTGATTTCTCCGCGCTTAGCTCCGACGAGGAAGAAGGAGAGTAAGACTTTGCAATCCTTGTATTTCTTCGATTTTATGTTGTTTTGTCTTGTATCTCTTTTGCCTAACTCTGAACCTGTTCTTCTTTTTCAGAACTCTGGCCCAAAGGGCGGTAAAGAGAGCCAAGGTCCCGGTGATTGTCATCGAGGACGAGCCCACCGCAATGGCAGGGGGTGCGCCCGAGACAAGCTTGCCGGACCCGGCAACTGGTCTTCAAAGCAGCCCCCAGCGCAGCCCCCAGCGTAAGTGTGGTTCATCTTCTGCTGTTAGGCGCGCGTGGGCGCTTCTTCTTTACTGACGTCTTGTTCGTTGATGCGTGTAGGAGCAAAGCAGAAGCACCAGGAGCGCCAGGAGACCGCCCCCGACGTGCCGCAGGCTTCGGCCACACCGCCAAGGGGAAGCTCTCCGGCAAGGGAGAACACTCCGCCAACGGCGAGTACCCCGCCAAAGACCAGTACCCCGCCAAGGGCAAGTTCTCCGGCGAGGGATAGCACCAGTGGTCCTCCGCCGGCGGGAGCTACAACCACGCCGCCAAGGGAGAGCTCCCCGGCAAGGAACCTCACCGAAGAGCCGGCCCGTGCAGGTAATCCCTTCGCTTTAAAAATTCCCCTTGGGCTTTTCTTCCTTAGATTCTTCTTTTTTTTGGATATTTGCTTGACCGTTTATCTTGTCTTTTCCTCCGTCAGACCCATCTGCGGCTGAGCCAATGGAGATGGAGGTCGTTGCTGACGACGCCGCCGTTGCTGAAGAAACGGTTGGCGCAGACGATCCCGCTGACGCAGAGGCCGCCAAGGATTCCGCTGTAGCAGCCGGCGAAGGGGCTGGCGATCGCACTGACGGCCCTGAGGCCGCAGGAGCGCCAGGTGCTACATCGACCGCCGAGCCCTCCACCGCTGCCACAGCCCCCAGCCCCGAGGAGCCCGAGCCAGGCGCCTACTTAAAGGCCGGTGACGACGTCTTCATCCAGCTCCCTTGGGCGTCCACGTCCAGGGCACCAGTCGAGGGAAAGGTCTTTGACGGGGAGGTGCTTGCCTCCGCCGGGCTGAAACTTGTCGACGCGCCGAGCAGCAGCAGCGAGCCTGAGGAGGAGTGGCTGCTGCGCAAGTTGCTGTCGCTTTACCGCGCCCGGCAGGCCAAGCTGGAGTCTCGCGAGGCTCTTGCCGCAAAGGCGGGAGCTGATATCGAGAAGCACGCGGAGGAGCTCCGGGCTATCAACCAAGCAGCTCTCCGGTCCTTGGCGGAGGAGCGGGAGCAGCTTGCCGAGGCGCAGCAGGCCTTCATCCTCGAGAAGGCTGAAGTGGAGGAGTAGCAGCGGCTTGCCGCCGAGGAGCTGTCCAAGCGAGAAGGCGAGTTGGCGCAGCGGAAGGTCAACCTCGACGGCCATGAGGATGAGCTTGCCGCGCGCGAGAAATCACTTGGCGGAGCTCTCCAGGAAGCAAAAGATGCTGCCACAGCTGCCGAGACAGCCGAGAAGGAACTGGAGGTGAAGGTGGCGCAGCTCGAGGCCGACCTCAAGGTGAGAAGCGAAGACGTCGCCGCGCTCAAGGTCGAGCGGGAGAAGGACGCCCACAGCCACTCCGAGCTGCAGGTCCGCCTCTCCGAGAAGGGCAAGGAGCTCGCCGTCGCCAAGGACTCCAACGCCGACCTCGAGCTAAAGCTGGCCACCCTGACCGAGACGCTGGACAGCGCCAAGGAGCGGGAGGCGACCCTGAAGGAGGAGATCAGGGCCAAGAAGGCGTTGTTGGCGAGCGCTACCATCTCCCAGAACAACTTTAGGCAGACCGTCGAGCCCTGGACGGAAGGCCTCGTCAACGCTGCCGTGGACATCGACAAGGAGCTGGCGCAGCTGGGGGCGGAGTATCTTGGGTACTCCACCGACGATAACCTCCACCCCAGCGCCAAGCTTACTTTATTCTTTAAGGGTGTGGCGACGGCCCTCCAGCAACTCCGAGAGAAGATCCGAAAGCAGCTGGCGGACGAGTCGCGCAGGCTCTGCGCGGGCGCCCTGCAGAAGGTGTTAATGAAGGTGGCCTTCCGCAATCCATGCCTCAACCTCACCAACGTCCTCAGGTCCCTGCCGCCGGACGCTGATCAGGAGGCTCTCAAGGCCCTTGTCGCACCCATTGTGGACAAGGTGGGCGGCATCAAGAGGGTTGAAGGCGATCGCGCGGATTAGGCCCATCCATTTTCTTCTTTCCTTGTCGCTGCTTATCATGTTAGGAGAACAATCTGTTAGAGCTGCGACAAGCTTATTTTGTAATATAACTTTATTTTGGGTAGTTAATGCAATGTTACTTCCTTTACTTGATTCCTTTTCTTTGTATGTTTTTGCCCTACGCTTTTAGGGAACTTGCCGGCGTAGGCACCTTTGCCGCGAGCGCTGAGTGCGGAACTTCAGCAGCCTGCTGGCGGTGCCGTTGCCGACAAGAAACCTTGTCGCAACCAGTTGCAGCACACTTAAGTTGTTGAGCGGGCTCGAAAACAAAGTAAGGGCGCGACACTAGTCGCAGCACACTTAAGTTGTTGAGCAAACTCGAAACAAAGTAAGGGCGCAACTAGTTACGAGTCGGTTCCTCTGCGCACAGGTTTTCCATACAAAGTGCGGTCGTTCAAGGAAGATAACTTGAAAATTTAAAAATTTGATTGCTCAAACTTTGGCAACTTAGCTCTTGTGTCGTTTGCTCTCCGGCAAGCCAGAACTTTCTTGAACGGCACTTGGTCCATACCACTATCTTCTCCTCCCCCCCGGCAAACTTGTGCGCGAGGGATCCTTCCTTTGCTTGAGAAAAAAGAGAAAGAGAAAATACAGATATGGTGCCTTTTGGCTCGTTACTGCTTACCAGGGGTAGGTGCTGCACAAAGTGTCAGATAATACACGCAAGAAAAATAGAAAGCGTGAAATGACAAGATGTGCGGGGCACATAAGCTTTACTGATGCACGGGGTCTGCGCCCGGCTTTGTACAAAGGATTGCATGCAACAGCAGCAAGACTTGTACAAAAAGGTGGTTGCCGGAGCAGATCACGGCAACCGCGCCTTACGGATAAAACTTACGAAGATGCTCAATGTTCCAGGAGTTGCTCACCGAAAAGCCATCTTCGGTCTCTAGGCGGACAACGCCGGGCCTAGTGACTCGTTTCACCCGATAAGGGCCTTCCCACTTCGGCGTCAACTTGTTGGAATTCTTGGCGGACTGAACGCGCCGAAGAACAAGGTCGCCTTCCTCGATACTTCTGGCATTAACTTTGCGGCTATGGTAGCGGCGCAAAGCTTGCTGGTATCGAGTAGCTCGTACAGCAGCCTGAAGACGGTCTTCCTCAAGGCGGAGCGCGTCATCTTGTCGCAGCTGCTCTTGCTCGAGCTCATCATAAGCGAACACTCGAGGTGACCCGTATACGAGTTCCGTGGGGAGAACTGCCTCTGCTCCATAGACTAGAGCAAAGGGTGTCTGTCCAGTGGCTCGATTGGGCGTCGTCCTGATCGACCAAAGAGCCGCGGGCAACTCCTCGATCCAGTTTCTTCCGCACTTGTGCAGCCTGTCGAAAGTTCTTGTCTTGAGTCCGCGCAGCACTTCAGCGTTTGCCCTCTCCGCTTGACCGTTGCTCCTCGGGTGAGCAACAAAAGCGAAGCAGACCTTGGCGCCAAGGTCTTGGACGTACTGCATGAAGGTGTGACTTGTGAATTGTGTGCCGTTGTCGGTGATGATCCTGTTAGGGATCCCGAAACGGCAAACAATCGACCTGAAGAACTTGACTACTGACTGTGCGGTCACCTTTCTCACTGGTTCCACTTCCGGCCACTTTGTCAACTTGTCGATGGCAACGTACAAGTATTCAAAGCCCCCGGCTGCGCGGGGAAAGGGGCCGAGGATGTCGAGCCCCCAGACCGAAAATGGCCAGGATAAAGGTATTGTCTGGAGAGCTTGAGATGGTGGTGTATCTGCTTGGAATGGAACTGGCACGCTTCACACTTGGTTACTTGTGCAGTTGCATCCTGGAGGGCTTCTGGCCAAAAGAAACCTTGCCGAAACGCTTTGCCGGCAAGTTCACTTGCGCCAATGTGGTGACCACATATGCCTCCGTGTATCTCTGCCAACAACTTTTGTCCATCTTCCCGGGGAATACACTTCAATTTCACACCGTTGAGTCTTCTTCTGTACAGTTCGTTGTTGACATACTGATACATACTTGACTGCCGGGCTACTCTTTTAGCTTCTTCTTGCTCTTCGGGAAGTTCTCCTGTCTGAAGGAAACGGACAATCTGTTGCGCCCATGCCGGAGCTTGTGGCTCGACAACAAGGACTAAAGGCATATCTGCTGCTGCGGGAACATCCGCTTCTACGGCGAGATCTTGTGTCTCAGCCGGAGCTTGATGTTCCCCGGCAAGCTTGCCGGAGCAAAACTTGTCGGGAGCGTCTGCTTCAACTGTACAAACCCTAGGGCTTGCAGGAGCAGACTGTTCCTCAGCATTGTTGGCATTTATCTTGGGGACCTTCTTGGCGGCGGTTTCGGGAAGCTCTGCCGGAAAATAGTCACCAGAAACCAACTTCCTCTTCCTGCTCTGCCCAGTCAATGTTGTTACGGATGGTTGAGTCAGCTTGAACACAAAGATCCCTGGTTCCACAGGTAACTCAAGTGCGGCGCACTTCGACAGGCCATCTGCGATGTCGTTCTGAGCTCTTGGAACATGCTCCATCTGTAGGCCGTCGAACTGCACTTCAAGCTTTCTCACTTCATCGACGTAAGCTTCCATCAACGGACTCTGATAGCTCTTGTTGACTTGGCGGACGACAAGCTGCGAGTCACCCCTTACAATCAGCTTCTTAATCCCAAGGTCTGCCACGATGCTGAGACCGGCAAGTAAACCCTCATACTCTGCAGTATTGTTTGTCGCTTGCTCCTTGGGAAAGTGCATCTGGACTACGTACTTGAGGTGCTCTCCGGTGGGTGCGACAAGCAGCACACCAGCACCGGCGCCTTGCAGCGAGAAGGCACCATCAAAGTACATTATCCTCTCTTTGCTTGCTTCCTTGACGGGGATGCTCGTCTCTGGTATTTCTTCATCTGGTGTTGGCATCCATTCTGCTATGAATTCTGCCAATGCTCTGCTTTGGATAGTTGAAGTGCTTTCAAACTTGAGGCCAAAGCTTGACAGTTCCAGTGCCCACTCAACAATCCTGCCTGTTGCTTCTGGATTCTGCAGTATCCTCTTCACCGGAAAGCGAGTGACCACTGTTATCTCATGTGCTTGGAAGTAATGGCGCAGCTTTCTCGAGGCCATGAGAAGGCCGAAAAGTAACTTCTGCACACCAGAGTACCTTGACCTAGCCCCCTGCAGAAGGGAGCTAACAAAGTAAACTGGGTGCTGCACCATCTTTTTCCGTACCTCCTCTTGCATCTGTGCAGATCCATCCTTATCGGGATCAGAGCTTGTCGGGGAAGCCCCCTGCTTGTCGCTGGACGTGCTTGCCGCGGTTGCTCACTCATCGTCTGCCTCCCTTTCCGCTACTAACGCAGCACTAACCACTTGATTGGTTGCCGCTAGATACAGCAGCAACTTCTCTTGTGGTTTAGGTGTGACAAGTATTGGAGTAGAGGACAGGTACCTCTTCAAGTCTTGCAGCGCAGCCTCCGCTTCCGGAGTCCATTTCATTGGGCCTGCCTTTTTCAAAATTTTGAAAAATGATAGGGTGCGCTCAGCTGACTTAGAGATAAACCTGCTAAGAGCAGCCACGCAACCGGCAAGACTTCGCACATCCTTGACGCGCTTCGGTGCTTTGATCAGCTCAATGGCCTTGATCTTGTCGGGATTGGCTTCAATCCTCCTCTGATACACGAAGAAACCGAGAAGCTTGCCGGAAGGGACTCCAAACACACACTTCTCAGGGTTGAGCTTGAGCTGGATCTTGCGCAGATTTGCAAAGGTTTCGTCTAAATCTTGGATTAGAGTTGCCCTGTCCTTGCTCTTCACCACTATGTCATCCATGTAAGCTTCTACATTTCTGTGTATTTGTGGCTCAAAAGCGGTATGGACAACTCTTGCAAATGTTGAACCAGCGTTCTTCAAACCAAACGGCATCCTTATGAAACAGTACGTTCCACATGGAGTGATGAACGCGGTCTTCTCTTCATCTTCTTCAGCCATGAAGGTCTGATGGTATCCTGAGTATGCGTCAAGAAATGAAAGCAAATCACATCCAGCCGTGGAGTCAACAATCTGGTCAATGCGCGGCAAGGGAAATGGGTATTTGGGACAAGCTTTATTCACATCGGTGAAGTCGATACAAAGCCTCCATTTCCGGTTTGCTTTACGCACGACAACAGGATTGGCCAACCACGTGGGATGGAGCACACCTCTGACAAGGCCTGCTGCTTCCAACTTCTTGATTTCTTCTGCTATGAACTCTTGGCGCTCCACTGGTTGTTTCCTAACTTTTTGCTTGACGGGCCGCGCGTGAGGACAGACGGCAAGCTTGTGCTCAATCACTTTCCTGGGAACACCGGGGATGTCAGACGGTTGCCAGGCAAACACGTCGACGTTCGCCCGCAGGAAAGCAACGAGCGCGCTTTCCTATTTAGGGTCAAGCGTGGCACTGATGCTGAAGGTACCACCAGTGCCGTCCTCCTTGGCGGGCACCTTCTTGGTCTCTGGCGGAGCTGCCATTGTCTTCTTACACTTGCCGGTGGAGCTCGATGGTGCGTCCTCGACGGCAGCGCAGCACTCCGAAGAGGTGCGTTTGCCAGCGTGGGCCCCAAAGCTCTTGCCTGACTTGGTCTTGTTCTTACCCCCGGGAGTTTCAACGGCAAGTGTCTCGCTATCTGTGGCGGCTGCTGCATCCCGGATAAATCTTGTCGGCACAGATAAGGGCATCTTTCTTGTTGCCGGGGACAGAGATGACGCTTATCGGGCCTGGCATCTTGAGCATGTTGTAGGCATAGTGAGAGGCTGCCATGAACTTGGCGAGTGCTGGACGGCCAAGTATCCCATTGTAAGGCAGTGGGAAATCGGCAACGTCAAAAGTGATCCTCTCAGTCCTGAAGTTCAGCTCCCCGCCAAATGTCACTGGCAGCGTGATCTTCCCCTTCGGCTTGCTCCTTCCCGGGTTGATTCCTTGGAACGTGCCGGTCTCTTCGAGCTCGCTGTCAGGGATCTGGAGTTTCCGGACCACAGCGGAGGAGATCAAGTTTAAGCCGGCCCCGCCGTCAACCAACATCGGCAAGCACCCGACCGCAGTCGTGCGATGAGGGTGGTCCTCAATGTCAAAGACGATAGGCGTGCTGGACCACTTCAGAAGCTTGCGCGACTCGACGGGTGGTTCTGCTGCATTGACTTCCCGCACCCACTGTTTGAGTTGGCCGTGCGAAGTATGCAGAGAAGCACCACCGTCAATGCACAAAACCTCTGTGGCTTTTTGAAACTCCTGCTCGCTGGTCTCTCCATCATCCATGTCTTCGTCGTCATCTTCATCTTCATCCTTGTCGCGGCCGCGGGGAGGTCTGTCCACTTGCCGCTGCTTGGCCTTGCCGCGGCGTCCTCCCCGGCCGTTAAATGGCTGCTTCTTGCCGGATCCCCCATCACCTCCTTGGGCCTTCTCCTTGTGGCGCCGCTCGTACTCAGCTTTCCACTGCTCGACAAGCTGCTCGACTCTCTTGCAGTTCTGGAGGTCGTGACCCTTGGTGCGGTGGATCTTGCAGTACTGCTTGTCGGTGCCGTCCTGCTCGTCGGCGGCCGCCACAGCCTGGCAGTTGGTGCATGCAGCAGTCTCTTTGCCGGAGCTACCAACTTGGGCTTTCTTGTCGCCAGCCTCCTTGCCGGACTGCTCAATGACTAGCACTTCCTTGTTCTTCTTCTTCCTGTTGTTCCGCCGCCGGTTCTTCTTTGCCGGGGCGGCATCTTCACTGTTAGATCCCCCTGCTCCTCTATCCTCTCCGGGGAGTTTCCTCCCCTCTTCAGCGCGTGCACACTTGTTGGCCAGGGCGTACAGCTCGCTGACGTCCCTGATCTTGCACATCGCCATCTCCTCCCTCATCCTGCGGTTACGCACGTTTTGATGGAACACACTGATAACCGCGGCAGGGTGGACGTCTGGGATGTTGTGTTGCACACGGCTGAATCTTTGGATGTACTTGCGTAGGGGCTCTCCTTCCTTTTGGGCGAGCAGATGAAGGTCACTCTCCTGGCCATGAGGCTTGTGGCCGCCTGTGAAGGCGCCGACAAACTGATGGCACAGGTCTGCCCAAGAAGAAATGGAGTTGTCCGGCAAGTGCATGAGCCAGGATCTGACGTTTGGCTTGAGCACCAGCGGGAAGTAATTGACGAGTATCTTTTTGTCTCGTCCCCCAGCAGCCTGCACCGCGATGGTGTAGATGCTGAGGAACTCCGACGGATGCGTCTTGCCGTCGTATTTCTCCGGCACGTCGGGCTTGAAGTTCTTCATACTGGGCCACTGGACTTGCCGCAGCTCACGAGTGAACGCAGGGCAACCTACCGCGTACGGCAAGTCGCCCGGTCCCCATGGTACGTGCATGTCAACAGCGGGCCTAGCGCACTGGTCTGATTGACGCCGCGCTTCTCTTAGGCACTCGATGCAGGTACAAGCGTCTTCTTGTTGTCGATCGTCGAGAACTTGGCGCTGGTCGCGACGAGCTCGCGGATCTGATGACGCAGTGGAGTCGTCGTCAATGTTGATCCGGCGAGTCGGCGATTTCGGCCTTCGGGGCGGGGAGTGCACGATGGTCGCACCCCCAGCGATCTTGTCGCCATCGGCCCGCGCCTGGCTGACTTGCCGCGGCCGCGACGTGCTCGGCTGCTGCGGAGTGTCGCCGTTGGCGAAGGCGATGAGACTCTGGATGGTGGCCATCCAGTCATCGGCCTTGTCTGCCGCTGGAGGGAAGTCGAGGAGCAGTTGAGCTCGTGCTAGAGCTTCTGCTGGAGTGGCGGGTAGCGGTGGTGAGCGGTGCGAGGAGCGGGATATGCTCGGACTTCTAACTACGTTAGAAGGAGCAGCATCCCGTCCCGGCGACCGCGCCTTGCTCGTGCCAGCATGTTGGCGCGCATGCTGGTCTTGAGCTTCCCGAGATCCGCCAGCTTGTCCCTGGCCCAGCAAGCGTATGGTACCTTGAGTACCACGACGCTGCCGGTCCCGCGCCTCCTGAGAGGGGCGCGGTGCGTGTACGGACGCCGTGGTCTTGGAGTGCGCCCGGTCGTCGTGGGAGCCGGCTATGCCGCCGGTAAGCAGTGCAGCTTTGTCCTTGGACCTGGCGGCACCGTGGGTTCCCTCGTCGACGTCCGTCCTTCCGTCGGCGTCTACCCCACCAGCCGTTGGCTCCGGCGGTGGCGGGATCGACGCGGACGGGCCTACTGCTTCCGAAGCCTTCTTCTTCGGCAGCATGTTGACGGAGTCGATGAAGTTGATGAAGTTGGTGAAGATCTAGCTCGTGTGGACGCCAGATCGGGTTCACACAACCTCGACCCACCCCCCTACCTGGCGCGCCAAAGATGTCGGGGAAACTGATCGCCCACGAACACCTATGGGACCGGAGCCCCTTTTCGGTACGGCAGGGGGCGGAGGATGCACAAAGAGCGGATCGAGGCGAGCACACGAGCAGTTTACCCAGGTTCGGGCCGCATGGATGCGTAAAACCCTACTCCTGCTTTGGTGATGGTATTGAGTTCTTGGCTCGGGAGCGCGGGGAGCTACGGACCGAGCGTGAGAGTGCTTGAATGTCTAACTGGAATACGAGCCTCCCTACATTGCGCATGGGCCTCCTTTTATAGGCTCAAGGGGTCACTGACAGGTGGCAACGCAGGTGAGGGTAAAAATGTAAAAAGGGTGGTAGTTGGAACAGTGTTCCATACCTAACCCTGACGGCAGGGTACAAGGGCATTAAATGCCCGTCGCCGTCGCCCAAACAGTGAAAAAATTGGCCGTCAGGGGCGCCACCGTCCGCCACGACGGTAGCCTCGTCATCGCTACTTGCCACCGTGTACCCCAGGCTGCACAGCCTTCCGCCACGTGCGCCTGGGATGGTCCCAGAGCGACGTGTGGGTGGATGCGCTGGAGCGCGGGTACCGAGTTGAAGCTTACCGCGATTGCTATCTTGTCGCTCGTGGGAGCTTGTCGCTCACCGGGCCTTGCCGGGACGCGTGGCGCGTCGCGGCAAGTTTCTTGAGGTGCCTTGGTTGGCCTTCCCGGCAAGCTCCTCTTGCCAGGGTCTTGTGTCTTGAGTGATCCTATGCTTTGAGTGTCCTTCCCGGCAAGCTCCTCTTGCCGGGGCCTTGTCTTTTTTACTTGAATACTTTGTTCTTGAATGGCTCCAAAGGAGCCACGGAGGACCTTGGCGGTCGCCCGGCAAGCCTTGCCGCGGGACGCTGCAACTGCTCGTGCACAAGTTCGGGATACTAAGGTACCCCTACTTTAGTACACCGACACATGGAGACCAATATAAAATAAAGCACATGGAGGTCAATATGAAATTAAGCATTGGTCACATAGTTCATGGACTAAACCATTCATCATATGTAACAATAAAAAGAAGAAGGTAAAGTATAATATAGATCCCATTCCTGAATCCAAAAGTGGACAGGATAGGTGAGTAAAATTAAACACTCACTCGGCATTTCAGTATTGACAACAGAAGGTGCTGCAACCCGAGTTAATTGATCGCCCAAAAAAGAGCTCTGATTTCCAAATTACTTGACATATATTTTCAAAAACACTCAAACATAATAAAGTTGACTGAGCTGACATCAAAAGGAAATATTGGATCGAGAGCTCAAAAGAACCCCTCAAACTGGATTATTTGTGCGCACATCTTTAAGCCAGATAGAAACACTTGTAATTAGCTTCAAAATTTGTACTGTACAGGTCAGCTGAGATAACACAGTGACACTTTGAATTTTTCTACTTGATTGATGACTTGATTATAATTTTCTTCTTTTACTATGAGTTGATGCGTTGCAAACTCTATCCCACTGATCCAACAGCAAGCTCATGAGCTGTTGTAGTTGTAGTGGTTGGCATTCAACATCAACTCACTGATGAGCCTCCTCTCTTTAGTTGGGCTGCAGTGATAGTAGTTTATAAGAAGAATTCAGCCTTGCATGAAATACAAATAGAGGACATGGGGACCAATATGAAATCAAGCGGCATTGGTCACATAGTTCATGGAAGGACCACACCTCATCATAACAACAAAAAGACGCAGGGACAGTATAACATAGATCTCGTTCCAACTAAGTGAACATGAGTGCTGAGCTTTCATGTCATCGAAAGCTGGAGATGCCAAGTCAGTAAGACTAATCTCTCACTCGCCCATTCAGTTTTAACTCGCATTTCGACAGATGGTGCTACGGGAGTTAGTCTATTACATGCGCATCGCTCTCTCTCTCCCTCCTTCCTCTCTCTAAAGTAATCTATTTAAGAACCCCAAGAGGAAGAAAAATACTATTGCACAAGGCCTTATACTTTCTATCGGTTAAGAGCATAGCAGAAGAATAATTGATGCTGCTAAATCAACAATCCAAAACTCTGAAGTATTTTCATACGTGGCTCCAATCATGCAAATAAAAGCACTACAGCGGCAACTAAAGAAACATGAAGATGGATAACAAACATCAATTTTTTCCATCCAATGTCAAGCATTCCAGCATCATGGTTCACTTGTAAAGGCAACATTACCCGGTGCAACTATATTAATAGGCATGCGCATACATCATCGCAAGAGACAAAACTAAGTGTTCATCATAATTAAATTAGCGACTGGAAGGATCTTGATAGTAAGTAACATCACATATGCACAGTCGAAATCACTAGAACCTGAACTGCTGCTGCTGAGGGACATATTTTTTTAAATATATGAATCAAAGATTTAACTTAATTCAAGAAAATAATATAACACTAACTACATTAGATAGAGCTCGAGTAATTCTTTTGTAATCTAGCAAGGCAAAATTACACAAACAACATGCTCTATTAAGTTAAACGGCAAAAGAGGTGATATCCTAAGTTCAAGAGTCAACACTGGAAAAACTACAAGTTATTGAAGACAAAAACTGAAGCTAGAAATGTATGGACCTCACTACCGAAAACCTAGTAAGGATGCCAGGTCCAAGTTTCTACCCAGGGCCGGCCCTGTGTTTTGAAAGGCCCTAGGTGAACTCGACGACATGGGCCCCTATGTCCTAAGTTCTAAGACCATATATATGTATGAGTGTGCGTTATATATATATATATATATATATATATATATATATATATATATATATATATATATATATATATATATATATATATATATATATATATATATATAGGGTGGGTCTATTCTCATAACACCCTTAAGAGTCTTATTCTCCTAACACCGGGGCTTATTCTCCTAACACCTGACTCTCCTGCACGACCAGCACCGACCACCCACCTCCCGCACGACCACCACCCCAATCCGACTCTGCCTTCTTCCGGCCGCCCTGAAGCCCCCCGCCGCCCCGGCAGCCACGGGACCCAGCGCCGGCGCCCACCCACTCCTCTTATCCCCTTTCCCACCCCCCTCACTGAACTACCTTCTGCGCGCCCCATGCCTGAACTTCCCTCTCCATCTTGCCAATGGTCGCTGGAGCCGCCCGCAATACAACTCCCCCGCGCCGGCAAGAACTCACCGCCGCCAGATCTAGCAGCACCGCCCCTCGTTCCTCCCCTCTCACGCGGTCATCCCTCGATCCATCACCGCCTCCCCCTACTGTACTTGGATTCTGGGAGGACAGCGCCGCCACGATTGCGCCCGATCTGGGTGGTGGACGTCGGCGTCCATGGAGGCTGGCATTTTCCCCCTCTCGAACCTCCCCTCTCCCGCCGGGCACAACACCAAGAACTGTGCGAGGGCCTCTCCCCCCAAAGAACCCCGCCGCCCCCACCACTGGATTCACCCCCCATGGCGGCGCGCCGTCGGGCCGTCGGGCCCCCACCTCTCCTCTCTCTCCGACGAGCTCTCCTCACTAATGTGCTGCCTGCTATTTGAATTTTTTTCCAGGATTGAAGTTCACTGGGTGCCAACAGGATGACCATGGCGAGCCAACACACCCACTTGCAAGTTCAGTCGGCGGATGAATTGATTTGTGTGTTTTGCAGGTCAGTTGATGGATATTTCAGTTGGTTTTACTTTTTGTTGTGCCCGTGGAGATGTATGCATGTATTTATCCATCCCGGAGTGTAGTCCGGCTGCCCCAATCCCCCTCCCCCCCCCACGCGGCTCCACCTCACCACGAGGTCGCTGGCTGGCGATCAACGCTCGTCGTGGCCGTGCAGTTCGCCGGTTACTCCCGGTGGAAGAGCATCGACACCACCCCTCCACAGCAGCGGCATGATGGTCACATGCCTGAGCTCGGATTCAGAGCTCGGATCCGTGGCCGTGCACTTTGGAGTTTTTACCCATTCCAGATATGCAGTGTAGTTTGGAGTTTTTTGGGTGTTAAGAAACTTCAGAAATTGCACTGTGACTAAGTTGCTCGAGTGCAAATAAATTCAGTTTTGGTTATGCATTGGCAGTGCAGTTTATATCTCATGGTGCTTCAGTGCTAAATTTGGCAATGTGTGTGTGTGTGTGAGAGAGAGAGTTTGTACCTGTATGCCTGCATTGACTACTGCTATCTGTTTAAAACCAAAGCCTGAACATCATACTTTGGTTGATGATCCTAGAGGCGAGTTTGAACAGATCGACAAAATTAGTGCTGTTTTGTAAAGGAGTTGCTGGATATTCCTTGGGTGTTCTTGGAAGGTAACTACACAGGCAGGACAACTTTTGATTGTTGTACTTGTAGGACTCTAGAAGAAATGTGTAGTATGACTCTATGAGCAGTGTAATATATGTATCACTTGGTTGTATATATGTGCCACTTCATTATAGTGAGTGCTGTAAGGCAAGTGGTTATGTTTCTTAGTTTAAGATAAGAAATAAAATGCAGGTACTACAGAAAGGTTGAAGAGTAGAGTAACTTTTGTGATCCACTATTTTATTTCTCTAGGGGAAAACAGTGCTCCTTAATGTTCAGGATATCCTTAATGCTTATGGTGCTTGTTTGATTATTAACATTGTTCCTGAATGCAGGTTTACCCCGGAGGCACTTACTATACAGTTCACAAAAGGGTTAATTGGTTGGTTTATGCAAGTCATCCTCGTTAAAGCACTCCTTTACTCTCTGGGAAGTGGTGAATCGCCGTTGCTTGACATTGTGGCATATGCTGGGTATGGGTTTGCCGGTACCTCACTTGCGATGCTTGTCCGCATCTTCTGGAGCTACTCATACTATTTTGTGCTGCCGTGGTTCTGTATCTGCACTGGAATGTTCCTGGTTAAGACGATGAAGAGGGTTCTGCAGGGTGTTAAAATCGCAGATATGCACTAAACATCTCGTTTTGTTATTTTGCATCTCACTGTGCAGTACGCCCAAGATCTCCATGTGGCTTGGTCGCCCGGGGTGTTGTAGTGCGGTTACTTGGAGGGGGCATGCTGCAGCTTCAACCACAACGTGCAGTTTGTATATGCGCACTGACGTGGAGCCGGCGTTTGCATCGCTATTTTTGATTTGGGCAATGTTCAGTAGGGTGTGCCTTTTATTTTGAGTGCGGTTTTTTCCTGATTGAAGATGCTATTATTTAGCGTGCAATTTGTACATGCTGGTGGAGCGGGGGCATGAGATGCGGCTCAGTGTGCGTCTGGATGAAGTTCGTGGGCACATTGAGCGACGGCGGTAAACAACGCCTTGGTTTCCAGCAAGCTTTGTAGTTCACTCCATTTGAGAAGTAGCCCATTACCCCCTTCATGAAGTGCAATTTGTTTCGTGAACAAATGCTTTTTTTAATTACTTGAACAAATGCAGTCCTCCTTGTTCTAATTGTTTTTAATTTTTCCTCTGCTGTTTATGTAAATTACTCAAGCAAAAATGCAGTGCTCTTTGAGAGAAGTTGAAGCCAGTATCACGAAAACTAAAGTCATTTGGACTGAAGATGTTCGCTTGAAAGTACTGAGCAGTTCGTTAACTTTTGGTAGTGTTCCGCTTCACTTTCGGGGATATTGCGGTCCACTTTACTTCAATACCAGGAAGAAGATGTGGTGCACTTTGGTAAAAAAAATATCCACTATGAAAGACTCTTCGATACTGTCCATTTCAAACAAAATGTATTTAAAAACATGCAAAAATGCAGTGCACTTTGGTCTAAAAAAAGTCCATTGCAAAGGACTCTTTGAAGCTCACTTTGTTTTTCTCCACGAAGTTGGCCATAAAAAAACATTGCGGTTCACTTGGTGATCCAAAAAACAAAAACACATCGGAAAAGCAGCTCACTTCTCAAACATGAAAATGCAAAAAAAAAAAAAATAGCGGAATCTCAAAAAAAAATTTGTTACCAAAACAACACAAAAAGAGTAATGCGGTTCACTTCGTGATAAAAAACAAAACACACATCGGAAAGCAGCTCACTTCTCAAAACACTTCTCAACTCGCGCAAAAAACAACACAAAAAAAGTAATGCGGTTCACTTCGTGATCAAAAAACAAAACACACATCGGAAAGCGGCTCACTTCTCAACGCGCTGCAGTTCGTAGCCAGCCGCACGACTTTCAAATTTAACTAAAAACCATAAGGAATCTCAAAAACATTTCAACATATGAAAGTTGCACCTCGTTCGTAGCTTTCCAACGGTATATTACACGCCTTGTTCCGACAAACGGTTAAAAAACTAGGGTGAAAACAGTACCGAAAATTTGAAAAAAATCGAAAAACACAATTCCGCGATTTAGTAAATTCAAAACTGCTCTTAAACCGTATCGAATTAGAAAAAATAATAGATACGAAAAAGATGCGTGGCGACGATACCTTTCCAACTGTGTATCATATGTTTCGTTCCGACGAGCGGTTTAGAAAAAACGCCAAAAAACGCTCGCTGCTATTCGTTGTGAGTCGCACGATTTTCAAAACTGCTCTGAAACTATGATGAATTTGGAAAAGTGTTCAACATGGCGAAGATGCGTGTACTCCATAGCTTTTCAACGGTATATTACACGCATAATTCCGATAAACGGTTAAAAAACTAGAGCAAAAAAGGTACAGAAAAAACAACACGTACAGTTTTTTCAACATGAAGTTCGCTGGTCTCTGTGGTGCGGTGCGTTTAGCTCTCCAATGCAATTTTGCAATGCAATTCGGAAGTGTTATGAGAATATTATTCTCATAATGTTATGAGAATAGACCGGCTATATATATATATATATATATATATATATATATATATATATATATATATATATATATATATATATATATATATATATATATATATATATATATATATATATAACTTATTAAGAGTAACTTATTAAGAGTAACTTTCAATTATACATCTTTAGTTTAAAATTTGACTATAATAATTCAAATGACACCATCGAGAATAATGATAATCGGGAATAATAATAACCAAATTTCAACTGACTCCATCAACAACAATAATACTAAAAAGATCGCAAATTTAAACTAACATGACATTATTACCTCAAATAAGAGCCAAATTAGATTGAGTCCATCGACAACAAGAACCCTTAAGTGGTAGAACTTTTAAAATACTTTCTTTCCTTTTTCTCCTTTTTTCAGCACCCTATAATTGCTTCTTCTTAGGTAACATGGCAGGCTCATACGTGTCCAACGTATCTATAATATTTTTTTATTCCAGGCTATTATTTATGATGTCTTGGATGTTTAATGGGCTTTGTCATACACTTTATCTCATTTTTGGGACTAACCTACTAACCCAAATGCCCAGTCCAGATTGCAGTTTTTTGCCTGTTTCGGGGTTTTGTAGAAAAGGAATATCAAACGGAGTCCAGACGGAATGAAACCTTCGGGAGATATATTTTTGGAGAAAATCACACATGGGAGACTTGTGAACCACGGAGTAGGGGCCACGGGGTGCCCACGAGGCGGGCCTGCCCCTTCCCAGGGCGCGCCCCCTGCCTCGTGGGCCCCTCGTGAGTCCCCCGGTGTCCTCCTTCCTCCTATATAAGCCTACGTACCCCAAAACCATCAGCAACAGAGAGAAAACCCTAATTGCACCGCCGTATGTTGGTGTACTAAAGTAGGGGTACCTTAGTATCCCGAACTTGTGCACGGGCAGTCGCAGCGTCCCGTGGCAAGGCTTGCCGCGCGGCCGTCAAGGTCCACAGTGGTTTCTTTGGAGCCATTCAAGAACAAAGTATTCAAGTTGAAGTAATAAGGCCTCGGCAAGAGGAGCTTGCCGGGAAGGTCACTCAAGGCTCAAGACCACTTCTCTGGCACAAGACCCTGGCAAGAGGAGCTTGCCGGGAAGGCCAAACGTGGCATTTGAAGAGACTTGCCGCGGCGCGCCACGCGTCCCGGCAAGGCCCGTGGAGCGACGAGCTCCCGGGCGCGGCAAGATAGCAACCGCGGCAAGGCGCTTCCCGCGGCAAGCTTCCACTAGGTGCCCGCGCTCCAGCGCATCCACCCACGCGTCGCTCTGGGACCCTTCCAGGCGCACGTGACGGATGGCTGTGCAGCCTGGGGTACACGGTTGCAAGGCGCGATGACGAGGCCACTGTCGTGGCAAACGGTGGGCGCCCTGACGGACGCTTTTTGCACTGTTTAGGGCGACGGCGACGGGCATTCAATGCCCTTGTCCCCTGCCGTCAGAGTTAGGTATAGAGCACTATGCAAACACTGTTCCAACTACAATCATTTTAACGTTTTTACCCTCATCTGCGTTGCCACCTGTCGGTGATCCCTTTGACCTATAAAACGAGGCCCATGCGCAACGTAGAAGGGGTTCCGATCATCGATCACCCTCACGCTCGGTACCGCTAGCGATAAGCACTGTAGTTCTTCTCGCTCCCGAGCCTAGAACGCAATACAAACCAAGGCAGGAGTAGGGTTTTACGCCTCCGTGCGGCCCGAACCTGGGTAAACTGCTCGCGTGTCTGCCTCGATCTGCTCTTTGTGCATCCTCCGCCCCCTTGCCGTACCGAAAAAGGGGCTCCGGTCCCATAGGTGTTCGTGGGCGATCAGTTTCCCTGATATCTTTGGCGCGCCAGGTAGGGGGTGCGTCGAGGTCGTGTGAACCTGATCCGGCGTTCACGCGAGCGAAATCTCCATCAACTTCATCGACTTCATCGACATGCCGCCGAAGAAGAAGGCTTCGGAGGTAGCAGGCCCGTCTGCGTGGATCCCGCCACCACCGGAGCCAACGGTCGGTGGGGTAGACGCTAGCGGAAGGACGAACGTCGCCGAGGAAACTCACGGCGCCGCCAAGTCCAAGGACAAGACGGACGACCGAGCGCACTCCAAGACCTCGGCGTCCGTGCACGCACCGCGCCCTTCTCAGGAGGGGCGGGAACGGCAGCGTCGTGGTACTCAAGGTACCATACACTTGCTGGGACAAGGTCAAGCTGGCGGGTCTCGGGACGCTCAAGGCCAATATGCGCTCCAGCATGCCGGCACGAGCAAAGCTCGGTCGCCTGGACGGGACAATGCTCCTTCTAACGTAGTTAGAAGTCCGAGCGTGTCCCGCTCCTCGCACCGTTCGCCGCCGTTACCCTCCACTCCAGCAGAAGCTCTAGCTCGAGCTCAGCTACTCCTCGACTTCCCTCCAGCGGCGGACAAGGCCGACGACTGGAGGGCCACCATCCAGAGCATCATCGCCTTCGCCAGCAACGACACTCCGCAGCAGCCGACGACGTGGCGGCCGCGGCAAGTTAGCCAGGCACGGGCTGATGGCGACAAGACTGCCGAGGGTGCAACCACCGTGCACTCCTCGGCCCGAAGGCCAAAATCGCCGACTCGCAGGTTGTCAGGACCCCGATCCTAAGTCACACCGATCTAGCTGTAACACGTCATATCACTTTGCAGCCTCACGCACGGTAACCCCACGGGTGCCACCTTACCTGGCCCGGGACCGTTTGTGCATTTTGGCACACGTATATGACAGTGTCCCTAGCATCCATATGACAGAGAACCCGGGCCGACATGGCTAGTTATAAACCAAGAGTGGCACTAAATTACAGAGACAGGCATCCATGACCCAGCAACGAACGTGTCGGTCATCAACGTATGAACCCAAGTCGTAGCAAGCTACATGGACTTAAAGGAACAACGCGTGACATTTCCCCTAAGGGACAGACACAGGAACGAAGAAGGACACATGTCGGCCAGCCTACGTGTTCCGAGCAGTAGCAAGCTACCAAGGCTCATTGGAATCACTAGGAGGCATTTCCCTGTAAGGTAGGCTACCAAAGGAAAACAACTAGGTGTCGGATCCCACACATACCAAGCATTTCAATCATACACGCAATATGCTCAATATGTGCAAATACAACATTGCATCACAACAGAACTCTATGACTCAAAGTACTTTATTTAAAAGGCTCCAAGAGCCATACATAACATATCCATACAGGTAGGGGTCACATGACCCAACACTCAAGTCATACAGTCATACAAGCACAAGCGGAAGCTACATGTCTGAGTACAGACAACTTAAAAAAATAAAATAGGCTTGGTGTAGCCTGACTATCTACAAGGCCCTTCACAAGCTCCAGATCTCCGTCTGGGTGTCAAGCTACTCGTCGACGTCAACGTCTATGTAGAACCCATCAGCAGGGGCAGGGTTCTCCTCTGCAACAGTTATTAAGCAAACATGAGTACAAAGGTACTCAGCAAGTCTTACCACAGAACCTATCATACATGCAACATTATCAAAAGGGGGGTAGTGGAGTTCATAGCAGAATGCCAGCTTTGACCTTGGCTAACCTATACTACAACTCTCAACAGATTGCAAGATGTTATTACGAACACGAGTCCTCTACTCACCACATCAATACACTACCGAGGATCCTCTTCCGTCATCCTATGGAAGGGCCATCCACGGCACTCACACTTATCTTGAGGCTTTTAGTAGTGTCCATTAACTTGTCTATGAACTGTAAGAGTAACCAAGTAGTTCGTACCGCGAACAACGGCTATTCGAATAGTTTGATAACCCTGCAGGGGTGTACCTCTTCACACACGCTTCCACCACTTATCGCCGTTTACACGGCGTGTACTCGGCAACCTTCAAGCGGAAGCCCAGCGGGGGTGTCGGCCACGACCTGACTAACTACTCAAGTCTCTCGTCCAGGTTTATCGCCTATTTGGGTTCCATCCGTGGGGACATCCGGCCGGGGTGTCGCTCACGGCCCCAAACGATGTGTACAGGGTTCCCGAGTCACCAAACGGGCAACCGGTACACCGTGCAACGTACCTGTCGCATCACAACCCACCCCGAGGGTCAGCGTTGTGCACGACCTCCAGTAAGCTATAAACACCAGAAACTAGTTGCAACTCCTGGACAGAGATCGAGGGTAATTAATAAGCCGAGAGGGCCCATTGGTTTCGGGCCCAATGCATGGTAGTAACTGCAACTTGAACCACACATACAGATCTCAGGTCATATGGACGATTCCAATGAAACAACCCACCATGTACTCCTACATGGCCTTTCATCGATACCTTTACCAAGCGTATTCCACACTTCCTTCTCTTTATCGGTAAGATCATTTCACTCTGATCCATCACCCAGATGAACCAGACCAGACACAACTCTAAGCATAGCAGGCAACATAAACAAATAGCATGGTGGATCACACATCACATGGCTCAATCAACTCCTACACATGCTAGTGGGTTTCAACTATTTACTGTGGCAATGACAGGTCATGCAAGGGAATATGGTTCAACTACCGCAGCAAGTAGCAGTTCACGCGCTGTTGCCTTAATGCAGTAAAAGAGAGCAGGAGCGAGAATACTGGGTTTGTATCGGAATGATCAATGATTGCTTGCCTGACAAGGTAGTTGTCGGGTACTGCTCTTCAACTGGATACGCAGCAGTATCCTCGGGAGCAGGACCTAACACAGAGAATACCGGCGATACAATCATTAACAAACAAATGCAACAATATGATGCATGCTCATGACATGGCAAGATGCATGTGTGTTGGCTAATGCAACTAAAACCAGAAGGGATTGAACCTATTTGAATCAAGGATACAAATTGAAGTTCAAACTATTATTTAAATAAGTGCATTATCATGTTTTAGATGTATACAGAAAGTTAACTTGTTCAAACATGCATGAAACTAGTGCCATTGGAAAGATTGGATTTTTCTGATCATTTTTCATATATAAATCTTTTCCATCTGAGCTATGGTTGATTTTATATGATTTTTAGAAGTTTTGGGTATTTTTTGGAATTTCCTGAATTATTTTAAATCTAAAAATCCAAGAAAAACCTTTACTGCGTCAGCATGACATCATGCTGACGTCAGGCAGTCAACAGGACCAGTCCAAGTCAAACCTGACTGGTGGGTCCCTCATGTCAGTGTCTCAGGGGTTAATTCCGGTCATAACCAGGGTTGACTGGGTTTGACTAAGCAAGGGGGCCCACTGTCAGTGACTGTGGTGGTTAAACTAATTGCTGTTAGCTCCTAAACAACAGGCCACGTCAGCACGCCGGAGTTTGGCCGGCGGCGACCATTTCGCACGGCGGTGACTCGTCGGAATCCTCATTCCGGCAGCCATTTGCCGCGCGGATGGGCTCGGTGTGCTCCTGGTGATGCACCGCATCCAACGGTGCCACTGGTTGGTCGAGGGGTCGCCGGAGTCGACGGCGACGAGCTCGTCCGCGGCGGTGCTCGCACGGAGTTGGTCGGGATGGAGTTGTAGTGCACGGTAGGAGGAGCTAAAGCTTGCTTTAGCTTGCTGGTGACCTACTGAAGCTAATGGCGTGCTCAGTCACGAGGTACGGTGCCTAAGGCCACGGCGGTGAGTTGGCCGGCGGCGGTGATCGTCGGTCAGCAAAGGGGCGGCGGCTACAAGGCACAATAGAGGCCGTGGAGAGAGGGGTTCGAAGAGTGAGCTCACAGCGGTCGCAGAGGACGTCAAAGTGAGCTCGGGGACGGTCGGACGACGGCGTACGGGCGGCGGCGATCTCTGGTGCCGAAGGTTGAAGGCGACGGCGAGGAGGACGTTGCGGTGCTCCTGGCGTCGTGTGCGTCGGTGGGGAGCTTCGGGGCAATGCGGCGGAGCTAGTGGTGCGTCGGGGAGGCGAGGGAGTGGCGTAGAGCGCGGTGTCAGCGGTCGTCGGCGACGAGCTCGCTCGGGGGAGCTCGGCGGAGAGGAGAGAGGAGGGGGAGAGGCACGGGGGAGAGGGGAAACGGTTCAGGGGGCTTCGTGGCGTCGTTCTAGTCCGTCCAGAGGGCCGAGGGGCCAACCAGGCAGGCAGGAGGTGGCCGGCGCATCGGCGGCGCTCGCCACCGAGCTGCTTCGTGCGCTGGCACGGCGAAGAAGACAGGGATGCCCCTGGTGTGCCGGGCCGGCTGGGCCTCCAGGTAAGTGGCATAGGTAAGTGTTCTTCCTATTTTTCTTTTCCTATTTTCTTTCTGTTTTATTTCTTTTGCGGCTTTGTTCAATTAATAAAAATGCCTAAACATTTTTATAACTCATGACACTTGTCATACCTACTGTATATAATATGAACAGTAGGAAACATTATAGTTCATGATTATTTGAGCATTTAAAATATTTTATAGCATTTAAATGCCCAAATTCAAATACCATATGATTTAATCCAGAGCCCTTGAGTGTCCTAGAAAATTGTGAACCATTTTTGGCAGAGGTTTAAGACCAAGGCAGAAATGATGAACATTTTTGAAGGGCATTTTGGGTACATTGGAAAATATTTTAGCAAACCCTAGTTGTTAGGGGAGGGGTGCTGGGGTTCCTGTTAATCCCATTTCAAGTTTCTTTGAAAGTAAACATGATGCACACTCTAGTTAGGTCCTAATGCAAGTGCTAGCTAGGGATGTGACACAGGTTCAACATCGACGACGACTCTACTGTGTCGTCGGATCCACGAGCTCGACGCGATCAACGCCAAGTCCTTGACGACCGACAGCAAGAGGACGCTCGAACCCGTATCGAGCGTCGAAGAGAAGCGCGGCGACAATCCAACCAGCGCGCTGGGCCCGCTGTCGACATGCACGTGCCCGGAGAATCAGGAGACTTGCCCTACGCGGCGGGTTGTCCCGCATTCACCCGTGAGCTGCGGCAAGTCCAGTGGCCCAGCATGAAGAACTTCAAGCCCGACGTACCCGAGAAGTACGACGGCAAAACTCATCCGTCAGAGTTCCTCAGCATCTACACCATCGCGGCGCAGGCTGCCGGGGGACGAGACGAGAAGATACTCGCAAACTACTTCCCGCTAGTGCTCAAGCCAAACGTCAGGTCTTGGCTCATGCACTTGCCGGAGAACTTCATTTCTTCTTGGGCTGACCTATGCCATCAGTTTGTTGGCGCCTTCACAGGTGGCCACAAGCCCCATGGCCAGGAGAGTGACCTTCACATACTTGCCCAGAAGGAGGGAGAGTCCCTGCGGAAGTATATCCAAAGATTCAGCCGCGTCCAGCACAACATCCCAGACGTCCACCCTGCCGCGGTTATCAGCGCGTTCCACCAGAACGTGCGCAACCGCAGGATGAGGGAGGAAATGGCGATGTGCAAGATCTGAGACGTCAGTGAGCTTTATGCCCTGGCCAACAAGTGCGCACGCGCTGAGGAGGGGAGGAGACTCCCCGGAGAGGATACTGGAGCAGGGGGAACAGATAGTGAGGATGCCGCCCCGGCAAAGAAGAACCGGCGGCGGAACAACAGGAAAAAGAAGAACAAAGAAGTACTGGTCGTCGAGCAGTCCGGCAAGGAGGCTGGCGCCAAGAAAGCCCAGACTGGTGGCTCCGGCAAGGAGGCTGCTGCTGTGGCGGCCGCCGACAAGCAGGACGGCTCCGACAAGCAGTACTGCAAGATCCACCGCACCAAGGGCCACGACCTCCAGAACTGCAAAAGGGTCGAATACCTCGTCGAGCAGCAGAAAGCTGAGTACGAGCGACGCAACAAGGAGAAGGCCCAGGGAGGTGGTGTAGAGTCCGGCAAGAAGAGGCCATTCAACGGCCGGGGAGGACGCCGTGGCAAGGCCAAGCAGCGGCAAGGAGACACACCTCCCCGCGGCCGCGACAAGGACGAAAACGAAGACGATGATGAAGACATGGATTACGGAGACAACAGCGAGCAGGAGTTCCAGAAGGCCACAGAAGTTCTGTGCGTTGACGGAGGTGCCTCTCTGCATACTTTCCACCGCCAATTCAAGCAATGGGTGCGGGAAGTCAATGCGGCAGAACCACCCGTCGAGTCGCGCAAACTTCTGAAGTGGTCCAGCACGCCTATCATCTTCGACATTGAGGACCACCCTGATCGCACCACTGCGGTCGGGTGCTTGCCGATGTTGGATTCACCAACTATCCGCAACCTCAAGGTCACCAAGATGCTGGTTGACGGCGGGGCCGGCCTGAACTTGATCTCCTCTGCTGTGGTCCGGAAACTCCAAATCCCCGACAGCGAACTCGAGGAAACCGGCACATTTCAAGGGATCAACCTGGGAAGGAGCAAGCCAAAGGGGAAGATCACACTGCCAGTGACATTTGGCGGGGAGCTGAACTTCAGGGCTGAGAGGATCACCTTTGACATTTCCGACATTCCATTACCCTACAATGGAATACTTGGCCGTCCGGCGCTCGCCAAGTTCATGGCAGCCACTCATTATGCCTACAACATGCTCAAGATGCCAGACCCGATAAGCGTCATCTATGTCCCCGGCGACAAGAAAGACGCCCTTATCTGTGCTGACAAGATTTACCGAGATGCAGCAGCCGCAACAAATAGCAAAACACTTGCCGCTGAAGCTCCCGGAGGGAAGAACAAGACCAAGTCCGGCAAGAGCTCTAGGGCCCACTCTGGCAAACGCACCTCCTCGGAGTGCTGCGCTGCCGTCGAGAACGCACCATCGAGCTCCACCGGCAAGTGCAAGAAGGCAATGGCTGCTCCACTAGAGACAAAGAAGGTGTCCGCAAAGCAGGACGGCACTGGTGGTACCTTCACCATCAGTGCCACGCTTGATCCTAAATAGGAAAGCACGCTCGTTGCTTTCCTGCGGGCGAATGTCGACGTGTTTGCATGGCAACCGTCTGACATCCCCGGTGTTCCCAGGAAAGTGATTGAGCACAAGCTTACCGTTTGTCCTCACGCGCGGCCCGTCAAGCAGAAGGTTAGAAAACAAGCAGTGGAGCGCCAAGAGTTTATCGCTGAAGAAATCAAGAAGCTGGAAGCGGCAGGCCTTGTCAGAGGTGTACTCCATCCCACATGGTTGGCCAACCCTGTTGTCGTGCGCAAAGCAAATGGGAAGTGGAGGCTTTGTATAGACTTCACCGATCTGAATAAAGCTTGTCCCAAAGATCCATTTCCCTTGCCGCTCATTGACCAGATTGTTGACTCCACAGCCGGATGTGAGTTGCTTTTGTTTCTTGATGCAGATTCAGGATACCACCAGATATTCATGGCTGAAGAAGACGAGGAGAAGACCGCATTCATTACTCCATGTGGCACTTATTGCTTCATACGCATGCCTTTTGGATTGAAGAATGCCGGTTGAACGTTTGCAAGGGTAGTCCATACAGCTTTTGAGCCACAGATACACAGAAATGTAGAGGCTTACATGGATGATATAGTGTTCAAGAGCAAGGACAGGGCTACTCTAATTCAAGATCTAGATGAAACCTTTGCGAATCTGCGCAAGATACAACTCAAGCTCAACCCCGAGAAGTGCGTGTTTGGAGTCCCCTCCGGCAAGCTTCTCGGGTTCTTTGTGTCCCAGAGGGGGATTGAAGCCAACCCCGACAAGATCAAAGCCATCGAGCAGATCGAAGCTCCGAAGCGCGTTAAGGATGTACGAAGGCTTGCCGGCTGCGTGGCTGCTCTCAGCAGGTTCATTTCTAAGTCTGCAGAACGCGCCCTGCCGTTTTTCAAAATATTGAAAAAAGCAGGTCCAATGAAATGGACTCCGGAAGCAGAGGCGGCGCTGCAAGACTTGAAAAGGTACCTGTCCTCCACTCCAATACTTGTCGCACCTAAGCCACAAGAGAAGTTGCTGCTGTACTTAGCAGCAACCAATCAAGTGTATAGTGCTGCGTTAGTAGCGGAGAGGGAGGCGGATGATGAGCCAACGGCCCTGGAAAACACATCCAGCGACAAGCAGGGGGCTTCCCCGACAAGCTCTGGTCCCGACAAGGATGGAACTACGCAGATGCAAGAGGAGGTGCGGAAGAAGATGGTGCAGCGACCAGTCTACTTTGTCAGCTCCCTTCAGCAAGGGGCTAGGTCAAGGTACTCTGTGGTGCAGAAGCTGCTTTTCGGCCTTCTCATGGCCTCGAGAAAGCTGCGCCACTACTTCCAAGCACACGAGATAACAGTGGTCACTCGCTTTCCGTTGAAGAGGATACTCCAAAATCCAGAAGCAACAGGCAGGATTGTCGAGTGGGCACTACCACTGTCAAGCTTTGGCCTCAAGTTTGAAAGTACCTCAACTATCCAGAGCAGAGCATTGGTAGAGTTCATAGCAGAGTGGACGCCAACGCCAGACGAGGAGATTCTAGAGACAAACATCCCCGCCAAAAAAGCAAGCAAGGAATGTATAATGTACTTTGACGGTGCCTTTTCGCTGCAAGGCGCCGGAGCCGGCGTGCTGCTTGTCGCGCCCACCGGAGAGCACCTCAAGTACGTGGTCTAGATGCACTTTCCCAAGGAGCAAGCAACGAACAATACCGCAGAATATGAAGGTTTACTTGCCGGCCTCAGAGTCGCGGCAGACCTTGGGATCAAGAAGCTGGTTGTGCGGGGTGACTCGCATTTGGTTGTCCGCCAAGTGAACAAGAGCTACCAGAGTCCGTTGATGGAAGCTTACGTCGACGAAGTGAGAAAGCTTGAAGAGCACTTTGAAGGCTTACAGATGGAGCACGTTCCGAGAGCTCAGAACGACATCGCAGACGGCATGTCGAAGTGTGCTACACTAAAGCTACCCGTGGAACCGGGGATCTTTGTGCTCAAGCTAACTCAACCATCTGTAACACCATCGATTGGGCAAAGTAAGAAGAGGAAGTTGGTTTCTGGTGACTACTTGCCGGCAGAGCTTCCTGAAGCCGCCGCCAATAAGGTCCCCAAGGTCAACAACAAGATTGCTGAGGAGCAGTCTGCTCCTGCAGGCCCAAGGGTATGTACAGTTGAAGCAGGCATTCCCGACAAGTTTTGCTCCGGCAAGCTTGCCGGGGAATGTCAAGCACCGGCTGAGCCGCAGGTTCTTGCCGTGGAAGCTGACGTTCCCGCAGCAGCACAGGTGCCTTTAGTCCTTGTCGTCGAGCCACAGGCTCCGGCATGGGCGCAGCAGATTGTCCAGTTCCTTCAAACAGGAGAACTTCCCGAAGAACCAGAAGAAGCAGAAAAAATAACCCGGCAGTCGAGTATGTATCAGTTTGTTGGCAACGAACTGTACAGAAGAAGACTCAACGGCGTGAAGTTAAAGTGTATCCCCCGGGAAGATGGACAGAAGCTGTTGGCAGAAATACATGGAGGCATATGTGGTCACCACATTGGCGCAAGAGCACCTGTCGGCAAGGCGTTCCGACAAGGTTTCTTTTGGCCAGAAGCCCTCCAGGATGCAACTGCACATGTAACAAAGTGTGAAGCGTGCTAGTTCCATTCCAAACAGATACACCAACCAGCTCAAGCTCTCCAGACAATCCCTTTTTCCTGGCCATTTTCGGTTTGGGGGCTCGACATCCTCGGCCCCTTTCCCCGCGCAGCCGGGGGCTTTGAGTACTTGTACGTTGCCATCGACAAGTTCACAAAGTGGCCGGAAGTGGAACCGGTGAGAAAGGTGACCGCACAGTCAGCAGTCAAGTTCTTCAGGTCAATTGTTTGCCGTTTCGGGATACCTAACAGGATCATCACCGACAACGGTACGCAATTCACAAGTCGCACCTTCATGCAGTACGTCCAAGACCTTGGCGCCAAGGTCTGCTTCGCTTCTGTTGCTCACCCGAGAAGCAACGGTCAAGCGGAGAGGGCGAACGCTGAAGTGCTGCGCGGACTCAAGACAAGAACTTTCGACAGGCTGCACACGTGCGGAAGAAACTGGATCGAGGAGTTGCCGGCGGCTCTTTGGTCAATCAGGACGACTCCAAATCGAGCCACCGGGCAGACACCCTTTGCTCTTGTCTATGGAGCAGAGGCAGTTCTCCCCATGGAACTCGTATACGGGTCGCCTCGAGTGCTCGCTTATGATGAGCTCGAGCAAGAGCAGCTGCGACAAGATGATGCGCTGCTCCTTGAGGAGGACCGTCTTTAGGCTGATGTACGAGCTGCTCGATACCAGCAAGCTTTGCGCCGCTAACATAGCCGCAAAGTTAAAGCCAGAAGTCTCGAGGAAGGCGACTTTGTTCTTCGGCGCGTTCAGTCCGCCAAGAATTCCAACAAGTTGACGCCGAAGTGGGAAGGCCCTTATCGGGTGAAACAAGTCACTAGGCCCGGCGCAGTCCGCCTAGATACCGAAGATGGCTTACCGGTGAGCAACTCTTGGAACATTGAGCATCTTCGCAAGTATTACCCGTAAGGCGCGGTTGCCGTGGTCCGTTCCGGCAACCACCTTTTGTACAAGTCTTGCCGCTGTTGCATGTAAACCTTTGTACAAAGCCGGGCGCAGACCCCGTGCATCAGTAAAGCTTATGTGCCTCGCACAACTTGTCAATTCATGCCCTTTTTTCCTTTCTTGCATGTATTATCTGACACTTTGTGCAGCACCTATCCCCGGTAAGCAACAACGAACCACAAGGTTCCATATCTCTCTATTTTCTCTTCTTTCTTTTCTCTCAAGCAGAAGAAGTTTCCTCGCGCACAAGTTTGCCGGGGGGGAGGAGATAGTGGTGTGGACCAAGTGCCGTTCAAGAGAGCCTTACCTTGCCGGGAAGCGAACAACACAAAAGCTAAGTTGTCAAAGTTTGAACGATCAAATTTTTAAATTTTCGAGTTATCTTCCTTGAACGACCACACTTTGTATGGAAAACCTGTGCGCGGAGGAACCAACTCGTGGCTAGCCGTGCCCTTACTTTGTTTCGAGCACGCTCAACGGCTTAAGTGTGCTGCGACAAGTGTCGCGCCCTTACTTCGTTTTCGAGTTCGCTCAACAACCTAAGTGTGCTGCGACTAGCTGCGACAAGGTTTCTTGTCGGCAATGGCATTGCCAGCAGGCTGCTGAAGTTCCGCACTCAGCGCTCGCGGCAAAGGTCCCTATGCCGGCAAGTTTCCTAAAAGCGTAGGGTAAAAGCATACAAAGCAAGGAAGTCAAGTAGAGGAAATAACATTGCATTCAGTGCCTAAGATAAAGTTATATTACAGAGCGACTTGTAGCAGTACTAATAGACTATTGTTCATAACATGGTTGGCAGCGACAAAGAAAGAAGAAAATAAACGAGACTAATCCGCGCGGTCGCCCTCGACCCTCTTGATGCCGCCCACCTTGTTCACGATAGGCGCGACATGGGCCTTGAGCGCCTCCTGGTCAACGTCCGGCGGCAAGGTCCTGAGGACGTTGGTGAGATTGAGGCCCGGGTTGAGGTGCACTATCTTCATCAACACCTTCTCGAGGGACCCCGCACAGAGCTTGCGCGACTCGTCCGCCAGCTGCTTAGGGATCCTTTCCCGGAGCTGCTGGAGGGCCGGCGCTACCCCTCTGAAGAACAAACTCAGTTTGGCGCTGTGAGGGAGATCCTCGTCGGTGGAGAACCCGAGGTGCTCCGCCTCCAGCTCCGCCAGCTCCTTGTCGACGTCGGCAGCGGCGGCGACAAGGCCCTCGGTCCAGTGCTCCACCGTCAGCCTGAAGTTGTTTTGGGAGATTGCGGCGCTGTCCAACAACGCCTTCTCAGCCCTGAGCTCCTCCTTCAGGTTCACCTCCCGCTCTCTGGCGCCGTCAAGCGTTGTGGTGAGGGTGGAAAGCTTCAACTCCAGATCGGCGATGGAGTCCTTGGCGACGGCGAGCTCCTTGCCCTTGTCGGAGAGGCGGACCTGCAGCTCGGAGTGGCTGTGGGCGTCCTTCTCCCTCTCCGACACAAGTGCGGCAACCTTCTCTTCGCTCGTCTTCAAGTGGACCTCCAGTTGCGCCACCCTCGCCTCCAAGTCCCTCTCGGCGGTCTCAGCAGCCGCAGCAGCGTACTCTGCCTCCTGCAGAGCTCCGCCGAAAGACTGTTCACGCGCGGCAAGCTCGTCCTCGTGGCTATCGAGGTCGACCTTCCGCTACGTTAGTTCGCCTTCTCGCCGGGACAACTCCTCGGCGGCGAGCCGTTGCTGCTCCTCTGCTTCAGCCTTCTCAAGAATAAACGCTTGATGCGCCTCGGCAAGCTGCTCCCACTCCTCCGCCAAGGATCGGAGAGCTGCTTGGTTGCTAGCCCGAAGCTCTTCTGCGTGCTTCTCCAAGTCGACACCTGCCTTGGCGGCCAGAGCCTCTCGGGACTCCAGCATGGCCTGCTGGGCGCGGTACAAAGACAAAAGCCTCCGCAGTAGCCGCTCCTCCTCGGGCTCGCTACTGCTGCTTGGCGCGTCGACGAACTTCAACCCGGCGGAGGCGAGGACCTCCCCGTCAAAGACCTCTCCCTCCGCAGGCGCCCTCGACGAGGACGCCCACGGGAGCTGGATGAAGACTCCATTGCCGGCCTCTAGGTAGGCGCTTGGCTCAGCCGCGGCAGCAGCGGGATCGGCAGCCGGCGCAGCATCTGACGCTCCTGCGGCCTCAGGCCCGTCAGTGCGACTACCGGTCCCCTCCTCAGCTGCCGCGCCAGCGGCCTTGGCTGCCTCTTCGGCGGCGGGCTCGTCGGCACCGCCCGCCCCTCCAGTAGCTGCGGCGTCGCCGGTGTTGCCGCGCACGTCCTCCTCGACGGCGACCTCCGTCTCCATCGGCTCTGAAGTGGACGGGTCTGACAAAAGGAAAGAAGAAGAAAGAAAAATAGTCAAGCAAATATCTAAAAAAGAAAATCCCAAGGAGAGAAGTCCAAGGATTTTACCTGCGCGGGCCTCCTCTTCGGTGGGGTTCCTTGCCGGGGAGTCCTCCCTCAGCGGCGTGGTAGTAGCTCCCGCCGGCGGAGGGTCGCTGACGCCGTCCCTTGTCGGCGTACTCGCCCTTGGCGGGCTACTCGCCCTTGGCGGAGTGGCCTCCCTTGCCGGGGAGCTTCCCCTTGGCGGTGCGGTTGGGACGTGCGGCGCGTCGGGAGGGGTCTCCTGGCGCTTGATACGTCCAAAACGTATCTATAATTTCTGCTTGCTCCATGCCACTTTTGGGTGATATTGCTATGATATTCATACACTTACATACACTTTTGATCATATTTGGACTAACTTACTAATCCAGTGCACCCCAGTGCCAGTTTCTGTTTTCGGTTGTTTTTGTATTTCAGGTTTTCACGTTTCGAGAACTGCCCAGAAAAATACAGAAAAAATAAATAAAAAATCAGCGTTCCGGGAAGGACACTGCTTCCGAAGGGGAGCCTCGGCACCCCGAGAGCCCCCCGATGCCCTACTTTGGCAGATATTTAAAGGGTCCCCCGTAACCCTTGAAACAGGACCTCTTTTCGCGATCCCATCTCTGTTCCGCCGCCGCCGCCGCTTCCAAGATCGGGAGCACCAGGAGAACTCTTCCCGGCACCCTGCCGGAGGGGAGGATCACCACCGGGAGCTTCTCCACCACCATGGACGCCTCCCGGATGACTCGTGAGTAGTCTCCCTTGGACCATGAGTCCATGACCAGTAGCTATGTGATGTTCTCCTCCCGTTCTTGTGCTTCACTAATTATTCCTCGTGAGCTACCCTACATGATCGAGGCACCTATGTAATCCTTGTGTTGTTGCTATGTTGAGTTTGCTGGGATCCGATGGATTATGAGATTATGTTCAGATTGATCTTGAGTAATATATTTGATTCACCTCTTTTATATTTTAGTTCATAAGTAATTCTTGCATGTTCTCCGTTGTTATTTATTGCTTTGGCCAAGTAGTAAGTAGTGACTCCAAGAGGGAACGTTATGCTCGATTGTGGGTTCATGCCCCTCGATGACTAGCTTGAGTGACAGAAACATGAGTCTAGGGGATGCGCTGTTGCCACAAGGGGGAAAACAACGGTGCTTGTGCTCGCGGGTGCAAGAATTGTTTACTTTACACAAAGTTATTTTAATGCAGTTGTCTGTTGCATTGAGTTTACACTATGGGTGGGACTCGCAACTTAATACCAGCGAGATGTTCTGGATAGATATCTCAAGGTGGATGATTAGTAGTAGATATTGATGGATTTCGGTCTACTTACTTTGGCGTACCGCCCATGCTATGAACCTCAACCCTTCTTGCAATGTAGTCAGCATTGGTTTGCGTTGGTGGTCCTGTCAATTGCCCAGCTGTAATTTGTTACCTCACATAGTTGTTTTACCGTATTTCGGGAGAGAGACATCGCTAGTGAACATCATGTGACTCCGGTCCATATTACTATCATTGATCACATACACTATTTTACTTTCCGCTATTTTATTTACTATTGCAAATTACTATCTATCACTACTATCATATTGCTTTTAACCCTTTGTGAACTACAAGGCCGGAGAGATTGACAACCTCTCTGTACTCGTTGGGAGCAAAGTTATTTGTATCTGTGCGCAAGTCCACGTTGATTGCTAATTGCGCCGTTAGCGGTTGACACCTACCTGTTGAACCTAGGAGTCTCTGGGGATTCGATCCTTGGCATCTTTGCTAAGGGAAAACACTTCTACTTACTGCATCTTACACCTTCCACTTGGGGTAATCCAACGAGGGGTTCGAGGCCCATCAACGCTCCAGATGCCGCTGCTCTGTTTCTGCACGAGTCAACAAACAAAACATCAACAAAGATAGAAGGCCCAAGCGCGCCCGACAAGCGGAAAATAGACGAAGGACTTACGCTGGGGGCTGCTCTGGAGAACGGCCGTCGGGTCCGACGAGCTTGTCGCAGGCGCACCCCCTGCTACTGCAGCGGGCTCGTCCTCAAGGACGATCACCGGGACTTTGGCCCTCTTCGACGCCCTCTGGGCCAGAGTCCTGGAAGAAAGACAAGATCAGAATTAGGCGAAAGAAATACAAGATAAGAATCAACAGAAAACCTGAGAGAAACAAGAATCGCGAAGACTTACTCTTCTTCCTCCTCGTCGTCGGAGCTGAGCGCCGAGAAGTCGAAGTCCGGCTCGCGCGCCCCGGCGTGAGGAGATGGGGGAGTGGGCTCCCTTGGCCGCTTGGCGGGGGCCGGGGCGGTGGTCTGAGAAGACCCCGCTCCGGTTGCCGCCGAAGCGCGAGGGGCGGCGGGCACATGAGCGCCAGTCCGACAAGATCCCCCACCTGTTGCCGCTGAGGCACGGGGCGGTCCCTTGGCGGCCTTGCCCGTCGCGGTGGCACGTGTCGGGCGGCGCTGCGGCTGCTGGCTCGCCTGCCGCCCCGTCGCGTCTGCCGCCTTGCGAAGGCGCCTTTTCGGCGTAGCTGGAGGACTCGCTGGTAGCGGTGAGCTACCCGAGGACGAAGAAGAGGAGTCGAGGCCCAGCGAGCCGCCGGAGTCCTCGGCAGGGCCGCTTGACCCGATGCCCTGCTGGTCGCTTGACCCAACGCCCTGCTCGACGGGCCCGCTGGACTCGGCGCCCTGCTCGGTGGGCACGCTTGTCTCGGCGAGTCGCCCGGCAAGCTTTCCCGCTTTGTGAAGCTCTTCCTCCTCGGCGAGGCTTGTCGCCTCCGCTGCCTCCGCTTCCTCCATAGTATACCCGAACTCACCCGCGGCCCTGGCTGCAGCGGCCTCTTCCATTCTGGTGGCAATATATGCCATCTCCTGGTCGGTGGTGTCGCGGGTGAGTCCCCTCTTCTCGTCGGCGTTGATTGGCGACTCCACCAAGTTGTCAAAAAACGTCTGCACGGTCTCTTCAGAAGGTTCCCGCAAAGTGGGGTTGATCCCGTGGGAATCACACAATGGCATCGCCGCGCGGATGGCACTGAGCGCAGAGCTATTGCACAATGGAACTACGCCCTGCGGCAACACAAACCACTCCGGGTGGGCGGAGTCGTACTTGAACAGTGCTTGAAGCATTGTGTTGAGCTCCAGAACCGTGAAATTGTAATTAAGGCTCGGGCGCAAGCTCATGTTGTCTGCCGCGTTCCTGAACTCCCAAGCAGCCCTCTTCCTCTTTTGCAAGGGAGCGATGCGGCGGCAGAGAAAGTCTGCCCCGACGGCACCTACAGTAAGCCTGGCTTGCCGGAGACGAAGGATCCGAGTGGTGGCTATCTTCAGCTTGTCGTCCTCAGGGGCCAGGTCACTCCAGTCGTTGCCGCGTACCGCTGCTACCTGACGCCGGGAAGTGAACGGTTGCGGGTCATCCTCTATAATCCAACACCAGTTGGCCCTCCACTCATCCCACTTGCCGCGGAGCTCCCCCGTCAAGTAAGCCTCTTTATTATGGAGCCTAAAAATCCAAGAGATTCCGCCAGACAGAGGTGACCCAGACTCGACTCGAGGTATGAAGTAGTGGCGGAAGAGAGCTACATTGGGGTAAACTCCGAAGAAATTTTCGCACAGATGTGCGAAAATGGCCATGGTCAAGACGGCGTTTGGGGTGAAGTCAAGGAGATGAAACCCATAGGTATTCATGACGTCGCAGAAGAACTCCGAGAAGGGCGGGCAGAGCCCGCAGTAGAAGAACAGAGCAAAAAAGGCATAGCCATCCGGAAACATCTCGCAGGCCACGGCGGGGAGTACCTTGGTGCGCGGATGCGCCTTTGTCTCCCTCGACCAGAAGAGGTAGAAAGCGTCTTTCAGCTGCTCCGCACTAAGCTGTGGCGGGAAGACCGCCATCTTCTTCCGCATTGCTGCTAGCCGCAGCGCCTTGGCAGTCTTCGCGGCCTTCGCCTTCTCGCCCTTCGGGGCCATGGCGGGGACGGTGGAGGAAGTCGACGGCGCTGGTGATGCTGGCAGCGGCGGAAGGAGGGCGAAGCGCTGTTCTCTTTCAACCTTCAGGGAGGAGGGGAGCGGCGGGGGTTTCTGGAGGATGAAGAAGCAACGGGCGAATGGAAAGAACTGCTCCTGTTTCCCCTGCTTTTAAGGGGGGAGGAGGGAACGTTCCGCATTTCACCATTAAAGAAACAGGCCACGATCTCTCCCATGACGCCGCAATCTACGCGTGTAGTTAGGGAGGTTCGCGGTGGATACGGAGTGGGATACAGCGTGCCGCGGGCCGCGCGTGCCCGTGCACTATCTTGGGCCTGGCACAACAGCGCTCGGCACCGTGTGTGGCCCAGGCCCGGGGGCTCCTGTCGATGTACTAAAGTAGGGGTACCTTAGTATCCCGAACTTGTGCACGGGCAGTCGCAGCGTCCCGTGGCAAGGCTTGCCGCGCGGCCGTCAAGGTCCACAGTGGTTCCTTTGGAGCCATTCAAGAACAAAGTACTCAAGTTGAAGTAACAAGGCCCCGGCGAGAGGAGCTTGCCGGGAAGGTCACTCAAGGCTCAAGACCACTTCTCTGGCAAAAGACCCTGGCAAGAGGAGCTTGCCGGGAAGGCCAAACGTGGCATTTCAAGAGACTTGCCGCGGCGCGCCACGCGTCCCGGCAAGGCCCGGGGAGCGACGAGCTCCCGGGCGCGACAAGATAGCAACCGCGGCAAGGCGCTTGCCGCGGCAACCTTCCACTAGGTGCCCGCGCTCCAGCGCATCCACCCACGCGTCGCTCTGGGACCCTTCCAGGCGCACGTGGCGGAAGGCTGTGCAGCCTGGGGTACACGGTGGCAAGGCGCGATGACGAGGCCACCGTCGTGGCGAACAGTGGGCGCCCTGACGGACGCTTTTTGCACTGTTTAGGGCGACGGCGACGGGCATTCAATGCCCTTGTCCCCTGCCGTCAGAGTTAGGTATAGAGCACTATGCAAACACTGTTCCAACTACCATCATTTTTACGTTTTTACCCTCATCTGCGTTGCCACCTGTCGGTGACCCCTTTGACCTATAAAAGGAGGCCCATGCGCAACGTAGAAGGGCTTCCGATCATCGATCACCCTCACGCTCGGTACCGCTAGCGATAAGCACTGTAGTTCTTCTCGCTCCCGAGCCCAGAACGCAATACAAACCAAGGCAGGAGTAGGGTTTTACGCCTCTGTGCGGCCCGAACCTGGGTAAACTGCTCGCGTGTCTGCCTCGATCTGCTCTTTGTGCATCCCCCGCCCCCTTGCCATACCGAAAAAGGGGCTCCGGTCCCATAGGTGTTCGTGGGCGATCAGTTTCCCCGACACCGTACCTTCTGTTCCCGTGAGATCACATCTTGGAGCCTGTTCCGGAGCTCCGCCGGAGGGGGAATCCATCACAGAGTGCTTCTACATCATCATCATCGCCCTAACCATGAGTTGTGAGTAGTTTACCACACACCTTCGGGTCTATAGCTAGTATCTAGATGGCTTCTTCTGTCTCTCTGGATGTCAATACAAAGTTCTCCTCGGTCTTCGAGGAGATCTATTCGATGTAATCTCTTTTTGCGGTGTGTTTGTCGAGTTCTGATGAATTGTCAGTTTATGATCAAGATTATCTACGAGAAATATTTGGTTCTTTTCTAAACTCTTTATGCGTGCTCATAATATCCTTGCAAGTCTCTTCGAATTATTGGTTTGGTTTGGCCTACTAGATTTATAGTTCTTGCAATGGGAGAAGTGCTTGGCTTTGGGTTCAATCTTGCGGTGTCCTTTCCCAGTGACAGTAGGGGCAGCAAGGCACGTATTGTATTGTTGCCATCGAGGATAAAAAGATGGGGTTTATATCATATTGTTTAAGTTTATCCCTCTACATCATGTCATCTTGCTTAAGGCGTTACGCTGTTCTTATGAACTCAATACACTAGATGCATGCTGGATAGCGGTCGATGTGTGGAGTAATATTAGTAGATGCAGGCAGGAGTCGGTCTACTTGTCTTGGACGTGATGCCTATATACAATGATCATGCCTAGATAGTCTCATAATTATTCGCTTTTCTATCAATTGCTCGACCGTAATTTGTTTACCCGCCGTAGAATATCGCTATCATGACAGATGCCACTAGAGAACACTATGGCCCCCGGGTCTATTCTCAACATATCAATCTACATTTACTTTAATTTTTCCGCTTTTACTTTCTGTTCTGGTAAACAAAAATACCAAAAATATAAACTATCATCTCTATCAGGTCTCAGTTTCGTAAGTGACCGTAAAGGGATTGACAACCCCTTATCGCGTTGGCTACGAAGTTCTTATTTGTTTGTGCAGGTGCGAGGGACTCGCGCGTGGTCTCCTACTGAATTGATACCTTGGTTCTAAAAAACTGAGGGAAATACTTACGCTACTGTGCTGCATCTCCCTTTCCTCTGGGAGGAAATACAACGCAAGCTCGAGAAGTAGCAAGAAGAATTTCTGGCGCCGTTGCCGGGGAGGCTTACACAAAAGTCATATGCCAAGTACCTATCACAAATCCTTATCCTTTGCATTACATTTTTTGCCTCTCGTTTTCCTATCCCCAACTTCACCCTTGCCGTTTTATTTGCCCTTCTTCTGCCATGTGTTTATCGTTTGCTTGCTTTCTATTTGCTTGTGTTGCTATGTGCCCTCAATTAGCTTGCATCTTCGCTTGCTAAAGTATGGATCCTCATCCACTTGCTAATCTCTTTAAGAGATCCAATTATGTTGAACCAATTGCTAGTGACCTGCGTGGACTAGATTATCTTTATGAGGTTTAGCTTGAAATTTATGAATATGAAAATTGAGATGAAGTATTGAAAGAAAATTATAAAGTGATTCGCGAAAGTTCCTTGAGTAAAAAGCATGATTGCAAAGATGTTATTATAAATTCTCTTAATGTCAATTGTGCTAATGATGTGCAAAACGCTAAGCTTGGGGATGCTAGTATTGCTATCCCCACTACTTGTTGCAATGATCATGATTGGGATGATGCTTCTTACGATCTTGAAAATTTATTTCAACCCCATGATGAATGTAAGATTGATAATAATTTTTGCAATAATTTTGAAAGTGGGTGTAAAGGAATGTCAACTTTTGATCCCACTACTATAGATATTGATAAATCTTATGAATTTTTTGATAAAAGTGGGTTTCGAGAGGTCATGACTTTAGCTAATGTTAATCCCACTATTTTGGAAGAGTGTCAACTCCGCATGCATGTGGATCGTGTTGAGAGTATGTCATGTGATAGCTATATTGTTGAATTTTCTTATGATCCTACATGCAATTATTATGAGAGAGGAAAATATGGTTGTAGAAATTTTCATGTTACTAAATTACCTCTCGTTATGTTGAGATTGCTATTGTTTCTTTCTTCTCCCTTGCATATGCTCGATCTTGATTGTCTTGCTAATTTGTTTTCCTATAAAAGGCCTATGCATGGGAAGTACTCCCTCTGTTCCACAATGTAGTGCCTATAGATTTTTGTGAAAGTCAAACTTTGCCAACTTTGACCAAATGTATAGAGAAAACTGTCTACATCTACAATACCAAATATGTACATTCTGAAAATATAACTCACGACGTATCCAATGATGTGCATTTGGAATTCTAGATGTACATACTTTTCTATATAAACATAGTCAAAGTTTGTAATGTTTGACTTTTGTAAAAATCTATAGGCACTACATTATGGAACGGAGGGAGTATGTTAGACTTATATGTGATTTTCACATGCTATATAATGCTCTCTTTGTGCTTCAATTCTTATCTTTCATGTGAGCATCGTTAAAATCGTGCCTAGCTAGGGGCGTAAAACGATAGCCCTTGTTGGGAGGCAACCCAATTGTATATTTTTTGTTTTTGCTTCTGTTAGGGAATAAATATTGCATCTAGATTCTGTTTAGATGTGGTTTTGTGTTTTGTTTAGTGTTTGTGCCAAGTAGAACCTTTGGGAAGACTTCTGCGAAGTTTATGTGATCTTGCTGTGAAAAACATAATCGTTAGCATTCGCTAGAATGGTCATCAGATTTTACTGGAGCGTGCTATTTGGTTGATTCTTTTTGCAGATGATTAATAGACAAATTCCTCACGTTTAGCAATTTAGTTTGAATTTTTTGGAGTTACAGAAGTATGCGAAACCTGCAGATTACTACAGACTGTTCTGGTTTTGACAGATTCTGTTTTTCGTGTGTTGTTTGCTTATTTCAATGCATCTATGAGTAATATTGGGAGGTATGAACCATAGATAAGTTGGAATACAGTAGGTTTAACATCAATATAAACAAACAATGCATTCACTGCAGTACCTTTGAGTAGTGGTTTGCTTTCTTATACTAACGGAGCTCACGAGATTTTTGTCCAAGTTTTGTGTTGTGAAGTTTTAAAGTTTTGAGTGTTGCTTTGATGGACTATGAAACAAAGAGCACCAAGGGCCTAAGCTTGGGGATGCCCATGGCACCCCAAGTAAAATTCGAGGACAATCAAAATCCTAACCTTAGGGATGCCCCGGAAGGCATCCCCTCTTTCGTCTTCACCCATCGATAACTATACTCGGAGCTATATTTTTATTCACCACATGATATGTGTTTTGCTTGGAGCATCTTGTATAATTTGAGTCTTTGCTTTTTAGTTTGCCACAATTATCCTTGCTGGACACACCTATTTGAGAGAGTTAAATATGGCCTAGGAATAGTTAGAACACTCTATGTGCTTCACTTATATCTTTTGAGTTGAATAGTTTTTGCTCTAGTGCTTCACTTATATCTTTTAGAGCACGGTGGTGATAATATTTTGAAGAAATCGTTGAACTCTCATGCTTCACTTATATTCATTTGAGAGTCTATTAAAACAGCATGGTAATGTGTTTAGGCTATACAACTAGTCTTGACATGATAGACATCCAATATCAATGTAGTAAAAACTTTCACACTAAGTGCGTTGAATATGATGAGATGTTGGATGCTTGATAATTGTTTTGAGATATGAGGATACTGATATTAGAGTCATGCTAGTGGAGTTATTATGAAATTGAGAAATACTTGTGTTAAGGTTAGTGATTCCCGTAGCATGCACGTTTGGTGAACCGCTATGTGATGAAGTTAGAGCATGGCGTATTTGTAAAGTGCCAACCTTTGTGTGGAGTTCGGGGGCGTGCGATGGTTAACTCCTACCAACCTCCCCCTAGGAGCATGCGTTGATTGCTTTGTTTTGATGACTCGTCGATTTTTGCAATAAGAATATGAGTTCTTATGACTAATGTTGAGTCCATGGATTATACGCACTCTCACCCTTGCGCCATTGGTAGCCTCTCTTGTACCGCGCAACTTTTGCCGGTACCATAAACCCACTATATATCCTTCCTCAAAACTGCCACCATATTACTCCTCAAAACTGCCACCATACCTACCTATCATGGCATTTTCATAGCCATTCCGAGATATATTCCCATACAAAAGAAAATTGCCATGTGATGGTCAGTAGTACTCTATACCATGTCCAATGTGCGAGTACTCAAGTGATATGGTATTTAATACTAGATTTGAGATGATATCGCATTTAATGGCACACACTTAAGAATATCTTCTAAATTTATATTTGCATAGATGGAAAGATAACATCCATGAAATGGATACCATCTTATAGATAGAACCATATTTTAAAAATTAAGTATAGTGAGACGGCCAAATCTTTGTGATCTCATTTTGAGCGAGATGGGAGTAAATATTCTCTAGCCATTAGTCTATATATAAAGATACAATGCTTCTAGACGCCCAAACCGAGTCAGGAGTAAGAAGTTTGTGTCTTCTAGTAGCATGGAAGGCACACTAGTAAGATACAAGTGCAGAAATGCCTACTATCGGCGTTCAGAACATGTATTTAGTGGCACTAGGTTGAGTAGGTGGCTGATGGGCTCAGCGTCAATTTATCGAGAATTCCAAACGGATGGATTTCCACAATAATGTGAACAAGAAGATGACACTTGTCAATTCAAATGGTATAATGTTGTATGCTCGAGGAAAACATACACCATTAATCATTAGTTGAAAGGTGTGCCCGAAATATGACCTTAGGCAGCAAGATCAATGTTAGAGTGATGATTCAATAACCAACAAGCTAAGAACGAACTGTCGATCGTTAACTTCAAAGCAATAGGGTTGCCAGAAGTACAGAACTCAAGCAGCATTGCTAGCATATTGGTATCCCGGTTAAAAACAACACGGGAACCAAGGAAAAATAGTGATGGTGAGAAGTATCATCATACCGAGAATTTCTAAGAGGTGGAGCAATCCCCACAACATTCTCTACATAAAAGACAGTAATAATTCAATGCAGAACACTACACTAGCTAGAGAGCAAGTTGTATTCATAATGTGGACAAGTCTGCGATGAAAACAAGTCAAGGGTGTTGCCGATGATAATAAAAATCATCAAGGGCAAGGAGAGCATTACTCATCATGAACACAGTTGACGTCTCGGAAGAACTCAAAGTGTTGAAAATGATCCGATACATTTGTCGGGAGGTTTCAAGAGGATGCAATCAAACAATAACGGCAAAAAGCAAGGGAATGACGAAGTGGCAAGTTATAGGATCAATATATAAGATGCAAGCTCGGAACCAATGTTTCCTTTTGAGACAAGCAACATGATGTTGAACGCCCGACGTAAGTCGTGCTCACACACTGAAGAATTCGTGCACCAGAGAAGGACAAGGTAGTACAGTCAAAATAGCGAGACCAGGTTGCAGCCGATAGTCTAGGAATGACCAGATTGAGTTCAGAATTTCCTGGTAAAAATACTAGGGTTATTTGACTAGTAGTGCGGAATAATTTCAGTAGTCGGTGTCCTCGGTTGACAACAACCCAGAACCCGTAGAGTGATTACGACAAGGAAAGACATTACTTCAACAAAGTTAGTAAGATGTGTTGTAATGGCAAGACATCTTCGAGATACCAGGGGGTAATACTCGAAGGTAGAACATGATAGAAGTAGCACCAAGTCATTAACCTATGACAGCAGATACTTCAACCTTGCCAAAGTAGACGAGGCACGGGAATGAATTCCCATCAGATATATCAGATCAGGATAGCATGGTCGGAACCATAACTGTAAGGAATCAATTCAAGAATACCGAAGAAATCATACAGCAGGATAATCATTTGGCAAGAAGCTTTCGAGACGGTCTACATCATTTTCATGGGCATGAACACAAAGTTCAAGGTCGACTCCCACTTCTTTAATGCATATCATTTTGTTCACCTCTCGCTTTGATAAAACTGTGGTGTTCGAATATTATTTGGTAGAACACCGGAAGAGTCTGACTTGTGAAAACTTTCGGGTTCTCATGGATTAGGGGAAGGCATAGGTTCAACCCATAGGGCATCTTAGTAACATATACCACAAGTTTAAAAAGTGAATACTCAAGCTCGAAGGCAGAGCAAGATTGGCCAATCAGAGGATAAAATTTACCAAAGGCATTATGTATCAGGGGAAGAACTCACAAGGTGATTGAATATGAAGGATACTGTTGGATACAATCCAACGATGGATCGGACGATCCACAACGAAGCTGATGTGAGTGTCGGTACTTACTCAGAGGAAGAAAGAATACATAGGCATTAGATTCAAGAATCACCTGATTAGTGTGATGCTTAGATAGAAAGAAATTATGGTTTCCAAAACGAAGGATCAGAAGCAGACGCTCCGATCAACGATGGATAAGTTGAAAACACTTAGTTGGAAATCAATAAAGGTTTGAATTGCCGTAAACCAACTTATGTCCGAAATGATGTCTGAGCCGGAAAGATAATTTTAAAAAGGGTAACCAGATGACTGCGTGCATACGCACACCTTGAATAAATAGGCTAAAAAATGGTTAAGACAAAGGATGTTGACAAAGACTACGACTAGTCATATGGAATTAACCAGAATGCCAGCAGGCAAGAATTTCAAGAGTAACAGGCTGCAGAGGATTTTCAAAAGATCGAAAAGTATTTCAATGAATTTTTTGAGACACGTGAACAATTGAGAAGAACGGATCCTTGATAAATGTAAGGCATTAACCGTACGGGTTTTCATGCGAAATAAAACTGCAAGACTGTATACTCAAAAGGATTCTCGGGACAACGGAGAATATTTCGAGACATCTTGTAACAACAAGAGCGACGAGGAATGATCATGAGAATGCAAGTGCATGCAGATATCCATAGGGATATATCTGTGGCAGTGAATTGCCAAGGCGATGAGCACAAGGGTCTCGGGAAAATATCGAGGGATATCCTCAGAATCTTCTGACAAAGCAAGTGATCTTCCAGAATGAGGGCTCTCCGGGAGAAATAGTTACGAGAACCTAGAGTTAGAGTTATTAAAATCTTTTAACCCGAATAGAAGAGAGATCATAGTCCCAGAGCATAGAAGAGGAACAAAAGATCCTAACACCACCCATTGGTGTTGTGCGCCCGTAAGCCACACAGCAAGTTAGTAGATATGTTTTTTAAGACTAGACTCAACTTCAGCCAAGGAGTTGGAAAGGGGGATTCCTACAGCCAGTCGGCTCTGATACCAACTTGTGACACCCCCAAATTGACCGTACACTAATCATGCATGCAAATGTGTACGACCAAGATCAGGGACTCACTGGAAGATATCATAACACAACTCTAGACACAAATTAAAATTATACAAGCTTTATATTACAAGCCAGCGGCCTCGAGGGCTCGAATACATAGCTCGGAAACACAAGAGTCAGCGGAAGCAATAATATCTGAGTGCGGACATAAGTTAAACAAGTTTAACTTAAGAAGGCTAGCACAAATGTAGCAACGATCGAAGAGGCAAGGCCTCCTGCCTGGGACCTCCTAACTACTCCTCGAAGCCGAACTCCACGTAGAAACATCATCGGGATCCTCTGGCTCCTGGACTCCACCATCTGGTTGTGTCATCCGAGAACAAGGGACAAAAGGGAAAAAGGGGGAGCAAAGCAACCGTGAGTACTCATCCAAAGTACTTGCAAGCCAAGATCTACACTACATATGTAATGATATCTGTGTAAAGGGGTAATATACGTGGTTTAAAGTGCAGGATGCCAGAATAAGAGGGGGATAGCTAATCCAATTGAAGACTACACTTCCGGCCACCTCCATCTTGCAGCAGTAGAAGAGGGTAGCTGGAAAGTAACAAGTATCCTCGCTTCTGGTAGCCTCCGTCTTGAAGCAGTAGAAGGGAGTAGATGGTAAGTTCACCAAGTAACATCGTATAGCAAAATCCTACCCGGTGATCCTCCCCTCGTCGCCCTATGAGAAACGATCACCGGGTTGTATCTGGAACTTGTCTGGGTGTGTTTTATTAAGTATCCAGTTCTAGTTGTCATGAGGTCAGAGTACAACTCTAGGCCGTCCTTTTACCGAGGGACACTGCTATTCGAATAGATTAAATTCCCTGCAGGGGTGCACCACATAACCCAGCACACTCGATCCCATTTGCCCGGACACACTTTCCTGGGTCATGCCCGGCCTCGGAAGATCAACACATCGCAGCCCTACCTAAGCACAATAGAGAGGTCAGCACGCCGGTCTAAGTCCTAAGCGCACAGGGGTCTGGGCCCATCTCCCAATGCACACCTGCACGTTGCGAGAGCGGCTGATGAGCAGACCTAGCAACCTCCATTACTAAGGAAGTTACGTTACGCGGTCCAACCCGGCGTGCGCCGCTAAGTCGCTGACGTCAAGAAAAGGATTCGGCTGATACCACGACGTCGAGTGCCCATAACTATTCCCACGTAGCTGGTTAGTGCATACAGGCCAATGGCCAGACTCAGATGAAATTCCAAGATCTCGTTAAGCATGTTATTATGAAATAACCGCGGACAACGACCAGGGCCAGGCCCACCTATCTCCTAGGTGGTCGCAACCTGCCCTGTCGCTTCGCCACAAAGTAACCATCATGGAGCTGTCGGGAACCTAGGCGCACCACTTCCTTTGTGGAACCACCTACCCCTTCAGCGCCCATCTCCGAATCATCATCATGTGTATGTAATAGTATAGAATATACCCATGATCACCACCCGAGTGATCTTGGCCCGATAGTATAGCATGGCAGACGAACAAGAATGTAGGGCCACTGATGGAATACTAGCATCCTATACTAAGCATTAGGACAACATATAAGGTATCGACAGTGGTAGCAACAATGACAGGCTATGCAACAGGATAGGAACTATCGAATCATCAACGGTAGCAAATCTAATGCAAGAATAATAGAGAAGAGAATTGGCGATATCTGGTGATCAAAGGGGGGGGGGGGCTTGCCTGGTTGCTCTGGCAAGAAGGAGGGGTCATCGTCGACGCAGTCGATCACCGTGGCACCGTCAGCAGTCTCAGTCCTCGTGTCTAACGGAGAGAAGAGGGGCGAAGAAACAATAAATATAAAGCAGATAATTGTAACACAAAGTATGACATGGCGATATGATGTGCCGGGTGTGCCCTAACGCAGTGTTACATGTCACCGATACAGGAGGATCCCATCCGGGAAAGTTTTCCTGGTTCCGGACATTTGTCAGACAGAGGACCGGAGGGGGAAAGTTCCATGTTCAGGTATTTAGAGGCATGATACGGCTCAAACGTATCTACTTTTCCAAACACTTTTGATATTGTTTTGACCTCATTCTTGCATGATTTGGACTAAACTAACCCGGACTGACGCTGTTTTCAGCAGAGCTGCCTGTATGGTTTATTTGTGTGCAGGAAAACGGATTTTTAAGTATCTCAGAAAAATCCACGAAAAATCAGAGAAAATCCACGCACCCGAAGGAACCAAATACCAGAAGTGGGCCCAGAGGGGGGCCAGGGGGTGCCCAGGCGCCCTGTGGGCGCCCCCCCCTGGGCCGCGCCGGGGGGCCGCCTGGGTAGGGCCCACACCCCCTGGTGCCCTACTTTAGCCCGTATTTTTCCTCCCGACGCAGAAACCCCAGATCGGAAGTTCTTTCGCAGTTTTTCGTCACGGAGCCGCCGCCACCCTCTGTTCTTCTTCGGGAGGGCTAATCTGGAGGCTGAATTGGCCTCCGGAGAGGGGAGATCGTCGCCATCGTCATCATCATCACCACTCCATCATCCCTCCATGACTTCCCCCTTCATGTGTGAGTAATTCCCCTGCTGTAGGCGAAGGGGATGGTAGGGATTGGATGAGTTAGATCATGTAATAGTTCGTCAGATTGTTGGGGGCATGTTGCCTATCATCTACTATGGTGTTTATCATCTTTGCTACAACTTGTTATTCTTAATGCTTGACACTTAGGGCCCGAGTGCCATGATTTCAGATCTGAACCATATGTGTTTGCATGAATATATTTGTGTTCTTGATCCTATCTATGAGTTGTATGCACCTGTTACGGTTCGGAACCGTCGATCCCAAAAGTGACAGCTTGGGACACCAAAGGGGATGGTCCGTAGTTTGAGGATTACATGTATCCATTGAGTTCATTGCTTTGTTCCGGTGCTCTTTGACAGGAGCACCTTAATATCCATTAGTTCCTTTTGGCCCCGTTCATAGCGGGATGGTAGGACAAAAGATGTTGTGCAAGTTCTTATTGCAAGCACGTACAACTACCTACGGGATACATGCCTAATGTTTGATATTTGCCTAGATGATCATTACTTTTCCGTGTGCCGTGCCCCAAGTTAGAATCTATGTCATCCATGCAGCGCCCAACCATCCATCTCCCTAGCCTACAGTATTTTAAACCTTGCTTGTCACTAGTTGCTACTTTTGCCATTTACTACTGCTATTTACTTTTGCTGTTTACTTTTTACTATTACTATCATCACTATCATATCACTGTTACCACTTATCTTTTGTTGCAAGTTAGTATATTTCAGGTGCGGTTGAATTGACAACTCAACTGTTAAAGCTTATAAATACTCTTTGGCTACCCGTGTGTCGAATCAATAAATTGGGTTATTCTTACCCGCGAAGACTATCTCGATCCCTTACGGTGGAATCAATAAAGGTTATAAATATTCTTACCCAGGGGGCATAGCAATATTTACAAGTCTACTTGAGGTATTCTACCTGCTGCACTTTATTCACTATGGGTAAGAAAGGAGACCCCAAGGTTCCGATCTTACTATCCACTACAAGAAGAGGTACTGCTCTGAGCACTAGTGCTACGCTTGATTCACCTTCTGTTATGAGTAAGTTTGCCTCACCACCACCACATGATGCTCCTACTAAATCTGTTACTATGTTTGACACTCTTGATGATGCTTCTACTACTTTTGATGATGATATTAGTTTGCTTGGTTATGCTCTTGAGAAACAAATTGCTGCTGCTGCTGAAAAATATGGAATTGAACTTCCTGTTGCTCGCTACCGTATTGGTGAAACTTATGATTATCCCGATTTGAGTAAACTCAAACAGAGGCTCCTTGATGATGATAACTATATGCTTGATGAAGATCTATGCAGGGAACTGACAGAGTTTGCTGGCTCTGACCCTGAAGTTATTAAGAAAATATTTGAAAAACAAAACCGTTCCTAATCTTGAGTTTGCTACATCTCCTATATGCATTGATGATCCTGATTTTGATTTCTCTGTTGATCTCTCACTTATACCTATGGTTGAAGCCGACCCCTTTTATGGCAGAGAAAATGATGATGCTATTGCACACCTGACTAAACTCGGTGAGTTAGGTAGCCTGTTTACCATAGATGAGAAGATACGATACTTTTATGTGACCAAGCTTCTTCCTTTCTCCTTGAAGGAGGGTGCTAAAGCATGGTATGATTCACTTCCATGCGGTTCCATTAAGAGTCCTCAGGACTTAGCTCACTCTTTTGTTGATAAGTACTTTCCTGCTCACATGCAACATGCTGCTTTACAAAGAATTTATAACTTTAAACAGTTGTAGGATGAGTCCCTCCCTAAAGCTTGGGGGAGGTACTGTGGTCTGATTCGGGCTAGACCAGGACATGAAATCCCTAAGAATGAATTAATCGATATATTCTATGCTGGTCTAACTAATGAATCCAGGTCCTATTTGGACAGTTGTGCTGGTTGTGTTGTCAGGAAAAGAACACCGGATGATGCGGAAGACTTAATGGGCAGGATTACCAAAAACCATGAAGATTGGTCCGTCCCTGAACCACCTCCACCAACAAAGAAGAGGGGCATGTTTGTTCTGAGCCCCAAGGATATGCGAGAAGCAAAGAAGTCTATTAAAGAGAAAGGTATTAAAGCTGAAGACGTGAAGAATCTACCCCCTATTGAGACGCTGTGTGAGCCTACCACTCACCCTCCTATGGTAGAGGTACATTCTCTTTTAGATTTCAACGCAGGTGACATCCCTCATGGTAAACCTCCTGATCAATGTTTAGATGGGTTTGATAATTTTATTATGAAACATAATCATTTTAATGAGAGGATAGAAAGTCAGTTGCATGATAATTCCCTTGCTATCAAAAAGTTTCTTGGTGTTTTAGATATAACAGTTAATGATGTCCAATGTCTCGTGAAGCATTTTCATATGGTTCAAACTCAGCTTGATCAAATTTCTAATGTGCAAAGAGATTTGCTTGCCAACAATGCCAAACAAAATAAATTGCAGGCTTTTGGGATTAAGACCCGAGGAGGAACTAGTACTCAAGATCCTCTTTATCCAGAGGGACATCCGAAGAGAATCGAGCAAGATTCTCAAATGCAGGAAGAAGAAATTGTTGTCTCTCCAAAGAAGAAGAAGAAACATAAGGAGACTGACAATTCTAATTGTCCTATTGCAGATGAAGAGCCAGCTATTGATCCCAACAGTGTATCTATTTCCGATGCTGAGACTGAAGACGGTGCTGAACCTGAAGGTAATAATAATGAGAAGAATGATCCGCCTGAAGTTCGAGAAGAAGAAGCGCCTGACAAACGTAAGAGGTACACTAAAGAAGACTTCATCGCAAGAAAACATGGGAAGGAGAAAGAACCATGGGTACAGAAACCCATGCCCTTTCCAGGTAAGTCCATCAAATCTAAAGAAGAAGAGCATTACAATAAGTTTTGTGAATGGATTAAACCTCTTTTTCTTCAAATCCCTTTGACTGATGCTATTAAGTTACTTCCTTATTCAAAATATATGAAAGATATTGTCACTAACAAAAGACAAGTTCCTAATGATGCAATATCAACTATGCTTGCTAACTATTCTTTCAGTGGAAAGATTCTTGAGAAGCTCGGTGATCCAGGTATACCCACCATTCCTTGCTCCCTAAAGAATAATTATGTCAAAACTGCTTTATGTGATCTTGGAGCGGGAGTGAGTGTTATGCCTCTCTCTCTTTACGAGAGGCTTTGTTTAGAGAAACTAATTCCTACAGATATCTCCCTTCAGATGGCTGACAAGTCAACCGCTATTCCAATAGGTATTTGTGAGGATGTTCCAGTAGAAGTTGCTAATTGTTTAATTCTTACTGATTTTGTTGTGCTTGACATGCCCGAGGATGGGAGCATGTCCATTATTCTTGGTAGACCTTTTCTTAACACCGCAGGTGCTATTATTGATTGCAACAAACGGAAGGTCACCTTCCATGTGAATGATAAAGAACACACGGTATATTTTCCAAAGAAGACCGACATGAGGCATGCCCTCAACTCCATAGAGAATATCGAGACCATGAAAATTGGAGAATGGGACTGTCCACTACATGTGCCTCACAAATACAAAACTATCATGGTAGGGACACTGTCCATCAAGGTAAAAGTTCAGTGATTACTTCGTAGGAGGTGAGACTTTTTGCTCTATATATCGCTTGTTTGTTGGTAAGACTTGATCAACCTTACTAGTGAACGTGTTTTATATGGATAAAAAGATGAGCTTGCTATGTTTTCATTTGTTTTTAGTGTTGTCCTACTTGCTGTACCAAGTATCTATGTTTTTGAAGCTTCACAATACTACTAACTGCTTCAAGTTTTCAGAGAGTTTCGCAGCTTTTTGAACTTCGAAAAATTTTCAACAGTGAAGTTTTCAGAAAAATTCTAGAAAAATTATATTAAAAATTTCCACAACGGGAGAGACCCGGAAAGTCCTGGGGCCAGCCAGGGGGGCCACCAGTGGCCCAGGCGGCCAGCTGGCGCGGCCCAGCCCCTGGCTGCGCCCACAGGGCGCCTGGGGCCCACGGGACCCCCTCCAGGTACTTCTTCTTCCCTCCTCTCTCTCTTTTTCCAGAAACCCGAGTTCTGGTCTTGTTCTTGCTGTTCTTGCTGTTCTTGGAGGCGATTCTTCGATCTCTCTCTACAGCCCATCATTTGAGCTGAAATTTTGAGCAAATACTCCTTGGTATGTGACTCCTCCACCCCTCCAATTAGATTTTTGATTGGTGGCCTCATTTGTGAGTATTTAGTAGTTCTTGGTGCTGTAGAGATGAGCTTGCATGCATGTGTAGAAAGTTATTTTCCAAGTTTTGATGCAAGTTTATGTCATGGGCAAGTGAGTTGAGTAGTTTGCCTTAGCTCACTTTGTTTTAATCCTTGTTTTTGTAAATTGTAAAAAAAAATTCAGAAATGAGTTTGTTAGGAAGGGCAAAAGGATGGCTTGAGAAGAGGAGGCCCGCACACTCCGATCAAGTCACTAGAGCCGCAGCTTCACCATCGACTGCTAGGGTGAGCTATAATGAGGATCATGTGCCCCTGGAGTTGTTGGAAGACACAAGTCCAGCACGTGCGATGACATTTCCATGTGATGAATTCATGGAAGCTGCTGGAATCAAGGATGAGTTTTTATAATCTTTGTGCTAATGCAGGTTTGACACGACTCGTCTCGAGCCGTGTTACTCAGTATCAGAAACTCACCTCCGGTTTCATTAACAGTTTTAGATATAATCCTGATTCAGGTGCTATTGAGTTTAAAATTTATAATGATCTTATCACCATGACTCTGGGAAATTTTTGTGAAGTAATAGGTGTGCCAAACGTTGGGAGGACGACAAGGATGGCCACTCAGCCCTCCGAGCTGAAAACCGTCATCAACTCTCTCTGCAGCATGGGTACGAGGGATATTCATCGGTCGAAGATCTCCAGCATCTTATCTCCTCACCTCAGGTATTTTGCATATTATATTGCTAGAGGGGTGTTAGCTTGTGACAACACGAGCAGCATTTCTGCTCCGGATATTGCTATCCTGGCAGCAGCCCTCTCAGGGAGGTCTGATTATAGTCTTGGTACCATAATTGCTCGACGCCTTGCTATGAACGGTAACAAGGGGGACTTATATGGTGGCATTTATGCCACACTTATCTTAGAGCATCTTGGAGGCACCCCACACCCTGATGATACTCCTTTTACTTATTTAAGCTTTGATCTTGCTGCTATGAAAAGGCATAAGTTTGTTACCATGGGTTCTGAGCTTGATAACCTTGTTTATATCTTGCGTTTCGGAACTACCGCGGAACGCGAGATCCGTCTACCTGCACCTCTTTTGTTTGATTTTTCTCGCAGGAACGGATGGTCCTTTGATGTTGTCCAGTTCGATGAGTTCATGGTCCAGCATCAGTTCCATAACCCCATGGAGGGGGTTGTGCCCGACGGGGAGAGGCACGGTGAGATACCACATTTTCAGGAAGAGACCGCCACCGAGTTTGGTGAAGGGTCTTCCTTTGTTTGGCGCTCGGAACCTTCCTCGTGGGAGACTCCGAGGAGTTCGGTGTACGCGCCATCATCCTTCTACGACCCTTGGTCTCACCACCATACCCCTGGAGCAGGAGGTTCCTGGAGGCAGTAGCTGCTAACCAACTTAGGCCAAAAGCCTAAGCTTGGCGGAGTACGTGCCCTTCTCACTTTTCCATTGTATTATCCGTTTTATTCGCTTTGATCTTTTCGAAGTTTTTGCCCGTTCTTCTTTAGTTCTACCTTCAAAAAAACCAAAAAGATTTCCTTTTTCTCTTTAGTTTGCTTTGTTTTCAGAGATCAGCTCGAGTCCGTGATGGCATTTGATTATATTTCCTACGTTCGATCGTGCAAGTGACAAGCAGTAATGACGAAGATCGACTGAAAGGAAGCAACAAGGAAGACCGGTATGAACTCTTATTGTTTCTACTTTTGTACATATGCCTGTACTTATGATCTAGAGACCAGCTTGTAGCGACACAGTGCTATGTTTACAATGCTCTTCCAGTGGTTCATGCTTTCCTTGTGGCTAGTCTCGAATAACTAGAGTATATAATGTGTTATTGAAATGATCTACATGCATCGCACTGTTCATAGTCTGGTATACTAAGGTGGTATTTCCCTTTAGAGAATTTTTGGATTGACTTGGCACAAGCTTACACATGTTTAAGACTAAAAAGTCTACTTTGCCTTGATGATCTTTGAGTTTTAGAATAGTTATATCACTTTCATGCCAGATTCAATGTTGCTTTGTCGCTCTACATGAGTATGACCGTTATTGCTCTCTAGTTGGTCGCTTCCCAGTCTTTTGCTAAACCTCCACCCGTACTAAGCGGAATGACTGCTTGTGCATCCAAAACCTTTAAACCTGTTATGCCATATGAGTCCACTATACCTTCCTATACATGGTATTGACCTGCCATTCCTAAAGAAGACTTTCATGTACCATCTCGAAATTATTCAAAAGCACTTCTCTTTTTGTGCCTATGTTTTAGCTCATGAGGAAGTAGGAGTTAATTCATGATCTCTTTAAGTTGGACAAGTTTCACCCCTGGATTGCATGTATAATGTGCAAACCCCTAATATGAAAAGGAACTGGCATTGAGTGCGCCCGGCTCAAAAAGATAATATAACAAACAAACCCTCCTTCACGCTTTGTTCATGAGAAATCAGAAAACTTTCGCAGTGATAAACAAGGGAGATTAAGAGGATGTGATCGTCCTCATGCGGGAGCCGTTCCTCGAGACTTGTCTAGCTTAAAAAGTGATTGAGTTATCTGCTAGCATTCGTTGACGAAATATGCACCTCTCAAAACATATTTACTTATGTTTTTAAAACCAAGAGCTCTGGTACATGTTTAGTTTTTGTTTCCGGTCACGGGTTTTCAACATTGCCAATAAAAGCCACGGTTCGAGAGTCTCACCTTCTTTCTTCAAAGCACTGACTAGGAGAGCATAATTGTCATTCTGAGTGTAATGTGCATTGTCCCAAAGTATTACATTGTCTTCTGCATACTTGTGATATGATTTATTCTGAAATTCTTAGCTCTAGTCTCCTTTAAAACTCTGGAGGAGTCTCTGCATTTATGTTTTGCTTCACTCATAGAGGCTAGCGAGATACCACCTTAATATGCTCAAGCTATGTGCAATGTGATCTTGTCTTGATTTCAGTAATATATTATTTACTCTTAATTATTTGTGACTGGTCACTTGAAAGAAGGATTGCTCCTTGCATTGTTCTCATAAGTATTGTTTTAATACTTGCTGAACTCTTTTAGTAGTACATGCTTATATACATCTAATGAAGCGAAAGAGTTTGTCAAAGTTTTCTTTGTCGCGTCCAGTTCGTTGAACTGAATTGCTTGAGGACAAGCAATATGCTAAGCTTGGGGGAGTTGATACGTCTCAAACGTATCTACTTTTCCAAACACTTTTGATATTGTTTTGACCTCATTCTTGCATGATTTGGACTAAACTAACCCGGACTGACGTTGTTTTCAGCAGAGCTGCCTGTATGGTTTATTTGTGTGCAGGAAAACGGATTTTTAAGTATCTCAGAAAAATCCACGAAAAATCAGAGAAAATCCACGCACCCGAAGGAACCAAATACCCGAAGTGGGGCCATATGGGGCCAGGGGGTGACCAGGCGCCCTGTGGGCGCGCCCCCCCTGGGCCGCGTCGGGGGGGCGCCTGGGTGGGGCCCACACCCCCTGGTGCCCTACTTTAGCCCGTATTTTTCCTCCCGACGCAGAAACCCCAGATCGGAAGTTCTTTCGCAGTTTTTCGTCGCGGAGCCGCCGCCACACTCTGTTCTTCTTCGGGAGGGCTAATCTGGAGGCTGAATTGGCCTCCGGAGAGGGGAGATCGTCGCCATCGCCATCATCATCACCACTCCATCATCCCTCCATGACTTCCCCCTTCATGTGTGAGTAATTCCCCTGCTGTAGGCGAAGGGGATGGTAGGGATTGGATGAGTTAGATCATGTAATAGTTCGTCAGATTGTTGGGGGCATGTTCCTATCATCTACTATGGTGTTTATCATCTTTGCTACAACTTGTTATTCTTAATGCTTGACACTTAGGGCCCGAGTGCCATGATTTCAGATCTGAACCATATGTGTTTGCATGAATATATTTGTGTTCTTGATCCTATCTATGAGTTGTATGCACTTGTTGCGGTTCGGAACCGGCGATCCCAAAAGTGAGAGCTTGGGACACCAAAGGGGATGGTCCGTAGTTTGAGGATTACATGTATCCATTGAGTTCATTGCTTTGTTCCGGTGCTCTTTGACAGGAGCACCTTAATATCCATTAGTTCCTTTTGGCCCCGTTCGTAGCGGGATGGTAGGACAAAAGATGTTGTGCAAGTTCTTATTGCAAGCACGTACAACTACCTACGGGATACATGCCTAATGTTTGATATTTGCCAAGATGATCATTACTTTTCCGTGTGCCGTGCCCCAAGTTAGAATCTATCTCATCCATGCAGCGCCCAACCATCCATCTCCCTAGCCTACAGTATTTTAAACCTTGCTTGTCACTAGTTGCTACTTTTGCCATTTACTACTGCTATTTACTTTTGCTGTTTACTTTTTACTATTACTATCATCACTATCATATCACTGTTACCACTTATCTTTTGTTGCAAGTTAGTATATTTCAGGTGCGGTTGAATTGACAACTCAACTGTTAAAGCTTATAAATACTATTTGGCCCCCCGTGTGTCGACTCAATAAATTGGGTTATTCTTACCCGCGAAGACTATCTCGATCCCTTACGGTTGAGGGTTATCAAGGCACCACACGAATATGCGGGTAATGTATCCGTGTCCGTCTCGTCGTTCTGAGAAACTTTCATATATAAAATTTTTTCATCCGAGTTACGATTTATTTTATATGATTTTTCGAAGTTTTAACAATATTCTGAAAATATTATTAATTGATAAATTCGACAGAAAAGAGTAATGACATCAGCATGATGTCATCGTGACATTAGCAGTCAACCAGTCGGTTGACTGGTCAACCTGTTAAGCGGGGCCCGCCTGTCATTGTCTCACCTAACTAACTGCAATATATGATTAGTTAATCTACTAAATTAGGTTAATTAAGAATAATTAAGTTAATTAATCATTTAATTAACTAATTATTTATTTATTCTATCAAAAAAATTAAACCTCTTCTATTTTTGGAAGGGGAGGGGTCCCCAGCTGCCAGTGGGACAAAGGCCACTGGAGCGGGTTTAACGGGCGCGGGCGGTGTTGCCCGCCGCGGCGGACCCGGACGACGGCCACGGCGGGGAGCCGGCCCCAGGCGCGGGCCGGGGCACCGGCCCAGGCGCTGGTCGGTGTTACCACGGCGGGGCGCCGGCCCCAGGCGCGGGCCGGGGCGGCTACCGCGGGGCGCCGACCCCTGGTGCTAGTCGGGGCGGCTACGACGGGGCGCCCGCCCCAGGCGCGGGCCGGGGCGGCCACCGCGGGGCGTAGGCCCCAGGCGCTGGCCGGGGCGGGAGGAGCGGCGCCATGCAGCTGGAGGCGGCGCGGCGGTCGGAGGCCTAGTGGGGCAGTGCGTTGAACGGGAGCGGCTAGCGTGCAGTGCAGTTGCGGCCATGGACGCGTGCCGCAGGCGTATGCCGCGGCAAGCAGTGACGGGCCACGGTCGGGAGAAGTAAAGTGCGGGCAGGGTGAGAAAGAGCTCATAGAGGGTTCTGACGCGGCTGCTATGACGGCCTAAGGTGACAGATTCGACGAGGAAAAGGGGGGGGAGACGATGATGAGCTCACCAAGCCCTGCAGATGTGCGTTCGCGAGCTCGGGGGAGGCTTGGTGACGACGGCATGGTGGCGGCATTCTCTAGCGACCGGAGGCGGGAGGCGGGGTCGAGAATGTCAACGAAGGACATTGACGGTGGTGGGGACGAGGACGACTTGCGACAGGGCGGCGCCGGTACGGTGACGACGACGAGCAGCGAAAGGGGACGGGGACGAGCGCAAGATGATGAGGAGCTCGGGGCGGGGTCCAGATCGAGGAGGGGATGTGGAGAGAGGGGTTAGGGTTCGGGGCCGGGGGAGACCTTGTAGCAGTGGAGCTACCGGCGGATGGCCATCATGGCGACGGCCTGTGCTGTGTCGGGCATCGGCCATGGCCACGGGGTGGTTTGTGAACACGGGAGGAGAAGGGGAGTGGCCGGCTAGGCCGGCCTACTCGGCCGAGCCAACTGGGCCAAGAGGTCTAGTGGGGGAGGGAGGCTTTTGTTTCTGTTAGTTTTCTTTCCATCTTTTGCTTATTTGTTTTTACAGTTTCCTTTTTTATTCTGTTTTATCTTTGTTTCCTTTTATTTTAGTTTTTTTAAAATATATACTTAGCATCTAATTTAGTATTTTAGTTTAGACCACTGCCACAAAAAGTCTAGTCCCCAATTAATTTAGTTTGATATTATCTTAATTATAAAAGGTATTTAAATAATTGTTTTTGGCTGCTGTTTGTATTATCTTAGTGCATCTAAACATCCTATAAAGGTGTGGTTTATCCACCAGAATTCCATAGGAATTATCCGGCACCTCTAGAGCATTTTAGTTCAAAAGTTTGAAAACATTTGTTGTTTTCTTTTAATTCAATTTTTAATTTGGGTCGGTTTCGAACTAACACGAGATTAGCAACAGTGATCGTGGTGACGTGGCATCATTTGCGCAGAATTACTGTAGTGTAATTATCCGGGCGTCACACTGACTTGGCACATGTTCACGCATGTAGTTGAAACAAAATCAACATAGCTTCCACGATATTTATGTTCATGGTGATTTATATCCTACTCATGCTTGCATTCACTACTGATTAATTTTAATGCATGTTCATGACTGTTGTCGCTCTCTGGCTGGTCGCTTCCCAGTCTCTTTCTAGCCTTCACCTGTACTAAGCGGGAATTCTTCTTGTGCATCCACTTCCATAAACCCCAAAGTTATTCCAATGAGTCCACCATACCTTCCTATATGCGGTATTTGCTTGATGTTCCAAGTAAATTTGTATGTGCCAAACTCTAAACCTTCAAATGAAATTATGTTTTGTATGCTCGAACAATTCATGTATCAACTAGGGTTGTCTGTATCTTCCATGCTAGGTGGGTTATTCTCACGATGAGACTCCGCTCATCATTCATGAGAAAATGGCGGGTAACCGGGATGCCTAGTCCCATGCTCAAAATGATAATAATTAAACAAAACTCCCCCAGGGCTTTTGTTGGTCTGGACGGTACCCGTTGTTTCGGGCTAGCCGTGGAGTGTGCTTGTTGGTGGTTTGGGGAGAATAAACTTTACCATTCTGTTTGTGAACCGCCTATAATGTGCGTAACATGGAAGATATCGAGATTTTTGGTTCCTATGTTGACAATGAGAGTATACCGCTCGAAATATTATTCATCTCTATTTAAAAATCAAGCTCTGGGACTTTGCTACGCTTAATGCTTGTCACTAGGGCCTGAGTGCCATGATTTCAGATCTGAACCTATTATGTTTTCATGAATATATGTGTGTTCTTGATCATATCTTGCAAGTCTGTAGTCACCTACATGTGTTATGATCCGGCAACCCCGAAGTGACAATAATCGAGACCTCTCCCGGTGATGACCGTAGTTTGAGCAGTTCATGTATTCACTACGTGTTTGAGGAGGCCTTAATATCCCTTAGTTTCCAATAGGACCCCGCTGCCACGGGAGGGTAGGACAAAAAATGTCTTGCAAGTTCTTTTCCATAAGCACGTATGACTATATTCAGAATACATGCCTACATTACATTAATAAACTACAACTAGTTCTGTGTCACCCTAGGTTATAACTTTTACATTGAATTGCATCTGACATAATTCCCCATCACCGATCCAATGCCTACGAGATTTTCACATATTGCTTGTTGCTTATTTACTTTTCCACTGCTACTGTTACAAAAACTATAAAAACACTATCGTTACTTTTATTGCTCTTACAGCTATCTCCATATTACATTGCTACTAAACTACCTTGCTGCAGATACTAAGTTTCCAGGTGTGGTTGAATTTACAACTCAGCTGCTAATACTTAAGAGTATTCTTTGGCTCCCCTTGTGTCGAATCAATAAATTTGTGTTGAATACTTTACCCTCGAAAACTGTTGCGATCCCCTAAACTTGTGGGTTATCAATGCTTGCTATACTTGTGGCCAAGATGCCAATATGAATTATGCTTATGGAGATGAACTTGCTATAGTTCCTTATGTTATGAATGAAATTGTTGCTATTGCACCCACACATGATAGTCCTATTATCTTTTTGAATTCTCCCAACTACACTATATCGGAGAAGTTTGCACTTATTAAGGACTATATTGATGGGTTGCGTTCTATTACTACACATGATGATTTTAATTCATATAATATGCATGTGCTTTCTGCTCCTACTTGCAATTATTATGAGAGTGGAACTACATCTCCGCCTCTCTATGTTTCCAATACGATAAAATTGCAAGGAACTGTTTATACTATGCGTTGGCCTTTACAATGTGTGCATGAATTGTTCTTTTATGACATGCCTATGCATAGGAAGAGAGTTAGACTTCGTTGTTGCATGATATATGTTACTTTGTGCTCACTACTAAATCACAAATCATTGTTAATTAAAATTGGCTTTGATATACCTTGGAATCCGGGTGGATCCATTACTTGAGCACTATATGCCTAGGTTAATGGCTTTAAAGAAAGCGCTGCGAGGGAGACAACCCGAAAGTTTTAGAGAGTCATTTATTTCTTTTGTGTTCTTTTATAAAGATTAAAAACAATAAAAATAAAGAGGGGAACCTAAAACTTATTCAAAAAGAAAAGCGAAAGTGAGAAATAGGAGCATTGTTAAAGTGGGAGCTAGCCTTGAACTTTGTTCATGCCCATGGAAACTTTGTGAACCTTGATTACAGAAACTTTTCAACAAAAATAATTATCCCCTTGTACAATTCCATTGTATTATAAAAATAATGTGCCAAGATTTTCCTTTAGGATGATTAAACTGCTTGTTGGTTTGTGCGGTGCAAAAATAGTAACTTTGGTTGTAGTGCGCGATTTTACATTTTTTTACTAGAACGTCAAAAGTATCTGAAACTTTTTGCAAAGTCTTGCTATACAAATTGTTTATTTTTTCCTATTTTTTCCAGCATTTTTAGAGTTACAGAAGTATGATGGATGTTCAAATATTTACAGACTGTCCTGTTTACACAGATTGTTGTTATGGCTTCATTATTTGCATATGTTTGAATTCTTGTTGAAGCCTCCTTGACTTGGGGCCATAAAATTGTGATAGAATATAGTGTGTAATGTTGGTTTATAACTATACAATAATGTTAGAGCAGTACATGACGGGATTTCATTGATGATATGCACTAACCCCGCCACTAAAAGTTCGGTTAAGTTTTGTGTGGATAAAGTGTTCGAAGATCGAGGAGGTCCCGATGTGAGGAGAAGGAGGAGAGGAAAGAGCTCAAGTTTGGGGATGCCCAAGGCACCCCAAGTAAATATTCAAGGATACTCAAGCGTCTAAGCTTGGGGATGCCCTGGAAGGCATCCCATCTTTCTTCAACAAGTATCGGTATGTTTTCAGATTTGTTTCGTTCACATGATATGCGTAAACTCTTGGAGCGTATATCATTTGAAGTTTCGTTTTGTATTGCACATTTTCTTACTTTTAATAAATGCTCTTTGCACTTCACGTATATCTTTTGAGTATGGCTTTATATAATGTTTCATGTGCTTCACTTATATCATTTGAAGTTTGGATTGCCAGTTTCTCCTCACATAGGTAACCGCCATTTGTAGAATGCTCTTTTGCTTCACTTATATTTGTTAGAGCGTGTGTATATCTTTTGTAGAAAGAATTCAAACTCTCTTGCATCACTTATATCTATTTAGAGAGTTGACAAGAATTGGTCATTCACATGGTTAGTCATAAAATCCTACCTAAACTTGCAGATCGCTGAATATGATATGTTTGATTCCTTGCAATAGTTTTGCGATATGGAGATGCTAATATATGGGAGGTACTAGTGAATGATTTTATTTTAGTAAAAATATTGGTGTTAAGATTTGTGATTCCCGAAGCATCCATGTGTGGTCTCCTAACTATGTAACCAAATTGGCGCGCATTGTATTTTGATTGTTTATGTTTGCGTGAAGGTCGGGGGCGCGCGATGGTTAACTCCTACCAACCTCCCCCCTAGGAGCATGCGTCGTAGTATTTCTGCTTCGAGGGCTAATAGATTTTTCTCAATAAGTATGTGATTTATTTATGACGAATGTTGAGTCCATGGATTATACGCACTCTCACCCTTCCACCTTGCTAGCCACTCTAGAACCGCGCAACTTTCGCCGGTCCATCAAAACAACTTATACCCTTCCTCAAAACAGCCACCATACCTACCTATTATGGAATTTCCATAGCCATTCTGAGATATATTGCCATGTAACAACACCGTTCCATTTGTTATGACACGCACCATCATTTTCATATTACCTTGGATTATCGTAAGATAGCTAGCATGATGTTTCCATGGCTTGTCCATTTTTTATGTCATTGCTATGCTAGATCATTGCACATCCCGGTACACCGCCCGAGGCATTCATAGAGTTATATTTTTGTTAGAGTAGCGAGTTGTAATATCAAGTTGTAAGTAAATAAAAGTGTGATGATCATCATTATTGGAGCATTGTCCCGAAAAGAAAAAAAGAAAGGCCAAAAAAAGGAAGAGAAAGGCCAAAAAAATAAGAGAAAGGCCAAATAAAAAAAAGGAAGGCCCAAAAAAAGAAAAAAAGAGAAAAAGGGGACAATGCTATTATCTTTTTTCAACACTTGTGCTTCAAAATAGCACCATGATCATTATGATAGAGAGTCTCTTATTTTGTCAGTTTCATATACAAGTGGGGATTTTTCATTATAGAACTTTGCTTGTATATTCCAATGACGGGCTACCTCAAATGCCCTAGGTCTTCATGAGCAAGCAAGTTGATGCACACACACTAGTTTTCTTTTGAGTTTTCATACACTTATTGCTTTAGTGCATTAGTTACATGGCAATCCCTACTCACTCACATTGATATCAATTGATGGACATCTCCATAGTCCGTTAATTTGCCTAGTCGATGTGAGACTTTCTCCCTACTTTTGTCTATCACCACCTTCTATTTCACCCATAGTGCTATGTCCATGGCTCACGCTCATGTATTGCGTGAAGAGATGAAAAGGTTTGAAAAAGTAAAGTATGAAAACAATTACTTTGTGACACTGGGATGGGCATGAGCGGTACTGCTACCTCTTGAGCTTGCGTTGTATTCCCTCGAAGAGGAAAGGGAGATGCGGCACAGTAACGTAAGTATTTCCCTCAGTTTTTGAGAACCAAGGTATCAATCCAGTAGGAGACCACGCGCCAGTCCCTCACACCTGCACAAACAAATAAGAACTTCGCAGCCAACGCGATAAGGGGTTGTCAATCCCTTTACGGTCACTTACGAAATTGGGATCTGATAGAGATGATAGTTTATATTTTTGGTATTTTTGGTATAGAAACAGAAAGTAAAGAAAACAAATTACAGTCGAGCAATTGATAGAAAAGCGAATAATTATCAGACTATCTAGGCATGATCATTGTATATAGGCATCACGTCTGAGACAAGTAGACCGAAACGATTCTGCATTTACTACTATTACTCCACACATCGACCGCTATCCAGCATGCATCTAGTGTATTGAGTTCATAGGAACAGAGTAACGCCTTAAGCAAGATGACATGATGTAGAGGGATAAACTCAAGCAATATGATGAAAACTCCATCTTTTTATCCTCGATGGCAACAATAAAATACGTGCCTTGCTTCCCCTACTGTCACTGAGAAAGGACACGGCAAGATTGAACCCAAAGCCAAGCACTTCTCCCATTGCAAGAACTATAGATCTAGTAGGCCAAACCAAACCAATAATTCGAAGAGACTTGCAAGGATATTATGAGCACACATAAAAAGTTCAAAGAAGAACCAAATATCTTTCATAGATAACCTTGATCATAAACTCACAATTCATCGGATCTCAACAAACACACCGCAAAAGGAGATAACATCGAATAGATCTCCTCGAAGACCGAGGAGAATTTTGTATTGAGATCCAGAGGGAGAGAAGAAGCCATCTGAGGTAAACTACTCACAACTCATGACGAGGGCGATGATGATGATGATGAAGGCCTCCCTGATAGATCCCCCTCCCGGAACAGGCTCCGAGATGGGATCTCCACGGGAACAGAAGCTATGGCGGTGGAATTAGGGTTTTTTCTCTGCGTATGGAGTTTCTGGGGTACATTGGTATATATAGGAAGAAGGGGGGCACCGGAGGCTGTGTGGGCTGCCCTCGAGGCAGGGGGGCGCGCCCTGGGAAGGGGGGTGCGCCCCCCACCCTCGAGGGTGGCCCCTCTGTCCCCTGGCTTGGCCTTGAAGTCTTTCGTGCGTGATTTCCTCCAAAAATATCTCTCGCGAAGGTTATATTCCGTTTGGACTCTGTTTGATATTCCTTTTATGCAAAACCCTGAAATAGGCAAAAAACAGCAATCTGGACTGGGCCTTTGGGTTAGTAGGTTGGTCCCAAAAATGATATAAAAGTGAATGATAAAGCCCATTAAAAATCCAAGACTTCATAAATAATAGCATGGAACAATCAAAAATTAGAGATATGTTGGAGACATATCCAGCATCCCCACGCTTAATTCCTGCTCGTCCTCGAGTAGGTAAATGATAAAGAAAGAATTTTTGATGTGGAATGCTAACCAATATAGTTTTTCAATGTAATTCTCTTAATTGTGGCATGAATGTTCAGACCTAAAATATTCTAGATAAAAGTTTATATTGACATAAGAAATAACAATACTTCAAGCAATACTAACAAAGCAATCACGTCTTCTCAAAATACTATGGCTAAAGAAAGTTATCCCTATGTCGGGGAAACTGATCGCCCACGAACACCTATGGGACCGGAGCCCCATTTCGGTACGGCAAGGGGGCGGAGGATGCACAAAGAGCGGATCGAGGCGTGCACGCAAGCAGTTTACCCAGGTTCGGGCTGCACGGATGCGTAAAACCCTACTCCTGCCTTGGTTTGTATTGCGTTCTTGGCTCGGGAGTGAGAAGAGCTACAGTGCTTATCGCTAGTGACACCGAGCGTGAGAGCGATCGATGTTCGGAACCACTTCTACGTTGAACATGGGCCTCCTTTTATAGGTCAAAGGGGTCACCGACAGGTGGCAACGCAGTCGAGGGTAGAAATGTAAAAATGGTGGTAGTTGGAACAGTCTATGCATAGTGCTCTATACCTAACCCTGACGGCAGGGGACAAGGGCATTAAATGCCCGTCGCCGTCGCCCCAAACAGTGCAAAAAGCGTCCGTCAGGGCGTCTCCGTCTGCCACGATGGTGGCCTCGTCATCGCAGCTCGTCACCGTGTACCCCAGGTTGGCCAGTCTTCCGCCACCTGCGCCTGGAAGGGCCCCAGGGCGACGCGTGGGCGGATGATCTGGGGCGCGGGTACTTGGTGGAAGTTTGCCACGGCAAGCGCCCTGCCGCGGCCGCCATCTTGTCGCGCCCGGGAGCTTGTCGCTCTCCGGGCCTTGCCGGGACGCGCGGCGCGTCGCGGCGAGTGATACGTCCAAAACGTATCTATAATTTCTGCTTGCTCCATGCCACTTTTGGGTGATATTGCTATGATATTCATACACTTCCATACACTTTTGATCATATTTGGACTAACTTACTAATCCAGTGCACCCCAGTGCCAGTTTCTGTTTTCGGCTGTTTTTGTATTTCAGGTTTTCACGTTTCGAGAACTGCCCAGAAAAATCCAGAAAAATTATATAAAAAATCAGCGTTTTGTAAACAACCCTACGTCCGAAGGGCAGCCTGGGGGGGCCACCAGGGCTCCAGGCGCCCTGGCGGCGCGCCCCCCCCTGGGCCGAGCCGGGGGGGCGCCTGGGCCCCCCGAAGCTCCCACGATGCCCTACTTTGGCATATATTTAAAGGGTCCTCCAAAACCCTCAGAACAGAACTCTTTTCGCGATCCCATCTCTGTTCCGCCGCCGCCGCCGCTTCCAAGATCGGGAGCACCAGGAGAACTCTTCCCGGCACCCTGCCGGAGGGGAGGATCACCACCGGGAGCTTCTCCACCACCATGGACGCCTCCCGGATGACTCGTGAGTAGTCTCCCTTGGACCATGAGTCCATGACCAGTAGCTATGTGATGTTCTCCTCCCGTTCTTGTGCTTCACTAATTAGTCCTCGTGAGCTGCCCTACATGATCGAGGCACATATGTAATCCTTATGTTGTTGCTATGTTGAGTTTGCTGGGATTCGATGGATTATGAGATTATGTTCAGATTGATCTTGAGTAATATATTTGATCTACCTCTTTTATATTTTTGTTCATAAGTAATTCTTGCATGTTCTCCGTTGTTATTTATTGCTTTGGCCGAGTAGTAGGTAGTGACTCCAAGAGGGAACGTTATGCTCGATTGTGGGTTCATGCCCCTCGATGACTAGCTTGAGTGACAGAAACATGAGTCTAGGGTATGTGCTGTTGCCACAAGGGGGAAAACAACGGTGCTTGTGCCCGCGGGTGCAAGGATTGTTTAATTTACGAAAAGTTCTTTTAATGCAGTTGTCTGTTGCACTGAGTTTACACTATGGGTGGGACTCGCAACTTAATACCAGCGAGATGTTCTGGATAGATATCTCAAGGTGGATGATTAGTAGTAGATATTGATGGATTTTGGTCTACTTACTTTGGCGTACCGCCCATGCTCTGAACCTCAACCTTTCTTGCAATGTAGTCAGCATTGGTTTGCGTTCGTGGTCCTGTCAATTGCCCAGCTATAATTTGTTTACCTCACATAGCTGTTTTATCGTCTTTTGGGAGAGAGACATCACTAGTGAACATCATGAGACTCCGGTCCATATTACCATCATTGATCACACCCGCTATTTACTTTTCGCTATTTACTTACTATTGCAAAAACTATCTATCACTACTATCATTGCTTTTAATCATTTGTGAACTACAAGGCCGGAGGGATTGACAACCTCTCTGTACTCGTTGGGAGCAAAGTTATTTGTATCTGTGTGCAGGTCCACGTTGATTGCTACTAATCTGGCGCCGTAGCAGTTGACACCTACTTGTTGAACCTAGGAGTCTATGGGGATTCGATCCTTGGCATCTTTGCTAAGGGAAAACACTTCTACATACTGCATCTTACACCTTCCAGTTGGGGTAACCAAAGAGGGGTTCGAGGCCCATCAGCGAGTTTCATGAAATGCCGTGTTTGGCCTTCCCGGCAAGCTCCTCTTGCCAGGGTCTTGTACCAAAGAGGTGGTCTTGAGCCTCGAGTGGCCTTCCCGGTAAGCTCTTCTTGCCGGGGCCTTGTTTCTTTATCTTGAATACTTTGTTCTTGAATTGCTCCAAAGGAACCATTGTGGGCCTTGGCGAACGCGCGGCAAGCCCTGCCACGGGACGCTGCTACTGCCCGTGCACAAGTTGGGATACTAAGGTACGCCTACTTTAGTACACCGACAGGAGCCCCCGGGCCTGGGCCACACACGGTGCCGAGCGCTGTTGGGCCATGCCCAAAATAGTGCACGGGCACACGCGGCCCACGGCGCGCCACATCCCACTCCGTATCCACCGCGCCCCTCCCTAACGGCATGTGTCGATTGCGGCGTCGTGGGAGAGATCGTGGCATGTTTCTTTAATGGGGAAATGCGGAACGCCCCCCCTCTCCCCCTTAAAAGCAGGGGAAACAGGGGCAGTTCCTTCCATTCGCCCGCTGCTTCTTCATCCTCCAGAAACCCCCGCTGCTCCCCTCCTCCCCAAAGGTTGAAAGAGAGCAGCGCTCCACCCTTCCTCCGCCGCCGCCAGCACCCCCAGCGCCGTAGACTTCCCTCGCCATCCCCGCCATGGCCCCGAAGGACAACAAGGCGAAGGCCGCGAAGACCGCCAAGGCGCTGAAGCTAGCATCAATGCGGAAGAAGATGGCGGTCTTCCCGCCGAGGCTCAGCGCGGAGGAGCTGAAGGACTCCTTCTACCTCTTCTGGTCGAGGGAGACAAAGGTGCACCCGCGCACCAAGGTACTCCCCGCCATAGCCTGTGAGATGTTTCCGGGAGGCTATGCCTTTTTTGCTCTGTTCTTCTACTGCGGGCTCTGCCCGCCCTACTCGGAGTTCTTCTGTGATATTATGAATACCTACGGGTTTCATCTCATTGATTTCACCCCAAACGCCGTCTTGACCATGGCCGTTTTCGCACATCTATGCGAAAACTTTGTCGGACTCTACCCCAGTGTAGCTCTTTTCCGCCATTACTTTACGCCCCGAGTCGAGTCTGGGTCTCCTCTGTCCGACGGAATTTCTTGGATCTTCAGGCTCCATAGGAAAGGGGCTTACTTGACTGGGGAGCTCCGCGACAAGTGGGAAGAGTGGAGGGCCAACTGGTGCTGGATCATGGAGGACGACCCACAGCAGTTCACTTCCCGGCGCCAAGTTGCAGTAGTGCGCGACAATGACTGGAATGACCTGGCCCCTGAGGACGACAAGCTGAAGATAGCCACCACTAGGATTCTTCGCCTCCGGCAAGCCAGCCTCACTATAGGTGCCGTCGGGGCAGACTTTCTTCGCCACCGCATCGCTCCCTTGCAGGAGAGGAAAAGGGCTGCTTGGGAGTTTGATAACGCGGCAGACATTATGAGGCTGCGCCCGGGCCTCAACTACAATTTCACTATCATGGAGCTCAACGCAATGCTCCAAGCGCTATTCAAGTATGACCGCAACCATCCAGAGTGGTTTGCATTGCCGCAGGGCGTAGTTCCGTTGCGCAACAACTCGTCGCTTAGCGTCATCCGCGCGGCGATGCCGTTGTGTGATTCCCACGGGATCGACCCCACTTGGCGGGAACCTTCTGACGAAGCCGTGCAGACGTTCTTCGACAACCTGGAGGAGCTGCTAATCAAACCCGACGAGAAGAGGGGCCTCACCCGCGACACCACCGACCAGGAGATGGCGTATATTGCCACCAGGTTGGAGGAGGCAGCTGCAGCCAGGGCCGCGGGCGAGTTCGGATATACTTTGGAGGAGGCGGATGCAGCGGAGGCGGTAAGACTGGCCGAGGAGGAAGAGCTCCTCAAAGTGGTAAAGCCTGCCAGGCAACCTTCTGGGACAAGCGAGGCCGCCGAGCAAGGCACGGAGTCGAGTGGGCCCGCCGAGCAGGGCGTCGGATCAAGCGATTCTGCCGAAGACTCAGGCGGGTCGCTGAATCTCGACTCCTCTTCTTCGTCCTCGGGTAGTTCACCGCCACCGGCAAGTCCTCCAGCCCAAGCAAGGAAGCGTCTCCGCAAATCCGCAGACGTGGCGGGGCGGCCGGTGGGCCAGCAGCCGGAGCGCCGTTCGACACGCGCCACCACGACAAGCAAGGCAGTCAAGGGAGCGCCCCGTGCTTCGACGGCAGTCGGAGGAAGATCTTCCCGCGTCGGCTCTACTGCTCCTTCCGCCCCTCGTGCCTCGGCAACAACCGGAGCGGGGTCTTCTCAGACCACCGCCCCAGCTCCCGCCAAGCGGCCAAGGGAGCCCACTCCTCCAGCTCCTCGCCCCGGGACGCGCGAGCCGGACTTCAATTTTTCGGCGCTCAGCACCGATGACGAGGAGGAGGAAGAGTATGTCTTCGCGGTTCTTCTGCCTCGTCGGTTTTCTGTTGATCCTTGTTTTGTATCTTCTTTGCCTGATTCTGATCTTGTCTTTCTTCCAGGACTCTAGCCCAGCGGGCGGCGAAGAGGGCCGAAGTCCCAATGATTGTTATTGAGGACGAGCCCGCCGCCGCGGCAGGGGGCACGCCTGCGTCGGGCTTGCCGGACCAGGCAGCTGCTCTCCAGAGCAGCCCCCAGCGTAGCCCCCAATGTAAGTCTTCTGTCTACTCTCCATTTGTCGGGCGCGCGTGGGCTTCTTATCCTTGTTAACATTTTGTTTGTTTGTTGACTTGTGCAGAAGCAGAGCAGCAGCCTCAGGAGCGCCAAGAGATTGCTCCCGACGAGCCGCACGTCTCGGCCTCCCCGCCAAGGAGGAGCTCCCCGGCGAGGGAGGATACTCCACCAAGGGTGAGTACTCCGCCAAGGGCGAGCACTCCGCCACGGGAAGGCACTCCGCCAAGGGAAGGCGCCAGCGGCCCTCCGCCAGCGGGGGCTGCCACCACGCCGCCGAGGGAGAACTCCCCGGCAAGGAACCCCATCGAAGAAGAGGCCCGCGCAGGTAACCCTTGGACTTTTCTTCTCTTGGATTTTTCTTTTTGGATATTTGATTGATCAATATTTTCTTCTTTCTTCTTCTTTTCTTGTCTTCAGACCCGTCCGCCACAGAGCCGATGGAGACGGAGGCCGCCACTGAGGAGGACCGCGCGTGGCAACACTGGTGACGCCGTGGCTACTGAAGGGACGGTCAGTGCTGACGAGCCTGCCACCGGCGAGGCCGCCGAGAGCACCGACGAGGCAGCTGAGGAGGGGACCGGCAGTCGCACTGACGGCCCTGAGGCCGCAGGAGCGTCAGACGTTGCGCCGACTGCCGAGCCCGCTGCTGTCGCGGCCGAAACAGGCGCCTACCTGGAGGCCGGCAACAGAGTTTTCATCCAGCTCCCGTGGCGTCCACGTCAAGGGCGCCCGCGGAGGGAGAGGTCTTCGACGGCGAGGTCCTCGCCTCCGCCGGGCTGAAGTTCGTCGACGCGCCCGGCAGCAGTAGCGAGCCGGAAGAGGAGCGGCTTCTGCGGAGGCTTCTGGCCCTGTACCGCGCCAGGCAGGCCAAGTTGGAGTCCCGAGAGGCTCTGGACGCCAAGGCGGGTACTGACTTGGAGAAGCGCGCTGAAGAGCTCCGGGCCGCGAACCAGGCGGCTCTCCGATCCTTGGCGGAGGAGCGAGAGCAGCTAGCCGAGGCGCATCAGGCGTTTATCCTTGAGAAGGCCGAAGCAGAGGAGCAGCAACGGCTCGCCGCCGAGGAGTTGTCCCGGCGAGAAGGCGAACTAACGCAGCGGAAGGTCGACCTCGACAGCCACGAGGACGACCTTGCCACACGCGAACAGTCTCTCGGTGGAGCTCTGCAGGAAGCGAAGGACGCCGCCGCAGCTGCTGAGACCGCCAAGAGAGACTTGGAGGCGAGGGAGGCGCAACTAGAGGTCCACTTGAAGACGAGCGAAGAGAAGGTTGCCGTACTTGCGTCGGAGAGGGAGAAGGACGCCCACAGCCACTCCGAGCTGCAGGTCCGCCTCTCCGACAAGGGCAAAGAGCTTGCCGTCGCCAAGGACTCCATCGCCGATCTGGAGTTGAAGCTTTCCACCCTCACCACATCACTTGACGGCGCCAGAGAGCGGGAGACGAAGCTGAAGGAGGACCTCAGGGGCGAGAGGGCACTGTTGGAGAGTGCCGCTATTTCCCAAAACAACTTCAGGCAAACCGTCGAGCTCTGGACGGAGGGTCTTGTCCTTGCCGCTACCAACATTGACAAGGAGCTGGCGCTGCTGGCGGCGGAGTATCTCGGGTACTCCACCAACGAGAATCTCCACCCCAGCGCCAAGCTTACCCTATTCCTCCAGGGCGTGGGGACGGCTCTCCAGCAGCTCCGGGAAAAGATTCCCACGCAGCTGGCGAACGAGGCACACAGGCTTTGCACGGGTGTCTTGGAGAAGGTGCTGATGAAGATAGCTTTCCGCTACCCAGGACTCAACCTCAATAACGTCCTCAGGACCTTGCCGCCCGACGCCGACCAGGAGACACTCAAGACCCTTGTCGCACCCATCGTGGCCAAGGTGGGCAAGATAAAGAGGGTCGAGGGCGACCGCGCAGACTAGGTTGTTTTCCTTTCTGCTTCCTTTGTCGCTGCCAACCATGTTATGAACAATAGTTTATTAGAACAGCGTCAAGTCATTTTGTAACATAACTTTATTTTGGGTAGTTAATGCAATGTTGTTTCCTTTACTTGACTTCTTCGCTTTGTATGCTTTTACCCTACGCTTTTAGGGAACTTGCCGGCAAAGGGACCCTTGCCGCGAGCGCTGAGTGCGGAACTTCAGCAGCCTGCTGGCAGTGCCGTCGCCGACAAGAAACCTTGTCGCAGCTAGTCGCAGCACACTTAGGTTGTTGAGCGAACTCGAAAACGAAGTAAGGGCGCGACACTTGTCGCAGCACGCTTAAGCCGTTGAGCGTGCTTGAAACAAAGTAAGGGCGTGGCTAGCCACGAGTAGGTTCCTCCGCGCACAGGTTTTCCATACAAAGTGCGGTCGTTCAAGGAAGATAACTTTAAAATTTAAAATTTTGAATGCTCAAACTTTGGCGACTTAGATTTTGTGTGTCGTTTGCTTCACGGCAAGGGCAATGCTTTCTTGAACGGCACTTGGTCCATACCAGTGTCTCCTCCCCCCAGCAAACTTGTGCGCGAGGAAAACTTGTTCTGCTTGAGAGAAAAGAAAAGGGAGGAAACATAGATATGGAGCCTTGCGGCTCGTTATTGCTTACCGAGGGTCCGTGCTGCACAAAGTGTCAGATAATACATGCAAGAAAAACGAAAAGGCATGAAACGACAGGTTGTGCGAGGCACATAAGTTTTACTGATGCACGGGGTCCGCGCCCGGCTCTGTACAAAGGTTTACATGCAACAGCGGCAAGACTTGTACAAAAGGTGGTTGCCGGAGCGGATCACGTCAACCGCACCTTATGGGTAAAACTTGCGAAGGTGCTCAATGTTCCAGGAGTTGCTTACCGGTAAGCCCTCTTCGGTCTCAAGGCGGACAGCGCCGGGCCTTGTGACTTGTCTCACCCGATAAGGGCCTTCCGACTTTGGCGTCAACTTGTTGGAATTCTTGGCGGACTGAACGCGCCGAAGAACAAGGTCGCCTTCCTTGAGACTTCTGGCTTTAACTTTGCGGCTATGGTAGCGGCGCAAAGCTTGCTGGTATCGAGCAGCTCGTACAGCAGCCTGAAGACGGTCCTCCTCAAGGAGCAGTGCGTCATCTTGCCGCAGCTGCTCTTGCTCGAGCTCATCGTAAGCGAGCACTCGAGGCGACCCGTATACGAGTTCCGTGGGGAGAACTGCCTCTGCTCCATTGACAAGAGCAAAGGGTGTCTGTCCAGTGGCTCGATTTGGTGTCGTCCTGATTGACCAAAGAGCCGCCGGCAACTCTTCAATCCAGTTTCTTCCGCATTTGTGCAGCCTATCAAAAGTTCTTGTCTTGAGTCCGCGCAGCACTTCAGCGTTTGCCCTCTCCGCTTGACCATTGCTCCTCGGGTGAGCAACAGAAGCAAAGCAGACCTTGGCGCCAAGGTCTTGGACGTACTGCATGAAGGTGCGGCTTCTGAATTGTGTGCCATTGTCGGTGATGATCCTGTTGGGGATTCCGAAACGGCAAACAATCGACCTGAAGAACCTGACTGCTGACTGTGCGGTCACCTTTCTCACTGGTTCCACTTCCGGCCACTTTGTGAACTTGTCGATGGCGACGTACAAGTACTCAAAGCCCTCGGCTGCGCGGGGAAAGGGGCCGAGGATGTCGAGCCCCCAGACCGAGAATGGCCAGGACAAAGGGATTGTCTGGAGAGCTTGAGCTGGCTGATGTATCTGCTTGGCATGGAACTGGCACGCTTCACACATGGTTACTTGTGCAGTTGCATCCTAGAGGGCTTCTGGCCAAAAGAAACCTTGCCGGAACACCTTGCCGGCAAGTGCTCTTGCGCCAATATGGTGACCACATATGCCTCCATGTATCTCTGCCAACAGTTTTTGCCCGTCTTCCCGGGGAATGCATTTCAATTTGACACCGTTGAGTCTTCTTCTGTACAGTTCATCGCCGACAAACTGATACATACTTGACTGCCGGGTTATTCTTTCTGCTTCTTCTGGCTCTTCGGGAAGTTCTCCTGTTTGAAGGAAACGGACAATCTGCTGTGCCCACGCTGGAGCCTGAGGTTCAACAACAAGGACTAAAGGCATCAGCGCTGCTGCGGGAACGTCGGCTTCTACGGCAAGAACCTGTGGCTCGGCCGGAGCTTGACGTCCCCCGGCAAGTTTGCCGGGGCAAAACTTGTCGGGAACGCCTGCTTCAACTGTACAATCCCTAGGGTCTGCAGGAGCAGACTGTTCCTCAGCAGCTTTATCGTTGATCTTGGGGACCTTGTTGGCGGCGGCTTCGGGAAGCTCTGCTGGCAAGTAGTCACCAGAGACCTACTTTCTCTTCTTACTTTGTCCAACCGATGGTGTAACGGATGGTTGAGTTAACTTGAGCACAAAGATCCCTGGTTCCACAGGTAGCTTTAGTGCAGCACATTTTGACAGGCCGTCTGCGATGTCGTTTTGAGCTCTTGGAACGTGCTCCATCTGTAGGCCTTCAAAGTGCTCTTCAAGCTTTCTCACTTCGTCGACGTAAGCTTCCATCAACGGACTCTGGTAGCTCTTGTTCACTTGGCGGACGACCAACTGTGAATCACCCCGCACAATCAGCTTCTTGATCCCAAGCTCTACTGCGATTCTGAGGCCGGCAAGCAAACCTTCATACTCTGCAGTATTGTTCGTTGCTTGCTCCTTGGGAAAATGCTTCTGGACGACGTACTTGAGGTGCTCGCTGGTGGGTGCGACAAGCAGCACGCCAGCGCCAGCGCCTTGCAGCGAGAAGGCACCATCGAAGTACATTATCCATTCTTTGCTTGCTTCTTTGACGGGGATGCTTGTCTCTGGAATTTCTTCGTCTGGCATTGGTGTCCATTCTGCTATGAACTCCGCCAATGCTCTGCACTGGATAGTTGAAGTACTTTCAAACTTGAGATCAAAGCTTGACAGCTCCAGTGCCCACTCGACAATCCTGCTTGTTGCTTCTGGATTTTGCAATATCCTTTTCAGCGGAAAGCGAGTGACCACTGTTCTCTCATGTGCTTGGAAGTAGTGGCGCAGCTTCCTTGAGGCCATGAGTAGGCCAAATAGCAGCTTCTGCACCCCAGAGTATCTTGACCTAGCCCCCTGGAGAAGGGAGCTAACAAAATAAACTGGGCGCTGCACCACCTTCTTCCGTACCTCTTCTTGTATCTGCGCAGACCCATCCTTGTCGGGGCCAGAGCTTGTCGGGGAAGCCCCCTGCTTGTTGCTGGATGTGCTTGCCGGGGCTGTGGGCTCCTCATCTACCTCCATTTCCGCTACCACCGCAACACTAACCACTTGATTGGTGGCTGCCAAGTACAGCAGCAACTTCTCTTGTGGCCTAGGTGCGAAAAGTATTGGAGTGGAGGACAGGTACCTTTTCAAATCTTGCAGCGCTGCCTCCGCTTCCGGAGTCTATTTCATTGGACCTGCCTTTTTCAAAATTTTGAAAAACGGCAGGGCGCGTTCTGCAGACTTAGAAATGAACCTGCTGAGGGCAGCCACGCAGCCGGCAAGCCTTCGTACATCCTTGACGCGCTTCAGAGCTTCGATCTGCTCAATGGCTTTGATCTTGTCGGGATTGGCTTCAATCCCCCTCTGGGACACAAAGAACCCGAGAAGCTTGCCGGAGGGTACTCCGAACACGCACTTCTCGGGGTTAAGCTTGAGTTGTATCTTGCGCAGATTCGCAAAGGTTTCATCTAGATCTTGAATCAGAGTATCCTTGTCCTTGCTCTTGACCACTATATCATTCATGTAAGCTTCTACATTCCTGTGTATCTGTGGCTCAAAAGCAGTGTGGACTACCCTCGCAAACGTTGAACCGGCATTCTTCAATCCAAAGGGCATGCGTATGAAGCAGTAAGTGCCACATGGAGTAATGAACGCGGTCTTCTCTTCATCTTCTTCTGCCATAAATATCTGGTGGTATCCTGAATAGGCGTCAAGAAACGAAAGCAACTCACATCCAGCCGTGGAGTCAACAATCTGGTCAATGCGCGGCAAGGGAAATGGATCTTTGGGACAAGCTTTATTCACATCGGTGAAGTCTATACAAAGCCTCCACTTCCCATTTGCTTTGCGCACGACAACAGGGTTGGCCAGCCACGTGGGATGAAGTACACCTCTGACAAGGCCTACCGCTTCCAGCTTCTTGATTTCTCCAGCGATAAACTCTTGGCGCTCCACCGCTTGTTTTCTGACCTTCTGCTTGATGGGCCGCGCGTGAGGACAAACGGCAAGCTTGTGCTCAATCACTTCCCTGGGAACACCAGGGATGTCAGACGGTTGCCATGCAAACACGTCGACATTCGCCCGCAGGAAAGCAACGAGCACGCTTTCCTATTTAGGATCGAGCGTGGCACTGATGGTGAAAGTACCACCAGTGCCGTCCTCCTTGGCGGACACCTTCTTGGTTGTGGGTGGAGCTGCCTTCGCTTTCTTGCACTTGCCAATGGAGCTCGATGGTGCGTCCTCGACGGCAGCGCAGCACTCCGAGGAGGTGCGTTTGCCGGAGTGGGCCCCAGAGCTCTTGCCGGACTTGGTCTTGTTCTTCCCCCCGGGAGCTTCAGCGGCAAGTATCTTGCTATCTGTTGCGGCTGCTGCGTCCCGGTAAATCTTGTCGGCACAGATAAGGGCGTCCTTCTTGTCGCCGGAGACAGAGATGACGCTTATCGGGCCTGGCATCTTGAGCATGTTGTAGGCATAATGAGAGGCTGCCATGAACTTGGCAAGCGCTGGACGGCCAAGTATCCCATTGTAAGGCAATGGGATATCGGCAGCGTCAAAGGTGATCCTCTCAGTCCTGAAATTCAGCTCTCCGCCAAAAGTCACTGGCAGTGTGATTTTCCCCTTCGGCTTGCTCCTTCCCCGGTTGATCCCTTGGAATGTGCCGGTTTCCACGAGCTCGTTGTCGGGGATCTGGAGTTTCCGGACCACAACAGAGGAGATCAGGTTCAGGCCGGCCCCGCCATCAACCAACATCTTGGTGACCTTGAGGTTGCGGATAGTTGGCGAAACCAACATCGGCAAGCACCCGACCGCAGTTCTGCAATCAGGGTGGTCCCCAATGTCAAAGATGATGGGCGTGCAGGACCACTTCAGAAGTTTGCGCGACTCGACGGGTGGCTCTGCCGCATTGACTTCCCGCACCCATTGTTTGAGTTGGCGGTGGGAAGTATGCAGAGAAGCTCCACCGTCTACGCACAAAACCTCTGTTGCCTTCTGGAACTCCTGCTCGCTGTTATCTCCGTCCTCCATGTCTTCGTCGTCGTCTTCGTCTTCGTCCTTGTCGCGGCCGCTGGGAGGTCTATCTCCTTGCCGCTGCTTAGCCTTGCCGCGGCGTCCACCCCGGCCATTGAATGGCCGCTTCTTGCCGGACTCTCCTCCACCTCCCTGGGCCTTCTCCTTGTCGCGTCGCTTGTACTCAGCCTTCTGCTGTTCGATGAGGTACTCGACCCTTTTGCAGTTCTGGAGGTCGTGGCCCTTGGTGCGGTGGATCTTGCAGTACTGCTTGTCGGAGCCGTCCTGCTTGTCGGCGGCCACCATAGTCTCCTTGCCGGAGCTGCCAGCCTGGGCTTTCTTGGCGCCAGCCTCCTTGCCGGACTGCTCAACGACCAGTACTTCTTTGCTCTTCTTTTTCTTGTTGTTCCGCCGCCGGTTCTTCCTTGCCGGGGCAGCATCCTCACTATCTGTTCCCCTGCTCCAGTATCCTCTCCGGGGAGTCTCCTCCCTTCCTCAGCGCGTGCGCACTTGTCGGCCAGGGCATAAAGCTCACTGACGTCTCGGATCTTGCACATCGCCATTTCCTCCCTCATCCTGCGGTTACGCACGTTCTGGTGGAACGCGCTAATAACCGCGGCAGGGTGGACGTCTGGGATGTTGTGCTGGACGCGGCTGAATCTCTGGATGTACTTTTGAAAGGGACTCTCCTTCCTTCAGGGCGAGTATATGAAGGTCGCTCTCCTGGCCATGAGGCTTGTGGCCACCTGTGAAGGCGCCGACAAACTGATGGCACAGGTCGGCCCAAGAAGAAATAGAGTTTTCCGGCAAGTGCATGAGCCAAGACCTGACGTTTGGCTTGAGAACAAGCGGAAAGTAGTTTGCGAGTATCTTCTCGTCTCATCCCCCGGCAGCCTGCACCGCGATGGTGTAGATGTTGAGGAACTCTGACGGATGAGTCTTGCCGTCGTACTTCTCGGGTACATCGGTCTTGAAGTTCTTCATGCTGGGCCACTGGACTCGCCGCAGCTCACGGGTGAACGCAGGACAACCCGCCGCGTACGACAAGTCGCCTGGTTCTCCGGGTGAGTGTATGTCGACAGCGGGCCCAGCGCGCTGGTCGGATTGACGCCGCGCTTCTCTTCGACGATCGATGCGAGTTCGAGCGTCTTCTTGTCGTTTGTCATCAAGGACTTGGCGTTGATCGCGGCGAGCTCGTGGATCCGACGACGCCGTGGAGTCCTCGTCGATGTTGATCCGGCGAGTCGGCGATTTCGGCCTTCGGGGCGGGGAGTGCATGGTAGTTGCACCCCCGACGGTTTTGTCGCCATCAGCCCGCGCCTGGCTAACTTGCCGCGGCCGCAACGTCGTCGCCTGCTGCGGAGTGTCGTTATTGGCGAAGGCAATGAGGCTTTGGATGGTGGCCCTCCAGTCGTCGGCCTTGTCTACCGCTAGAGGGAAGTCGAGGAGCAGCTGAGCTCGAGCTAGAGCTTCTGCTGGAGTGGAGGGGAGCGGTGGCGAGCGGTGCGAGGAGCGAGATATGCTCGGACTTCTAACTGCGTTAGAAGGAGCAGGGTCTCGTCCCGGCGACCGCACCTTGCTCGTGCCAGCGCGTTGGCCTTGAGCGTCTCGCGACCCGCCAGTTTGACCTTGCCCCAACAAGCGTATGGTACCTTGTGTACCACGTCGCTGCCGGTCCGGCACCTCCTGAGAAGGGCGCGGTGCATGCACGGACACCGAGGTCTTGGAGTGCGCCCGGTCGTCCGTCTTGTCCTTGGACTTGGCGGCGCCGTCAGTTTCCTCGCCGGCGTCCGTCCTTCCGCCAGCGTCTACCCCGCCGACCGTCGTCTCTGGTGGCGGTGGGATCGACGCGGACGGGCCTGCTGCCTCTGAAGCCTTCTTCTTCGGCGGCATGTTGATGTAGTCGATGAAGTTAATGAGGTTGATGGAGATTTCGCCCGCGTGAACACCGGATCGGGTTCACACAACCTCGACGCAGCCCCCTACCTAGCGCGCCAAAGATGTCGGGGAAACTGATCGCCCACGAACACCTATGGGACCGGAGCCCCTTTTCGGTACGGCAAGGGGGCGGAGGATGCACAAAGAGCGGATCGAGGCGTGCACGCGAGCAGTTTACCCAGGTTCGGTCCGCACGGATGCGTAAAACCCTACTCCTGCCTTGGTTTGTATTGCGTTCTTGGCTCGGGAGTGAGAAGAGCTACAGTGCTTATCGCTAGTGACACCAAGCGTGAGAGCGATCGATGTTCAGAACCTCTTCTACGTTGCACATGGGCCTCCTTTTATAGGTCAAAGGGGTCACCGACAGGTGGCAACGCAGTCGAGGGTAGAAATGTAAAAATGGTGGTAGTTGGAACAGTGTATGCATAGTGCTCTATACCTAACCCTGACGGCAGGGGACAAGGGCATTAAATGCCCGTCGCCGTCGCCCAAAACAGTGCAAAAAGCGTCCGTCAGGGCGTCTCCGTCTGCCACGATGGTGGCCTTGTCATCGCAGCTCGTCACCGTGTACCCCAGGTTGCCCAATCTTCAGCCACGTGCGCCTGGAAGGGCCCCAGGGCGACGCAAGGGCGGATGAGCTGGGGCGCGGGTACTTGGTGGAAGTTTGCCGCGGCAAGCGCCCTGCCGCGGCCGCCATCTTGTCGCACTCGGGAGTTTGTCGCTCTCCGGGCCTTGCCAGGACGCGCGGCGCGTCGCGGCGAGTTTCATGAAATGCCGTGTTTGGCCTTCCCGGCAAGCTCCTCTTGCCAGGGTCTTGTACCAAAGAGGTGGTCTGGAGCCTCGAGTGGCCTTCCCGGTAAGCTCTTCACGCCGGGGCCTTGTTTCTTTATCTTGAATACTTTGTTCTTGAATTGCTCCAAAGGAACCATAGTGGGCCTTGGCGAACGCGCGGCAAGCCCTGCCACGGGACGCTGCTACTGCCCGTGCACAAGTTGGGATACTAAGGTACCCCTACTTTAGTACACCGACACCCTACAAAATCATATAGTGTTGGCTATGCTCCCTTATTATCACACTAAATATTCATATCATGCACAACCCCGATTTCAGCCAAGCATTTGTTTTAATGCTCTATCTTTTCAAACCTTTCAACTTTCACGCAATACATGAGCGTGAGCCATGGATATACCACTATGGGTGGAATAGAGGTGGTTGTGGAGAAGACAAAAAGAGGGAGATGGTCTCACATCGACTAGGCGTATCAATGGGCTATGGAGATGCCCATCAATAGATATCAGTGTGAGTGAGTAGGGATTGCCATGCAACAGATGCACTAGAGCTAAATATGAATGAAAGGTCAACAAAAGAAACTAGTGGGTGTGCATCCAACTTGCTTGCTCACGAAGACCTTGGGCATTTGAGGAAGCCCAGCGTTGGAATATATAAGCCAAGTTCTATAATGAAAATTCCCACTAGTATATGAAAGTGACTAAGCATGAAACTCTCTACAATGAAGAACTTGGTGCTACTTTGAAGCTACTTTGAAGCACAAGTGTGGAAAAATATAGTAGCAATTGTCCTTTTTTTTCCTTTTTTTCTTTGATTTTTTTCTCTTTTTTTGGGCCTTTTTTTCTTTGGCATTTTTTCTCTTTTTTTGCGGGCGGGCTTTATAGATTCGCCCTTTCCTCCCTTGGGACAATGCTCTAAAAATGATGATCATCACACTTTCATTACAACACAATATTACAACTCGATACTACAACAAGAAAGTATGACTCTATATGAATGCCTTCGGTGGTGTACCTGTATGTGCAATGAAACAAGAGTCACATGTATGAAAGAATTATCCATGGTGGCCTTGCCACAAATATGATGTCAACTACATGATCATGCATGGCAATATGACAATATCATGCGTGTCATATAAATGGAATGGTGGAAAGTTGCATGGCAATATATCTCCGAATGGCTATGGAAATGCCATGATAGGTAGGTATGGTGTCTGTTTTGAGGAACAATATGGTTGCTGTTTTGAGGAAGGATATATAGTGGGTTTATGGCACTGGCGAAAGTTGCGCGGTACAAGAGAGGCTAGCAATGGTGGAAGGGTGAGAGTGCGTATAATCCATGGACTCAACATTAGTCATAAGAACTCATATACTTATTGCAAAAATCTACGAGTCATCAAAACAAAGCATTCAACGCATGCTCCTAGGGGGGAGGTTGGTAGGAGTTAACCATCGCACACCCCCGACCTCCACACAAAGGTTGACACTCTACAAATACCTCATGCTTTAACTTAGCCACATAACGGTTCACCATACGTGCATGCTACGGGAACCACTAACCTTAACACAAGTATTTATCAATTTCATAATCAGTCCACTAGCATGACTTTAATATCACTATCCTCATGTCTCAAAACAATTATCAAGCATCCAACATCTCTTTCTATTCAATGCACTTGATGTGAATATTTTTACTACATTGACATTGGATGTTTATCATGTGAAGACTAGTTTCTTTAGCCTAAACACTTTACCATGCTGTTTTAATAGACTCTCAAATAGATATAAGTGAAGCATGAGAGTTCAACAATTTCTACAAAATATTACCACCATCATGCTCTAAAAGATGTAAGTGAAGCACTAGAGCAAAAACTATTGAAATCAAAAGGTATAAGTGAAGCACATAGAGTGTTCTAGGAATTCCTAGGCCATATTTAACTCTCTCAAATAGGTGTGTCCAGCAAGGATGATTGTGAAGAACTAACAAGCAAAGACTAAAATTATACAAGATGCTCCAAGCAAAACACATAGCATGTTGCGAATAAAAATATGGCTCCAAGTATAGTTAACGATGGATGAAGACGAAAGAGGGGATGCCTTCCCGGGGCATCCCCAAGCCTAGGCTTTTTGATTATCTTGAATTTACTTGGGGTGCCATGGGAATCCCCAAGCTTAGGCCTTTTCTACTCCTTGTTCCATAGTCCATTAAAGCAATAACCAAAACTTGAAAACTTCACAACACAAAACATAGACAAAAATTCTCGTGAGCTCCGTTGGTAAGAGAAAGCAAACCACCACTCAAAGGTACAGCAAGGAATTCCTTCTTTGTTTATATTGGTGTTAAACCTACTGTAATCCAAGTTCTCTATGGTTCATATCCTCCAATATTACTCATAGATGCATCGGAATAAGCAAACAACACACGAAAAGCAGAATCTGTCAAAATCAGAATAGTCTGTAGTAATCTGCTGGATTCGCCTTCTTCTTACACTTCAAAAAATTCAAACCAAATTGGTAAATTTGCACAATTTGTGTACCAATCAGTAGAAAAATTAATCGACTAAAAAGCACGCTCCAATAAAGTCTTAAGACTACTTTAGCGAGCGCTAACGATTCTGTTTTTCACAGCAAGATCAAATAAATTCACACAAGTCCTACCAAAGGTTCTACTTGGCACAAACACTAAACAAAACATGAAAACACATCTAATGAGAGGCTAGATGCAACATTTATTCCCTAACAGCAACAAAAGCAAAAATCATAAAATTGGGTTGCCTCCCAACAAGCGTTATCGTTTTACGCCCCTAGCTAGGCACGATACAAGATAAATCTAGGTATTGCCATCCTTGGAAGGAAATCCATAAGTGGCTCTCATGATAGATTCATATGGTAATTTGATTTTTTTTCTAGGGAAGTTATCCATGCCTTTCCTAACGGAAATTGGAATCTAATATTTCCTTCCTTCATATTAATAATTGCACCAATCGTTCTAAGGAAAGGTCTACCAAGAATAATAGGACATGAAGGATTGCAATCTATATCAAGAACAATAAAATCTACGGGCACATAATTCCTATTGGCAACAATAAGAACATCATTAATTCTTCCCATAGGTTTCTTAATAGTCGAATCCGCAAGATGCAAATTTAAAGAACAATCATCAACCTCATGGAACCCTAGCAAATCACACAAAGCTTTTGGGATAGTGGAGACACTAGCACCCAAATCACACAAAGCATAGCATTCATGATCTTTTATTTTTATTTTGATAGTAGGTTCCCATTCATCATAGAACTTTCTAGGTATAGAAACTTCCAACTCAAGTTTTTCTTCATAAGATTGCATCAAAGCATCAACTATATGTTTAGTGAAAGCTTTATTTTGACTATAAGCATGCGGAGAATTTAGCACGGATTGCAACAAGGAAATACAATCTATCAAAGAGCAATTATCATAATTGAATCCCTTGAAATCCAAAGTAGTGGGTTCATCACTATGCAAAGTTTTAATCTCTTCAATCCCACTTTTAGCAATCTTAGCATCAAGACCTAAAAACTCCGAATCATTGTGACACCTTAAAGCAGAATCATCTCCAATCCTATTTTCATCAAGACTAATACTAGAATTCAAGGATCTAATAGGAGCCACATCAATAACTTTCAGATCTTCATCTTTTTTTTCATGATAACTAGAAGAACACGATTTAATATAATCTTCTCTTTTAGCACGCATTCTAGCGGTTCTTTCTTTGCATTCATCAATGGAAATTCTCATGGCTTTGAGAGACTCATTGATATCATGCTTAGGTGGGATAGATCTAAGTTTCAAAGAATCAACATCAAGAGTAATTCTATCCACACTTCTAGCCAATTAATCAACCTTAAGAAATTTCTCTTCAAGCATAGCATTGAAATTCTTTTGCGAGGTCATAAACTCTTTAACACTAGTTTCAAATTCAGAAGGCATCTTTCCATAAGAGTTGTTGTAGGAATTACCAAAATTATTAGAGGAATTACAAGGAAAAGGCTTAGGATTAAAATTACCTCTATAAGCATTGTTACCAAAATTATTCCTACCAGCAAAATTCACATCCAAAGATTCATTGTTATTCTCAATCAAAGTGGACAAAGGCATATCATTAAGATCAGAAGAAGCACTCTTAGCAGCAAACAATTTCATAAGTTCATCCATCTTTCCACTCAAAACACTAATTTCTTTGATAACATGCACTTTTTTACTAGTAGATCTTTCGGTGTGCCATTGAGAATAATTAACCATAATATTATCTAGGAGTTTGGTAGCTTCTCCTAAGGTAGTTTCCATGAAAGTGCCTCCGGCGGCCGAATCTAAAAGATTTCTAGAAGCAAAATTCAAGCCAACATAAAATTTCAGAATAATCATCCATAGATTCAAACAATGTGTAGGGCAATTACGTATCATTAATTACATTCTCTCCCAAGCTTGTGCAACATGCTCATGATCTAGTTGCTTAAAATTCATTATATCGTTTCTAAGAGAGATGATCTTAGCAGGAGGGAAATACTTAGAGATAAAAGCATCTTTGCACTTATTCCATGAATCAATACTATTTCTAGGCAAAGAGGAAAACCTAGTTTTAGCACGATCTCTAAGTGAAAATGGAAATAACTTCAATTTAACAATATCGTTATCCGTATCCCTTTTCTTTTGCATATCACACGAATCAACAAAGTTGTTTAGATGGGTAGCGGCATCTTCACTAGGAAGGCCGGAGAATTGATCTTTCATGACAAGATTCAACAAAGCTACATTGATCTCACAAGATTCAGCATCGGTAATAGGAGCAATCGAAGTGCTAATAAAATCATTGTTGTTGGTATTGGAGAAGTCACACAATTTGCTATTGTTCTGAGCCATAGTGACAAACAAGCAATCCAACACACACAAGCGAACAAGAAGCAAGCGAACGAAAAACACACGGCAGAAGAAGGGCAAATAAAATGGCAAGGGTGAAGTGGGGGAGAGGAAAACGAGAGGCAAATAAATGTAATGTGAAGGATAAGGGTTTGTGATAGTGTCGGTGTACTAAGATAGGGGTACCTTAGTACCCCAAATTGTGCACGGGCAGTAGCAGCTTCCCGCGGCAGGGCTTACCACGTGCTCGCCAAGAACCTTTCCGGTCCCTTTGAAGCCGTTCAAGAACAAAGTATACAAGTCAGAAGACCGAGGCCCCGGCAAGTGGAGCTTGCCGGGAAGGCCGCACTAGGCTCAAGTTTATCACTTTAAGCACAAGACCCTGGCAAGAGGAGCTTGCCAGGAAGGCCAAGGAATGCACACCTCAAGAAATGCCTCGGCGCATCATGCGCCCCGGCAGGACCCGGAGAGCGACAAGCTTCCGGGCCCGGCAAGGTCACGGCCCCGGCAAGGTGCTTGCCGGGGGAAACTTATGCTGTGTGCCCGCGCTCTAGCTCATCTGCCCACGCGTCGCCCTGGGGCCCTTCCAGGGACGCGTGGCGGAAGGCTGTGCAGCCTGGGGCACACGGTGGCAAGCCACGGTAACGAGGCTACCACCATGGCGAACGGAGAAGCATGGACGGACACGTTTGGGGTCGACGGCGACGGGCATTTAATGCCCTTGTCCCCCACTGTCAAAGTTAGGTGAAGACCACTGTTCATGCACTATTCCCGCACTGTTACAACTACCACCAAAATTACACTTTTGCCCTCCTCTACGTTGACACCTGTCGGTGACCCCTTGAGCTATAAAAGGAGGCCCATGCACAACGTATAGAGGGTTCGGAACCTAAGCAACTCTATCGCTCGGTGTAGCTAGTACTGTAGCTCTTCAAGCTCCCGAGCTCAAGAACTCAATACATCCAAGGCAGGAGTAGGGTTTTACGCGTCCGCGCGGCCAGAACCTGGGTAAACTGCCCGCGTGCGCTCCTCGATCTGCTCTCCGTGCTCCCTCCGCTCCCTTTCCGCAACGTAGAAGGGGCTCCGGTCCCATAGGTGCTCGTGGGAGGACAGTTTCCCCCGACATCTTTGGCGCGCCAGGTAGGGGGCGTCGAGGTTGTACGAACCTGATCCGGCGCTCACGCGGGCGCATTCTTCATCAACCTCTGCAGCTTCGTCAACTTTATCAGCTACAACAACATGCCTCCGAAGAAGAAGGCTTCGGAGGTCGGAGGCCCGTCTGCGTCGATTCCACCGCCACCAGAGCCAACGGTTGGTGGGGGAGACGCCGGCGGAAGGGTGGTCGCCGGCGAGGAAACTCACGGCGCCACCAAGTCCAAGGACAAGACGGACGACCGGGCGAATTCCAAAGCCTCGGTGTCCGTAGACGCGCCACGCCTCTCTCGGGAGGTGCCAAGCCAGCAGCGCCGTGGTATAGGAGGTACCATTCGCTTGCTGGGGCAAGGACAAACCGGAGGATCGCGGGATGCTCAAGGCCATCGTCCTGGTACGAGCAAGGCACGGTCGCCGGGGCGAGAAAGTGCTCCTTCTAACCCTGTTAGAAGTACGAGCATATCTCGCTCCTCGCACCGCTCGCCGCCACTCCCCTCCTCTCCAGCAGAAGCTCTAGCAAGAGCGCAACTGCTCCTCGACTTCCCTCCAGCGGCAGACAAGGCCGAAGGCTGGAGGGCGACGATTCAGAGTCTCATCGCCTTCGCCAACAACGACACGCCGCAGCAGCCGGCGACGTCGCGGCCGCGGTAAGTCGACCAGACGAAGGCCGATGGCGACAAGACCGCCGGGGGTGCAACCACAGTGCACTCCCCGCCGCGGAAGCAGAAGACGCCACCCCGCCGGATTAACGTCGACGACGACTCCACGGCGTCGTCGGATCCGCGGGTTCGTCGGGACCAGCGCCAAGTCCTCGACGACCGGCGGCAAGAATAAGCCCGGCGACAATCAGATCAGCGCGCTGGGACCGCTGTCGACACACACACGCCCGATGAGCCCGGCGACTTGCCGTATGCGGCAGGTTGCCCTGCGTTCACCAGTGAGCTGCGGCGAGTCCAGTGGCCCAGCATGAAAAACTTCAAGCCCGACGTACCCGAGAAGTACGACGGCAAGACACACCCCTCGGAGTTCCTCAGCATCTACACCATCGCGGTGCAGGCTGCCGGGGGACGCGACGAGAAGATACGAGCCAACTACTTCCCGCTAGTGCTTAAGCCAAACGTCCGTTCTTGGCTTATGCATTTGCCGGAGAACTCCATTTCTTCGTGGGCGGATCTGTGCCACCAGTTTGTTGGCGCCTTCACGGGCCAAGAGAGCGATCTCCACATCCTAGCCCAGAAGGAGGGAGAATCCCTGTGCAAATACATCCAGAGGTTCAGCCGCGTGCAACACAACATTCCCGACGTCCACCCTGCCGCAGTTATCAGCGTGTTCCACCAGAACGTGCGTAACCGCCGCATGAGGGAAGAGATGGCCATGACCAAGATCCGGGATGTCAGCGAGCTCTATGCTCTGGCTGACAAGTGCGCGCGCGCCGAAGAGGGGAGGATACTCCCCGGAGAGGATACTGGCGCAGGAGGAAGCGACAGTGAGGACGCCGCCTCGGCAAAGAAGAGCCGGCGGCGGAACAACAGAAAGAAGAAGAGCAAGGAGGTGCTGGTCGTCGAGCAGTCCGGCAAGGAGGCTCCCGCCAAGAAGGTACAGGCTAGCGGTTCCGGCAAGGAACCCGCCCCTGTAGCGGCAGCCGACAAGCAGGACGGCTCCGACAAGCAATACTGCAAGATCCACCGCACCAAGGGCCACGACCTTCAGAACTGCAAGCGAGTCGAGTACCTCGTAGAACAGCCGAAGGCTGAATACGAGCGTCGCGACAAGGAGAAGGCCCAAGGAGGCGGAGGAGAACCAAGCAAGAAGCGGCCATTCAATGGCCGGGGAGTACGCCGCGGCAAGGCCAAGCAGCGGCAAGGTGATCGACCTCCCCGGGGCCGCGACAAGGATGAGGAAGAAGACGACGACGACGACATGGAGGAAGGAGATAACAGCGAGCAGGAGTTCCAGAAGGCCACAGAAGTTCTATGTGTCGACGGAGGCGCCTCTCTGCACACTTCCCACCGCCAACTCAAGCAGTGGGTGCGGGAAGTAAATGCAGCTGAGCCGCCCGTCGAGTCGCGCAGGCTGCTGAAGTGGTCCAGCACACCCATCATTTTTGACCTTGAGGATCACCCTGACCGCACAACAGCGGTCGGGTGCTTGCCGATGTTGGTCTCATCAACTATCCGCAACCTCAAGGTCACCAAAATGTTGGTTGACGGCGGGGCCGGCCTGAACTTGATCTCCTCAGCTGTGATCAAGAAACTCTAGATCCCAGACGGCGAGCTCGAAGAAACCGGGTCTTTCCAAGGAATAAACCCGGGAAGGAGCAAGCCGAAGGGGAAGATTACACTACCCGTGACCTTTGGCGGGGAGCTCAACTTCAGGACGGAGAGGATAACCTTCGACGTGGCCGATATCCCATTGCCATACAATGGGATACTTGGACGTCCTGCCCTCGCCAAGTTCATGGCAGCTTCCCACTATGCCTACAACGTACTCAAGATGCCGGGGCCAATAAGCGTCATCTCTGTCCCTGGCGACAAGAAGGACGCGCTTATCTGCGCCGACAAGATATACCGGGATGCAGCAGCCGCAGCAGAAAGCAACATGCTTGCCGCTGAAGCTCCCGGGGGGAAGACCAAGACCAAGTCCGACAAGAGCTCTGGGGCCCACTCCGGCAAACGCACCTCTTCGGAGTGCTGCACTGCCGTCGAGGACGCACCATCGAGCTCCGTCGGCAAGTGCAAAAAAGGGATGGCAGCTCCACCGGCAACCAAGAAGGTGTCCGCCAAGGAGGACGGCACTGGTGGTACCTTCACCATCAGTGCTACGCTCGACAACAAATAGGAAAGCGCGCTCGTTGCCTTCCTGCGGGCGAATGTCGATGTGTTTGCATGGCAACCATCCGACATCCCCGGCGTTCCCAGGAAGGTAATTGAGCACAAGCTTGCTGTTTGTCCTCATGCGCGGCCCGTCAAGCAGAAGGTCAGGAAGCAAGCCGTGGAGCGCCAAGAATTCATCACCGAAGAGATAAAGAAGTTGGAAGCAGCAGGCCTAGTTAGAGGCGTGATCCATCCTACGTGGTTGGCCAATCCAGTTGTCGTACGCAAGGCCAATGGGAAGTGGAGACTTTGTATAGACTTCACTGATGTGAATAAAGCATGCCCCAAGGATCCATTTCCCTTGCCGCGTATTGACCAGATTGCTGACTCCACCGCTGGATGTGAGCTGCTTTCCTTCGTTGATGCATATTCAGGGTACCACCAGATTTTCATGGCCAAGGAAGACGAAGAGAAGACTGCATTCATTACTGCATGCGGCACATATTGCTTCATACGCATGCCCTTTGGATTGAAGAATGCAGGCTCGACGTTTGCAAGGGTGGTGCACACTGCTTTTGAGCCACAGATTCACACAAATGTGGAAGCCTACATGGATGACATAGTGGTCAAGAGCAAGCGCAAAGATACCCTGATCCAAGACTTAGTGGAAACCTTTGAGAATCTGCGCAAGATCTAGCTCAAGTTGAACCCCGAGAAGTGCGTCTTCGGGGTCCCCTCCGACAAGCTTCTCGGGTTCTTTGTGTCCCAAAGGGGGATTGAAGCCAATCCCGACAAGATCAAAGCCATCGAGCAGATCGAAGCCCCGAAGCGCGTCAAGGACGTAAGGAGACTTGCTGGCTGTGTGGCTGCCCTCAGTAGGTTCATTTCGAAGTCTGCAGAACGCGCCCTGCCTTTCTTCAAAATCTTGAAAAAGGCAGGTCCAATGAAATGGACTCCGGAAGCGGAGGCAGCGCTGCAAGACTTGAAAGGATACCTGTCCTCCACTCCAATACTTGTCGCACCTAGGCCACAAGAAAAGTTGCTGCTGTACCTAGCAGCAACCAATGAAGTGGTTAGTGCTGCGTTAGTAGCGGAGAGGGAGGCGGATGAGGAACCCACATAACCGGCAAGTGAATCCAGCGACAAGCAGGGGGCTTCTCCGACAAGCTCTGGCCCCGACAAGGACAAGTCTGCGCAGGAACAAGGAGAAGTGCGAAGGAAGATGGTACAGCGCCCAGTGTATTTTGTGAGTTCCCTTCTGCAGGGGGCTAGATCAAGATACTCTGGGGTGCAGAAGTTGCTGTTCGGCCTCCTCATGGCCTCAAGAAAGCTGCGCCATTACTTCCAAGCACACGAGATAACGGTGGTCACTCGCTTTCCGTTGAAGAGGATATTGCAGAATCCAGAAGCGACAGGCAGGATCGTCCAGTGGGCACTAGAGCTGTCAAGCTTTGGTCTCAAGTTTGAGAGTACTTCAACCATACAGAGCAGAGCTTTGGCAGAATTCATAGCTGAATGGACCCCAACGCCCGATGAAGAAGTCCCAGAGACAAGTGTCCCCGTCCAAGAAGGAAGCAGCGAATGGGTAATGTACTTTGATGGTGCTTTCTTGCTGCAAGGCGCCGGTGCCGGCGTGGTACTCATAGTGCCCACCGGAGAGCACCTCAAGTATGTTGTCCAGATGCACTTTCCCAAGGAGCAAGCGACAAACAATACTGCTAAGTATGAAGGTTTGCTTGCCGGACTCAGAATTGCGGCCAAACTTGGGATCAAGAAGTTGATTGTGCGGGGAGATTCACAGTTGGTGGTCCGACAAGTAAATAAGAGTTATCAGAGCCCTTTGATGGAAGCTTATGTTGATGAAGTGAGGAAGCTTGAAGAACACTTTGAAGGTCTGCAAATGGAGCACGTCCCAAGAGCTCAGAATGACATTGCCGATGGCCTTTCAAAGTGTGCCGCAATGAAGTTACCTGTGGAACCAGGGACCTTCCTGCTCAAGTTAACTCAACCGTCCGTTACACCATCAGTTGGGCAGAACAAGAAGAGAAAGTTGGTCTCCGGCGACTACTTGCCGGCGGATCTTCCTGAAGCCGCCGCCAAGATCCCTAGGATCAACAGCCAAGATGCTAAGGAACAGTTTGCTCCTGCAGATCCAAGGGTCTGTACAGTTGAAGCAAGCGTTCCCGACAAGCCTTGCCCCGGCAGGCTTGCTGGGGGACCATCAGCTCCGGCAGAACCGCAGGTTCTTGCCGTAGAAGCTGAGGTTCCTGCAGCAGCCCTCACGCCTTTGGTCCTTGTTGTAGAGCCTCAGGCTCCAGCATGGGCACAGCAAATCGTTCGTTTTCTGCAAACTGGAGAACTTCCCGACAACCCAGAAGAGATAGAGAAAATAACCAGGCAGTCAAGTATGTACCAGTTCGTTGGCAACGAACTGTACAGAAGAAGGCTCAATGGTGTCAGGTTGAAGTGTATTTCCAGAGAAGATGGACAAAAGCTGTTGGCAGATATACATGGAGGCATATGTGGCCACCACATTGGCGCAAGGCACTTGCCGGGAAGGCGTTCCGGCAAGGGTTCTTCTGGCCAGAAGCCCTCCAAGATGCAACTGCACAAGTAACCAAGTGTGAAGCGTGCCAGTTCCATGCCAAGCAAATTCACCAGCCAGCTCAAGCTCTCCAGACGATCCCTTTGTCCTGGCCCTTCTCGGTCTCGACATCCTCGGCCCCTTTCCCCGCGCAGTCGGGGGCTTTGAGTACTTGTACGTAGCAATCGACAAGTTCACAAAGTGGCCAGAAGTGGAACCAGTGAGAAAGGTGACCGCACAGTCAGCAGCCAGGTTCTTCAGGTCAATTGTTTGCCGTTTCGGAATCCCTAACAGGATCATCACCGACAACGGCACACAGTTTACAAGTCGCACCTTCATGCAGTACGTCCAAGACCTTGGCGCCAAGGTCTGCTTCGCTTCTGTTGCCCACCCGAGGAGCAATGGTCAAGCGGAGAGGGCCAATGCTGAAGTGCTGCGCGGACTCAAGACAAGAACCTTCGACAGGCTGCACAAGTGCGGAAGAAACTGGATAGAGGAGTTGCCGGTGGCTCTTTGGTCAATCAGGACGACACCAAATCGAGCCACCGGACAGACACCCTTTGCTCTTGTCTATGGAGCAGAGGCAGTTCTCCCCACGGAACTCGTATACGGATCTCCTCGAGTGCTCGCTTATGATGAGCTAGAGCAAGAGCAACTGCGACAAGATGATGCATTGCTCCATGAGGAGGAACGTCTCCAGGCTGCTGTACGAGCTGCTCGATATCAGCAAGCCTTGTGTCGCTATCATAGCCGCAAAGTCAAGGCCAGGAGTCTCGAGGAAGGCGACCTTGTTCTTCGGCGTGTTCAGTCCGCCAAGAATTCCAACAAGTTGACGCCGAAGTGGGAAGGCCCTTATCGGGTCAGACAAGTCACAAGGCCCGGCGCTGTCCGCCTTGAGACCGAAGAAGGCTTACCGGTGAGCAACTCCTGGAACATAGAGCATCTTCGCAAGTTTCACCCATAAGGCGCGGTTGCCGTGATCCGCTCCGGCAACCACCTTTTGTACAAGTCTTGCCGCTGTTGCATGTAAACCTTTGTACAAAGCCGGGCGCAGATCCCGTGCATCAGTAAAGTTTTTGTGCTTCGCACTACTTGTCATTTTCATGCTTTTCTTTGTTATTTGCATGCATTATCTGACACTTTGTGCAATGCACATCCCCGGTAAACACTAGCAAGCCGTGAGGCCCTATACTTGTTTTTCCTCCTCTTTTTCTTTCCCTCTTAAGCAGAAGGAGTATTCCTCGCGCACAAGTTTGCCGGGGGGGGGGAGGAGATGGAGGTATGAACCAAGTGCTGTTCAAGAAAGAGAAGCCTTATCGGGGAATAAACAATTTATGAAAGCTAAGTCACCAAAGTTTGAGCAGTTCAAATTTTTAAATTTTAGTTGTCTTCCTTGAACAACCACACTTTGTATGGAAAACCTGTGCGTGGAGGAACCTACCCGCGGCTAGCCGCGCCCTTACTCTGTTTCGAGCATGCTCAACGACTTAAGTGAGCTGCGACAAGTGTCGCACCCTTGCTTCGTTTTCGAGTTCGCTCAGCAAGCTAAGTGCGCTGCGACTAGCTGCGGCAAGGTTTCTTGCCGGTAAGGCCTTTGCCAGCAGGCTGCTAAGAGTCCAGCACTCAGCGCTCGCGGCAAGGGCCCCTTGCCGGCAAGTTCCCTAAAAGCGTAGGGCAAAAAGCATACAAAGTGAAGGACCAAAAGCAAGGGAGATAACACTGCATCGATAACTCAAAATAAGATTGTATATTGCAAAGATAACTTGCCACAATAACTAATTGATTCATGTCCATAACATACTTTGCAGCGGCAAAGGAAACAGAAAGAAAGAAGCCTAATCTACGCGGTCACCTTCACGCCTTGTGATCTTGTTCACCTTGGCGACGATGTGGGCGACCTGCGCCTTCAACGCCTCCTGATCAGCTTCGGCCGGCAAGGTGCGGAGGACGTTGACGAGGTTGATGCCGGGGTTGCGGTAGACGATCTTCGTCAAGACACGCTCCAAGGTGCCCATGCAGAGACGACGCGCCTCGTCGGCTAGCTGCACGGGGATCTTCTCCTGCAGCCGCGCAAGTGCCGGTGCTATTCCCCTGAAGAAGAGACTTAACTTGGCGCTGTGGGGGAGGTTCTCGTCCGGAGAGTACGCGAGGTGCTCCGCCTTCAGTGCCACCATCTCCTTGTCAATATTGGCGGCGGAGGTGACCAGATCATCAGTCCATTGCTCCACTGCCCGGCTGAAGTTGTTCGCTGAGACGGAGGCGCTCTCCACCAAGTTCCGCTCCTTGCGGAGCTCGTCCTTTAGCTTCGTCTCGCGGTCCCGGGCAGCGTCGAGCGAATCGGTCAGAGTGGAGACCTTCAACTCTAAGTCAGCGATGGAATCTTTGGCGGCGGCAAGCTCAGTGCCCTTCTCGGAGAGACGTACCTGCAACTCAGAGTTGGTGTGGGCGTCTTTCTCCCGCTCCACATTTAGTGTAGTGACTCTGTCCTCGCTCGCCTTCAGATACAACTCCAGTTGCTCCACCTTGGCTGTCAGATCCTTCTTAGCAGTCTCCGTGGCGGCGGCAGCGTCCTTTGCCTCCTTCAGGGCCCTGCCAATGGCCTGCTCCCGGGCGGTGAGGTCGTCCTCGTGGCTGTAGAGGTCGACCTTCCGCTGGTTGAGCGCCCCTTCCCGCTGAGACAGCTCTTCGGCAGTCCGCCGCTGCTGCTCCTCGACCTCAGCCTTCTCCAGGAGGAAGGCTTGTTGTGCCTCGGCAAGCCCTTCACGCTCCTCCGCCAAGTTGCGGAGGGCTGCCTGGTTGGCGGCGCGGAGCTCCGCGGCGCGCTTCTCCAAATCAGGTCCAGCCTTGGCGGTGAGAGCTTCCCGGGACTCCAGCTTCGCCTGCCTGGCCCGGAATAGGGCCAGGAGCCGGCGAAGGAGCTTCTCCTCTTCGGGCTCGTCACTACCTTTGGGCGCTTCAACAACCTTCAACCCCGCGGAGGCGAGGACCTCTCCGTCGTAGGTCTCTCCCTCCACGGGGGCTCGCGACGAGGACGCCCACGGGACTTGTATGAAAACCCCGTTGGGGGCTTCCAGGTAGACGCCCTGCCCGACCGTGGAGGCGGAAGGGTCGGCGGCCGGTGCAGCGCTTGACGCTCCTGCTGCCTCCGGGCCAGCAGTGTGGTCGCCGGCCCCTTCCCCAGCCGCGGCGTCTGCGGGCGGGACGGTCTCTTCAGCGGCAGGCTCGTCGGCTCCAGCCATGCCCTCAGTGGCAGTGGCGTTGCCGCCGTCGCCGTGCACGCCCTCCTCGCCGACGGTCTCAGTCTCCATCCGCTCCGGTGCAGGAGGATCTAGCAGAAGAAAAAGGAAAGAAAGAGTCAAGCAAATATCCAAAAAGACAAGTTCAAAAAGAAGAAATTACAAGACTCACCTTCGCGGACTTCTTCAACGACAGGCTCCCTCGCCGGGGAATTCTCCCTTGGCGGCGGAGCAGTGGCCCTTGCTGGCGGAGGGCCACCCGCGCCCTCCCTTGGCGGGGTGCTCGCCCTTGGCGGAGTGCCCGTCCTTGGCGGAGCGTTCTCCCTCGCCGGGGAGTTCACCCTTGGCGGGGAGGGTTGAGCAAGTAGCTCGTCGGGGGCGACCTCCTGGCGCTCCTGCGGCTGCGGCTCCACCTCTGCACAAGACAAACAGCATATCAGATGAAGATGATCACCTCAAGCGCACCCACCGAGCAGAAACATAAAAACCAGACTTACGCTGGGGGCTGCGCTGGGGGCTGCTCCTCGGAGCAGCGGGTTGATCTGGCAAGTTTGCCGCTGGCATGTCTCCGGTCGCCGTGGCGGGCGAGTCGTCTTCAACCTCGACCACACGGATCTTGGCCCTCTTCGCCATCCGCTGGGCCAGGGTCCTGAAAGCAAAACAAAAACAAGATCAGAATCATCAAGGAAAATCAAGACAAAATCAAAGAAATTACAAGTTGCAAGTACTTACTCCTCTTCCGCGTCGTCGGAGCTGAGGGCAGAGAAGTCGAAATCCGCCTGAGGTGCTCCCGCGCGAGGAGCAGGAGGAGAAGGCTCCCTCGGGCGCTTGGCGGTCTCCGGGGCTGTGGGCTGCGAAGACCCAGCCTCCGTCGTCGCCGAGGGCCGAGGAGCAGAAGGAGCAGCCGTTCCGCTCCGGGAGGATCCCCCTCCGCTTGGCGCTGGTGCGCGGGGCGCCTCCTTCACGACTTTGCTCGCCCTGGTGGCGCGCGTCGCCCGGCGCGCAGGCTGCTGTCGAGGCGCCTGCGGCCTCGTCGCCGTAGGCGCCTTGCGGAGGCGCTTCCTTGGTTGTTGCGTAGGACTTGCCGGAGGCGGGGAGTTCTCTGAGGACGAGGAGGCATCGTCGTCAAGTCCCAGAGATCCACCGGAGTCTTCATCAGCCTCGACGTCCTCCTCCTCCCCGGTAGGCCCGCTGGACTCAGCACCATGCCCAGCGGCCTCGCTCCCTCCGGCGACCTCGCTCCCTCCGGCGACCTCGCTCCCCCCGGCAACCTCGCCCATCCCGGCAAACTTCAGGGAGGGCACCCTGGCAAACTCCTCGGGCGGAAGCTTGAGCAGCTTGAGGATTTCCGCCTCCTCTGCTTGGCTCACCGCGTCTGCGGCCTCTGCATCGTCCACAGTGTACCCAAAGTCACCCGCCACTGCAGCTGCAGCGGCCTCCTCCATCCTGGTGGCGATGTAGGCTATATCCCGAGCCGTAGTGGCCCGGGTGAGGCCCCTGTTCTCCTCGGTGTTTTTGGGCATCTCGACCAAGTTGTCGAAAAAGCTCAGCACAGTGTCCGGCGGAGGCTCGATCCAGGTGGGGACGACACCATGGGAGTCGCACGCAGGCATCATCGCGCGCAAGGAATCCCGGGCAGTGCTGTTGCATAGCGGCACCACTCCCCGGGAAGGTTTGAACCACTCCGGGTGGGCCGGGTCATGCTTGAAGAGTTCCCGGACCATCCCCTTCAACTCCAAGGCAGTGAAGTTAAAGTTTAATCCAGGGCGCAGCCTCATGATATCTGCCGCATTGCCGAATTCCCAGGCGGGCCTTTTCCTTTCTTGTAAAGGGGCGATGCGGCGGCGGAGGAAATCTGCCCCAACCTCTCGAATAGTCAGATTGGCGACCCGGAGACGAATAATCCTAATGAGGGCGCTGCTGAGCTTGTTGTCCTCCGGGGCAAATTCGCTCCAATCTCTGCCGCGCACTATGGCAGTTGTGCGCGGCGCGGTGAAGGGCTCCGGCTTATCCTCCACCACCCAACACCAATCGGCTCTCCATTCTTCCCACTTTCCGCGGAGCTCTCCCTTCAGGTACGAGTCCTTCTTGTTCAGCCTGAAGATCCAGGAGATGCCGCCGGAAAGGGGAGCGCCAGCCTCTACTCTAGGCATAAAGAAATGGCGGAAAAGGGCTACGTTTGGATGAATCCCAACATAGTTTTCGCACGGATGTACGAAAACGGCCATCGTAAGGATGGCGTTGGGGGTAAAGTCTAGGAGGTGGAGGCCATATGTGTTCATGATATCGCAAAAGAACTCCGAGAACGGAGGGCACAGACCACAGTGGAAAAAAGCAGCGAAGAAGAAGTACCCGCCGGGGAACATATCTTTGGCGACGGCGGGGAAGGCTCTGGTGCGGGGATGATCTTTGGTCTCCCCCGACAAGAACAGATAATATTTGTTTCGCAGCTCCTTCGCGCCAAGCCTCAGCGCGAAGACCACGCTCCTCTTCCGCAGGGCGGCCAGCTTCGCCGCCTGCTCGGACTTCTCCTTCTTGGCCTTGTCCGCTTTCGCCTTGTCGCTCTTCGGAGCCATGGCGGAGGCGGCGAGGGAAGAGGCGAGGAGCTCGACGGCGCCGCGGATGTGGAAGACGGCGGAGGAGGGGTGGAGGCAAGAAGCAGCGGGGGTTTCTGGAGAGTTAAGACGAAATGAAGACGAAGGATGGAACGGCCCCTGCTTCCTCTGCTTTTAAGGGGGAAGTGGGGGATGCTCCGCATTTCCCATTAAAGAACAGGCCACGATCTCTCCCACGACGCCGCAATCGACGCTTGCCGTTAGGGAGGGATGCGGCGGATGCGGAAGGGGATACGGCTTGCCGTGGGCCGCGCGTGCCCGTGCACTGTTTTGGGCCTGGCCCAACAGCGATCGGCACCGTGTGTGGCCCAGGCCCGGGGGCTCCTGTCGGTGTACTAAGATAGGGGTACCTTAGTACCCCAACTTGTGCACGGGCAGTAGCAGCTTCCCGCGGCAGGGTTTACCACGTGCTCGCCAAGAACCTTTCCGGTCCCTTTGAAGCCATTCAAGAACAAAGTATACAAGTCAGAAGACCGAGGCCCCGGCAAGTGGAGCTTGCCGGGAAGGCCGTACTAGGCTCAAGTTTATCACTTTAAGCACAAGACCCTGGCAAGAGGAGCTTGCCAGGAAGGCCAAGGAATGCACACCTCAAGAAATGCCTCGGCGCATCATGCGCCCCGGCAGGACCCGGAGAGCGACAAGCTTCCGTGCCCGGCAAAGTCACGGCCCCGGCAAGGTGCTTGCCGGGGGAAACTTATGCTGTGTGCCCGCGCTCCAGCTCATCTGCCCACGCGTCGCCCTGGGGCCCTTCCAGGGACGCGTGGCGGAAGGCTGTGCAGCCTGGGGCACACGGTGGCAACCCACGGTAACGAGGCTACCACCGTGGCGAACGGAGAAGCATGGACGGACACATTTGGGGTCGACGGCGACAGGCATTTAATGCCCTTGTCCCCCACTGTCAAAGTTAGGTGAAGACCACTGTTCACGTACTATTCCCGCACTGTTACAACTACCACCAAAATTACACTTTTGCCCTCCTCTACGTTGACACCTGTCGGTGACCCCTTGAGCTATAAAAGGAGGCCCATGCACAACGTATAGAGGGTTCGGAACCTAAGCAACTCTCTCGCTCGGTGTAGCTAGTACTGTAGCTCTTCAAGCTCCCGAGCTCAAGAACTCAATACATCCAAGGCAGGAGTAGGGTTTTACGCGTCCGCGCGGCCCGAACCTGGGTAAACTGCCCGCGTGCGCTCCTCGATCTGCTCTCCGTGCTCCCTCCGCTCCCTTACCGCAACGTAGAAGGGGCTCCGGTCCCATAGGTGCTCGTGGGAGGACAGTTTCCCCCGACAGATAGGTACTTGGTATATGACTTTTGCGTAAGCCTCCCCGGCAACGGCGCCAGAAATTCTTCTTGCTACATTTTGAGCTTGCGTTGTATTCCCTCGAAGAGGAAAGGGAGATGCATCATATTAGCGTAAGTATTTCCCTCAGTTTTTGAGAACCAATGTATCAATCCAGTAGGAGACCAGGCTCCAGTCCCTCGCTCCTGCACAACCAAATAAGAACTTCGCAGCCAACGCGATAAGAGGTTGTCAATCCCTTTACGGTCACTTACGATAGTGAGATCTGATAGAGATGATAATTATATTTTTGGTATTTTTGGTATAGAAACAGAGAGTAAAGAAATCAAGTAAACAACAGCAACAGAAATCGACGGGAAAGTAATATGATAAAGATAGACGCCGAGGCCATAGTTTTCTCTAGTGGCTTCTCTCATGATAGCGGTATTCTACGACGGGTAAACAAATTATTGTCGAGCAATTGATAGAAAAGGAATAATTATGATACTATCTAGGCATGATCATTGTATATAGGAATCACGTCCGAGACAAGTAGACCGAAACGATTCTGCATCTACTACTATTACTCCACACATCGACCGCTATCCAGCATGTATCTAGTGTATTGAGTTCATATGAACAGAGTAACGCCTTCAGCAAGATGACATGATGTAGAGGGATAAACTCAAGCAATATGATGAAAACCCCATCGTTTTATCCTCGATGGCAACAATACAATACATGCCTTGCTGCCGCTACTGTCACTGGGAAAGGACACCGCAAGATTGAACCCAAAGCCAAGCACTTCTCCCATTGCAAGAACTATAGATCTAGTAGGCCAAACCAAACCAATAATTCGAAGAGACTTGCAAGGATATTATGAGCACATATAAAAAGTTCAGAGAAGAACCAAATATCTTTCATAAATAACCTTGATCATAAACTCACAATTCATGGGATCTCGACAAACACACCGCAAAAAGAGATTACATCGAATAGATCTCCTCGAAGACTGAGGAGAACTTTGTATTGAGATCCAGAGAGAGAGAAGAAGCCATCTAGATACTAGCTATGGACCCGAAGGTCTGAGGTAAACTACTCACAACTCATGGTGAGGGCGATGATGATGATGATGAAGGCTTCCGTGATGGATCCCCCTCCCGGAACAGGCTCCAAGATGGGATCTCCATGGGAACAGAAGCTACGGTGGTGGAACTAGGGTTTTCTCTCTGCGTATGGAGTTTCTGGCGTACGTAGGTATATATAGGAAGAAGGGGTGCACCGGGGGCCGTGTGGGCTGCCCTTGAGGCAGGGGCGCGCCCTGGGAAGGGGGGCGCGCTCCCCACCTTCGAGGGTGGCCCCTCTGTCCCCTAGCTTGGCCCTGAAGTCTTTCGTGCGTGATTTCCTCCAAAAATATCTCTCGCGAAGGTTTCATTCCGTTTGGACTCCGTTTGATATTCCTTTTCTGCAAAACCCTGAAATAGGCAAAAAAGTGCAATCTGGACTGGGCCTTTGGGTTAGTAGGTTAGTCCCAAAAATGATATAAAAGTTAATGATAAAGCCCATTAAATATCCAAGACTTCATAAATAATAGCATGGAACAATCAAAAATTATAGATACGTTGGAGACGTATCAGGTACCTTGTGTTAAGAAAAGGGATCATAAAAGACTATATGATTTTGTAGGGATAACTTTCTTTAGCATTGATATTTTGAAAGTCTTGATTGTTTGTTGGGATGCCCGAGTATTAAATTCTTTGATAATGATAGACTATTGTTTTGAAAAACTCCTGTCTTAATATTCATGCCATGATTAGATTACATGATCAAGATTATGCTAGGTACCATTCCACATCAAAAATTAATTTTTTTTATCATTTACCTACTCGAGAATGAGCAGGAAATAAGCTTGGGGATGCTGATACGTCTCCGTCTTATCTATAATTTTTTATTGTTCCATGCCAATATTCTACAACTTTTACATACTTTTGGCAACTTTTTATACTATTTTTGGGACTAACATATTGATCCAGTGCCCACTGTCAGTTCCTGTTTGTTGCATGTTTTTTTTAGTAGAATATCCATATCAAACAGAGTCCAAACGGGATAAAAACGCACACAGATATTTTTTTTGGAATATATGTGATTTTTTGGAAGAAGAATTAACGCGAGACGATGCCCGAGGGGGCCACGAGGCAGGGGGCGCGCCCCTGACCATCGTGGCCACCCCGTAAGGCGGTTGGTGCCCTTCTGTCACCGCAAGAAAGCCAATATCCATATACAAATTGTGTCAAAAATTCATCCCAATCGGAGTTACGAATCTCTAGGAATATAAGAAACGGTGAAAGGCCATAATCTGGGAACGCAGAAACAGGGAGAGAAAGAGAGACAGATCCAATCTCAGAGGGGCTCTTGTCGCTCCCATGACATAGAGACCAAGGACCAGAGGGGGAACCCTTCTCCCATCTAGGGAGAAGGTGAAGGAAGAAGGAGAAGGAGGGGGGCTCTCTCCCCCTCGCTTCCGCTGGCGCCGGAGTGCCACACGGGCCATCATCGTGCGACAACGATCTACACCAACACCTCCGTCATCTTCACCAACATCTTCATCACCTTGCCCCATCTATCTACAACGGTCCTCTCTCCCGGAGCCCGCTTTACCCTTTACTTAAACATGGTGCTTTATGCTTCATATTATTATCCAATGATGTGTTGCCATCCTATGATGTCTGAGTAGATTTTTGTTGTCCTATCAGTAATTGGTGAATTGCTATGATTGGTTTAATTTGCTAGTGGTTATGTTGCTGTCCTTTGGTGCCCATCATATGAGCGCACGCGTGGATCACACCATAGGGTTAGTTGTATGTTGATAGGACTATGTATTGGAGGGCAAGAGTGGCAGAAGCTTCAACCTAGCTTAGAAATTGATGCATACGGGATTGATAGGGGACCAATATATCTTAATGCTATGGTTGGGTTTTACCTTAATGAATGTCACTAGTTGCGGATGCTTGCTAATAGTTCCAATCATAAGTGCATTGAATTTACGTGCTCCTACCACCAATTTCGCAACTCCTACCACCACTTTTCCACACTCGCTACACTAAATTTATTGCTTCTTTATCTAAAAAGCCCCTAGTTTTTATTTACGTGCTCTTTATATTCTTGCAAACCTATCCCGCTACACGTACAAAGTAGTTCTAGTTTTATACTTATTCTAGGTAAAGCAAACGTCAAGCATCCGTAGAGTTATATCGGTGGTCGATAGAACTTGAGGGAATATTTGTTCTACCTTGAGCTCCTTGTTGGATTCGACACTCTTACTTATCAAAAACTGTTGTGATCCCCTATACTTGTGGGTTATCAGCGGCCTGGTGATATGGATGTCCAACCAGCAACTACGGGTCCTGTGTGCGACGACAGCTAAACGCACTTTTCTTACTTTTTGTTTTTTGGCTGTAATTTTCAAAAAAATATCAGCGACAGAGGGTCGAACTCGCGACCTGAATGTGCGTAACAGTGGAGCTGACCTGTTACTACTGCTCTACTACTAGTCCACATGATATTTGGTGTTCAAGACCTATGTATTTGTTCCTTAAAAAATTGAATTCAAATTTCGATTTTAAATTTTGCTCGATTTTTTTTCGGAATTTTGTGGTTACCGTGGTAACCGAATTTACCCCCCCCCACCCTGGAGAAAAATGTTCCATTTGTGATCCAAAACCTTGGAAAGAACACATCCATTCAACCAACCCAATCCAATCTCTCAACAACATTGACCAAAAATACAATACAATGCAAATTTCACAACCCTGAGACAAGCCACCCAACAACCTATATCACCATTCCTTCCAAATTCTACAAACTCAAGAGACACCAACCCGATAGGGGGAAAAAGTACAAATTCGCACGAAATTAGCTCGCCTATGATTTCTTGTATTAGACATGTATATATACCCTCTTGAGTATCCTTGTCCTGATCCATTCCGCACAGACAATTGAACCATTAAACCTAGTACCGTCACTCACTTCATGCTACCCAAAAAGCACCTATAACCTCGCACGCCACTGGTACAACATCTCGCCTCAGCCAGGAGATGCTTCATTCGAACTCAAGGATGAGGCCAGCAGAAACCCATAGTGTTTGCATTTCAACTTAGGACTTGGAAGCATGTACGTCTAGCTTCACTTAATACAAACCCAGCAACCCACGAGTCAGGCGCTCCCAACACCACCAGAACAACATCACTCACATTCAGCAGCAACCGACCCAGCGACCGCGACAACCTCAAAGGCACAGATACTGGAAATACAAAGTAAAACACTGGACGTCCTGTCGATCGACCCATCCTTGTTCACGCCAGCGGTCTTCTTGCAGGAAGATAAAAAAACCATCACCCGTGGCTGCAGGCTCCACCGTCTCCAGCACAGATAGATTGCTTCGACGTCATCAGCATCAGGCTGTGTGCAGGAAGAGATCAATATTAAGTAATAGAGAAGGAAAAGATACAAAGGAAGTAACATTTATTCTGCACTCCCTATTCATCTATCTCTAAATTTTATAACACCACCAAAGACCTTTCATAATACAGAAGCGCATAATAAAATTTAGACAATAACCATCCATACAAAAACTACTGCTACAGCCGATTGCACTTGTTGACGTGCAAAGCTCAAACCATGGATTAAAGTAAATATTCTTCTCTGCTGGTCTATTAAACTTCTGGTGAAGAAAAGTATAGACATCATAGCTCCAACATTAACATTGTTTAGACCTGACTGAAGCAACTATAATTAGCTATTCAGTTTAGACTTTACATGCCATGTGAGATAATACAATGAAACTTTGAATTGTTGTGCAAGAACCGTGAGTTTGGATTGTACTCTCTCTGTCCCAAAATAAGTGTCTCAAACTTAGTACAACTTTGTACTGTTGTTAGTACAAAGTTGAGACACTTATTTTGGGACGGAGGGAGTAATATATATTATTTTTACCTTGGAGCTGATTCATTAGGACATTTGCAAACTCATTTCTCCTAGGACGCTGATCCAAGACCAACCTCCTAAGCTACTGTCATTAAAGTGGCCGACATTCCTAATCAAGTCGCTGGTGAACTTACATTCTGATATTCTCTTTATTAGTTGGGCTGCAGAGATAGCAGTATACAAGAATTCAGCGTTGCATGAAATCCAAACAGAAGACATGGAGACCAATATGAAATCAAGCACATGCATGGAGGTCAATATGAAATTAAGCATTGGTCACATAGTTCACGGACTAAACCATTCATCATATGTAACAATAAAAAGAAGAAGGTAAAGTATAATATAGATCCCATTCCTGAATCCAAAAGTGGACAGGATAGGTCAGTAAAATTAAACACTCACTCGGCATTTCAGTATTAACAACAGAAGGTGCTGCAACCCGAGTTAATTGATCACGCAAAAAAGAGCTCCGATTTCCAAATTATTTGACAAATATTTTCAAAAACACTCAAACATAATAAAGTTGACTGAGCTGACATCAAAAGGAAATATTGGATCGAGAGCTCAAAAGAACCCCTCAAACTGGATTATTTGTGCGCATATCTTTAAGCCAGACAGAAACACTTGTAATTAGCTTCAAAATTTGGACTGTACAGGTCAGCCGAGATAACACAGTGACACTTTGAATTTTTCTACTTGATTGATGACTTGATTATAATTTTCTTCTTTTACCTTGAGTTGATGCATTGCAAACCCTATCCCATCACTAGTAAATAAAGGGTCATCAGACCCGGTTCGTTTGGGCCTTTAGCCCCGGTTCCTGAACCGGGACAAAAGTGTCGGTACTAATGCTCTGACCCTTTAGTCCCGGTTCAATCCAGAACCGGGGCCGATGGGTGTCCACGTGGCCTGTGCGCCGAGCCCAGGTAGGAGGGGCTTTGTTCCCGGTTGGTGGCACCAACCGGGACCAAAAGGCATCCACGCGTCAGCATTTCTGTGGCTGTGGTTTTTTTTTTGAAAGGGGAGGGGGGTTGGAGGTTTTGGGGGGTTAATTTAGGTATTTCATATTGTGTTAGCTAGCTAATTAATAGAGAGAAGTGTCCTCTCTTATGTCCGTGCTTGGTCGACGGTACGTACTACACATACGTATAGAGAGGACTAGACACGCTAGCTAGGTAGCTAGCTAGTAAAACAAACGAAGGAAACAGAAGATCGTATAATCAACATATATATATGCATACAGAGAGAAGTAATATCGACCACCTCTCCTTCTCTGAGAGATTGGTCGAACAACAAGTTCTCGTATATCTATCCGACACTACCGGGTACATATATACAATAATTATCTCTTACAAATATAATCTCCTATAGGATGGATGCATGGTCCATATAGTATTCTCCGTCTGGCGCGATCACGTGTTCAAGGAGGAATGCCGCCAATTCCTCTTGAATTGCTCGCAGACGATCTGGTGTTAGGATTTCATCTCGCATCCGAAACATCTAATTTGAAGTAGGGGTCAATACATGAAATGATGCTATAAATTTGTGAATATTATTAATTGCTTACGCACTTCAAATTGTGCTTCAGAGTAGCCCCGCTCACAGGTCGTGTGGCGGACGGACTCACAAATGTAGTATCCACAGTAATCATTCCCGGGTTCCTGCCACAACCACTTTACAAGAAATAGAGGTCAATCAAACTGATAAGCAAGAATGCCAAATGGTATTGATGAAACTAGCGCTTGAATCAAGATATAGGAGATGCGCGCGCCGAACATGCTACTATATAGTACTTACTTACGGGTATCTAAATTCTAGCTTCTTCGGCAGTCCCGGAGCTTTTTTCGTGAATTTTCTCCAAACCCTGCCAGACAAAGAAAACAATTAGTTGATATCAGAAATGAAGTTGCTGATATGCATGGTGGATAATATTGATCGATTTAACTTACCTGTCTAGCATTTGAGTCATGTCCGCATACTCCTCGGGATCTTTACGTTTAGAGTCCAAGACAGTTACTACTCCCTTCTCAAGCTTAATCTCTAAGATAATATAGTGGAAGCTGCGCACGCATGCATGAACTCATCAATTACATTACTATAACCTTGACTGATATATAAGGGAAACCAAATATGCACAAGACAGTAACACTTGAAGTTGTAAGGAAAGAGTATTATATATTTGTTTTCATTTACCACCAACGATCGTAGCAAGTTGGTCTCGGTATCTGAGGGACGCAATTTAACCTCGGTTGCATCTATGAGGTATGTGTTAATGAACCCAATATCACCTACTTGTCTTTTCTTCAATTCGACGATCTTCTATCTGCATAATATAGTGAGGATAATTATAAATACATGCAATGAAGATCAGCTATATAGAGAGACTTAATGACAGAAGTAGTACTACTTACAGACAGTAGCAGGTGACCGTTGTTTTATCGAGGGCCAATTGATTGAAAAACTGATAGAACTCCTCAAATGGAACAGGCAACAGTTCAATTCCAATGAGGTCATGCTCTAGTTTAACTCTCAAATACAAGCTATCCCTCCCCCCAGACTCTCTGGAGATTTTCAAGTATCAATCATGCAATCTTCGCATATTCGTTGATAGAGATCTTTCATTTTTGACGAGAGGCTTTTTGTACTCGTATCTTTCTATCTGCACGTCCAAGAAATCATATTGTACATCGTCGAACACGTAATCTCCAAGATTGGTATAACCGGGCACCATCCACGGATCATTAGCGACCATGTCGGTAGACACCTTGAGCGGGGGGCACGATTGGTACGATTGTTCGCCGAGCTGGGCAATTTGTTTCCCAGCTCGTCCTTCTGCTAACCTTTGATCACTTTTAGTACTTCCCGACCGCTTCGCTTCTTGAAATGACTTTTGAATCATGCGGTCATAGTTGTCCTTCGGCTTACTTTTCGTTGGTTGCTTCAGGGCAGCAAGAGTGCACTTTGCTTTCACCGCATCTATCTTCTCCTCCGGAGGTGGATGTCTCTGTGCTTTCAATCCTTCAAGCCAGTCCTTCACTTGGCCTTGAGCTATCTTCGTGTTTTCCTCGTCGGACCTCTCATATGGTAACTTCTCTAGAGGCGTGAGAGAAGGACCGAATCTGCATCGCCTCCCGCCTCTGGCTGTACTGCTAGACGTCGCCAGACCAGACGAAGCGGCTGTCTTTTTTCCTTGCTTATGCCCCGGAGCAGGAGCAGCCGGAGCGGCGGCAGGTCTCTTCCGCCCTTGCTGACTAGGCGGAGAAGGAGGAGCAGGCTGGCTGCTCGGGCGCGCCGGCGGCGAAGGAGGCGGAGTGCCGCCACGCGCCGGCGGCGAAGGAGCCGGAGTGCCGCCATGCGCCGGAGAAGGAGCCGGAGTGCCCTGATCGTCACTCGCCGGAGGAGGAGGTGGTGGAGGAGGCGGTGGAGGAGGCGGAGTGCCCTGACTCGCCGGAGGAGGAGGAGGAGGAGGCGGAGGCGTCCAGTTGAGAATGTTGATGAGGTCCTTCCGCCATAGGCATGGAGTCTTCAGTGAAGAACCCAGCCGAGTCTCCCCTTCACCGGTAGGGTGGTCAAGCTGGAGCTCCTCAAATCCCTCCGTAATTTCATCCACCATCACCCTAGCACATCCTTCAGGAATCGGCCGGCAGTGAAAAGTGTCGCCGGGTCCAGTAGGATAAATAGAGCCAGCAGCCGCCTTGACCTTCAGATTCATCCACTGCGCCATAAGGTGGCAATTTTGTGCCTCCGTGATAGCATCCATGGGATACCTGGCAGTAGCCGTCAAGACAGGCTCCGGCTGAAGCAGCTCGGTGGAAGCCACGTTGCTTCTCCGCTGAGAGGGCGGGGTAGCTTCGGGGGAAGCTTCGACAATTCTTTTGTCCCGATTTGCTTCCCGTTCTTCTATATCTTGTATTCTGGCCCGCGGCGCCAGCAGTTCGGTCAGCTCCATTTTCTTCCTCCTCTCGTGGCTTTTGTAGCCGCCTGCGTCCGGAAATCCAGCACGCCACGGAAGGGAGCCTGGCGTGCCTCGTGTCCGTCCAGGGTGCTCAGGATTCCCGAGGGCCATTGTCAGCTCGTCGTTCTCTCTGTCGGGGAAGAACGTCCCTTCATGCGCTGCTTTGATATACTGCCGCATCTTCCTGAGTGGTCTTTCCAATTGCTTGTCCGTCCAAATGCACCTCCCTGATACAGGGTCCAAGGTTCCGCCAGCCTCGAAGAACCAAGTCCAGCAACGGTCTGGCCATTGCATTGTCTCTGGTTCGATCCCTTTCTCAAACAGATCATTCTCAGCCTTGGCCCACTTAGGCCGGGCTCTGATGTAGCCACCTGACCCCGTGCGATGGTGATGCTTCTTCTTCGCAGCATTTATCCGGTTTGTCTCCGACATCTTCTGACTCTTTTCCGATGTCTTATAGGCCACAAATGCGGGCCAGTCATCTTTGATCTTCTCATATATGCCCACGAATTCTGGAGTCTTTTTATCTTTGACAAACTTATTCAGTTTTTTCTTCCACGCCCTGAATTGGTCTGCCATCTTCGAAAGAGCAGCAGACTTGAATAAGTCCTCTTTAGCTGGCTTGGCCGGATCATCCTCTGCCGGTAGGATGAAATTTGACTTCAGCTCAGTCCAAAGATCTTCTTTCTGCATATCAGTGACATAAGACACCTGAGCGTCATTTGCAGCCGGCTTTAACCATTGATGGATGCTGATCGGGATCTTGTCCCTAACCAGAACCCCGCACTGATTAACAAATGTGTTCTTTGTCCGGATGGGGTCAATCGGCTCGCCGGAGCGCGAGATTTTGAGATCTCAAACTTTTCATCCGGCCTCAACTTTTTCTTCGCGCCTCGTCTCTTTACCGAAGATTTACTCGATCCGGAGGGCTAGAAAAAGGAACAAAGACGTGAGTTAATGAATGCATCAATTAACTAGTCAGCACAGGCTTAACTAACATATATACCTCCTGGCCGGACTCGGTTCGGTCACCGGAGCCAGCATCACGGTCTCCTTCTTGCACCGGCATTGGGTCACCGGAGCCGTCCTCACGGTCTACCTCTTCCATGTGCATTGGGTCACCGGAGCCATCAATATCATAACCTAGATCTTCCAGCTGCAGCTCTCTTTCCACCTGCTCATCGGTGTTGTTGAGAAATGACAAGACGGCATTTTGTCCGTCTGCAATTATGTCCATCAACATCGCTTCTTGTGCAAGGTCTCGGGTGTTGTCGTCCATAGTTTCTACAAATATTTACAACATGCCAATTATTATTCAAACATGACAGATGGATATATTAATGGCAAACGTAGAACTAGCTTCGACCCTTGACCCCTGGACGACCCTCGACTGCTCGGTGATCCACAACCCTAGACCCCCTCATGTCACATTTTGTCTAGTGTCAAAGGATTCAACAAAACCAATACTTCATCATTAGGCGAAAGTAACAGTAGCATGATGGTCCGAAGCTCTCCAAAGTGGTTTTGGAACAGAGTCCCAGATAGGATAATTCGTAACAAAAGACGGATTATCCTATCAGGAACTCCGTTCCAAAACAACTTTGCATAACTTCGTACCAACATGCCCCGGTTACTTCTGGCAAATGATGAAGTCATGGAATTCTTCAATACTTTCACACTAGCTAGGCAACCTCTCGACCCCTCGACCCCCGACT
>LR738714.1:781477044-781521884 GCA_902687465.1 Secale cereale
GCATTATTTATTTTCTTTTGTTTTTTGCTTTATTTTTTAATTCTTTCTGGTAAAACCAATTACAAACTTTCTGTTAGTGCAAGTAGTATTCAAATTTGAATAGTTTAAATTTGAAATTATTTGTTTTCTTTGTTGCTTTATTTATTTTATTTTTTTTCTACTTACAATGAAATACTTATTGTTGCTATTTTGTATTTTTTTGCAAGTTTTTTTTGTTTTCTGCATTATTTATTTTCTTTTGTTTTTTGCTTTATTTTTTAATTCTTTCTGGTAAAACCAATTACGAACTTTCTGTTAGTGCAAATTTGAATAGTACAAACGGACAATGGTATCATAATCGTTTGTTACAAAGTTGGCATGGTATCATTATAATAGTTGCCGAAAAAGGTCTTCACTTTTTCTTCGCTTGTGTCATTTGCTTATTGCGCCGTAACCATGGATAATCTTCATCGTTTATCAGGATGCTTGGGTCAGCCTTGACTTTGAAGGGAGGAATTTCATGAAACTTTTCATAATCTTCAGACATGTCTGTCTTGCCCTCCACTCCCAGGATGTCCCTTTTTCCTGAAAGAACTATGTGGCGCTTTGGCTCATCGTATGATGTATTCGCTTCCTTATCTTTTCTATTTCTCGGTCTGGTAGACATGTCCTTCACATAGATAACCTGTGCCACATCATTGGCTAGGACGAACGGTTCGTCAGTGTGTCCAAGATTTTTCAGATCCACTGTTGTCATTCCGTACTGTGGGTCTACCTGTACCCCGCCTTCTGACAGATTGACCCATTTGCACTTAAACAAAGGGACCTTAAAATCATGTCCGTAGTCAAGTTCCCATATGTCCACTATGTAACCATAATATGTGTCCTTTCCCCTCTCGGTTGTTGCTTCAAAGCGGACACCGCTGTTTTGGTTGGTGCTCTTTTGATCTTGGACAATCGTGTAAAATGTATTCCCATTTATCTCGTATCCTTTGTAAATCAATACAGTCGAATATGGTCCCCTGGACAACAAGTACAACTCATCACAAACAGTGTTGTCACCTCTGAGACGTGTTTCCAACCAACTGCTGAATGTCCTGATGTGTTCACATGTAATCCAGTCGTCGCACTGCTCCGGGTGTTTGGAGCGCAGACTGTTTTTGTGTTCATCGACATACGGGGTCACTAATGTAGAGTTCTGTAGAACTGTGTAGTGTGCTTGAGAGCAAGAATATCCGTCCCTGCATATTATTGAGTCCCTTCCAACCGTGCCTTTTCCAGTCAGTCTCCCCTCGTACCGCGATTTAGAGAGACCTATCTTATTAAGGCTAGGAATGAAGTCAACACAAAACCCGATGACATCCTCTGTTTGATGGCCCATGGAGATGCTTCCTTCTGGCCTGGCGCGGTTACGGACATATTTCTTTAGGACTCCCATGAACCTCTCAAAGGGGAACATATTGTGTAGAAATACGGGCCCCAGAATGACAATCTCGTCGACTAGATGAACTAGGACGTGTGTCATGATATTGAAGAAGGATGGTGGGAACACAAGCTCGAAACTGACAAGACATTGCGCCACATCACTCCTTTGCCTTGGTACGATTTTTGGATCGATCACCTTCTGAGAGATTGCATTGAGGAATGCACATAGCTTCACAATGGCTAATCGGACGTTTTCCGGTAGAAGCCCCCTCAATGCAACCGGAAGCAGTTGCGTCATAATCACATGGCAGTCATGAGACTTTAGGTTCTGGAACTTTTTCTCTGCCATATTTATTATTCCCTTTATATTCGACGAGAAGCCAGTCGGGACCTTCATACTGAGCAGGCATTCAAAGAAGATTTCTTTCTCTTCTTTCGTAAGAGCATAGCTAGCAGGACCTTCATACTGCTTCGGAGGGATGCCGTCTTTTTCGTGCAAACCTTTCAGGTCCTCCCGTGCCTCAGATGTATCTTTTGTCTTTCCATACACGCCCAAGAAGCCTAGCAGGTTCACGCAAAGGTTCTTCGTCACGTGCATCACGTCGATTGAAGAGCGGACCTCTAGGTCTTTCCAGTAGGGTAGGTCCCAAAATATAGATTTCTTCTTCCACATGGGTGCGTGTCCCTCAGCGTCATTCGGAATAGCTAGTGCGCCGGGGCCCTTTCCAAACATTACGTGTAAATCATTGACCATAGCAAGTACGTGATCACCGGTACGCATGGATGGCTTCTTCCGGTGATCTACCTCGCCTTTGAAATGCTTGCCTTTCTTTCGACATTGATGGTTGGTCGGAAGAAATCGACGATGGCCCAGGTACACATTCTTCCTGAACTTGTCCAGGTACATACTTTCAGTGTCATCTAAACAGTGCGTGCATGAGTGGTATCCTTTGTTTGTCTGTCCTGAAAGGTTAGTGAGAGCGGGCCAATCGTTGATGGTCACGAACAGCAATGCCTTTAGGTCAAATTCCTCCTGTCTGTGCTCATCCCACGCACATACACCGTTTCCATTCCACAGCTGTAAAAGTTCTTCAACTAATGGCCTTAGGTACACATCAATGTCGTTGCCGGGTTCCTTAGGGCCTTGGATGAGAACTGGCATCATAATGAACTTCCGCTTCATGCACATCCAAGGAGGAAGGTTATATGTACATAGAGTCACGGGCCAGGTGCTGTGATTGATGCTCTGCTCCCCGAAAGGATTAATACCATCCGCGCTTAAAGCAAACCATACGTTCCTTGCGTCCTTTGCAAAGTCCTCCCAGTACTTTCTCTTGCTTTTTATCCACTGCGACCCGTCAGCGGGTGCTCTCAACTTCCCGTCTTTCTTACGGTCCTCACTGTGCCATCGCATCAACTTGGCATGCTCTCTGTTTCTAAAGAAACGTTTCAACCGTGGTATTATAGGAGCATACCACGTCACCTTCGCAGGAACCCTCTTCCTGGCGGGCTCGCCATCAACATCACCAGGGTCATCTTGTCTGATCTTATACCGCAATGCACCGCATACCGGGCATGCATTCAGATCCTTGTATGCACCGCGGTAGAGAATGCAGTCATTAGGGCATGCATGTATCTTCTGCACCTCCAATCCTAGAGGGCATACGACCTTCTTTGCTGCGTATGTACTGTCGGGCAATTCGTTATCCTTCGGAAGCTTCTTCTTTAATATTTTCAGTAGCTTCTCAAATCCTTTGTCAGCCACAGGATTCTCTGCCTTCCACTGCAGCAATTCCAGTACGGTACCGAGCTTTGTGTTGCCATCTTCGCAATTGGGGTACAACCCTTTTTTGTGATCCTCTAACATGCGATCGAACTTCAGCTTCTCCTTTTGACTTTCGCATTGTGTCCTTGCATCGACAATGGCCCGGCGGAGATCATCATTTGGTTCCTCTTGATCTTCAGCAGCTTCACCCGTTGCAGCATCATTGGGCACATCGTCTGGTTCCTCTTGATCTTCACCAGCACCCCCCATTGCAGCATCACCGTATTCAGCGGGCACATAGTTGTCATCGTACTCTTCTTCTTCGCCGTCTTCCATCATAACCCCTATTTCTCCGTGCCTCGTCCAAACATTATAGTGTGGCATGAAACCCTTGTAAAGCAGGTGGGAGTGAAGGATTTTCCGGTTAGAGTTAGACATGGTATTCACACATTTAGTGCAGGGACAACACATAAAACCATTCTGCTTGTTTGCCTCAGCCGCATTTAGAAACTCATGCACGCCCTTAATGTACTCGCAGTTGTGTCTGTCACCGTACATCCATTGCCGGTTCATCTGCGTGCATTATATATAATTAAGTGTGTCAAAAACCATTACAGAATATCATAAATAGATAATTAAGTGACCAAATGGATAAAAGTTCATCATCACATTAAAACCAAAGTATATACATATATAGTTCTCATCTAACAACATATAGCTCTCCATACACATCGAAACTATGTAAAACTTTTCAATGCGAAAACAAATGCGATCATAATCGCAACCAAGGTAACAATTGATCCAACGGCATAATGATACCAAGCGTCGGTATGAATGGCATATTTTCTAATCTTTTTAATCTTCAACCGCATTGCATCCATCTTGATCTTGTGATCATCGACGACATCCGCAACATGCAACTCCAATATCATCTTCTCGTCCACAATTTTTTTATTTTTTCCTTCAAGAATTTGTTTTCTTCTTCAACTAAATTTAACCTCTCGACAATAGGGTCCATCTTGATCTTGTGATCATCGATGACTTCCGCAACATGCAACTCCAATTCCATCTTCTCCTCCTCCATTTTTTCCAAGTTTTTCTTTAAGGAAATGTTTTCCTCTTCAACTAAATTTAACCTCTCCACAAGAGGGTTGGTTGGAATTTCCGGTTCAACTACCTCCTAGACATAATAAAACATCTATGCATGTCAGGTTGGTCGGCATAACTATCATAAACACTAAAACAAATAGTTATAAATTAAAGATAATATACCACATCCGAATCGTAGACAGGACGAGGGCCCACGTGGGCGGATATCAAAACCATCGCACTATATAATAACAAGCAATAATAAACGTAAGAAAATTAGAAAATATCTATCTAAAGCAATAATAACAAGCAATAATAAAAGTAAGAAAAGCATGGACATAACAAGAGGCTCACCACGGTGGTGCCGGTGACGAGATCGGCGGGGGCGATCGACGGCGGCGAAGACGGGGTCGGGACATGACGGACCGCTAAACCTAGACAAATCTCAGAGAAAATAGAGCTTCGAGAGGAGAAAAGCTTAACTAGTGTGGCTCGATCATTCCACCGAACACGTTGTGTGCATTGGAGGTGAGCTAGAGCACCACTAACCCCTCTACCCCTCGGCCAGAAAGAAAAAACAGAGCAGTGAGCTCTGCTCTTGAGCAGTGACCTCATTGGACCCGGTTGGTGCTACGAACTGGGGCTAAAGGGTAGCCTTTGGTCCCGGTTCATATCACTAACCGGGACCAATGGTGGTGGGCCAGGACCAAGAGCCATTGGTCCCGGTTTGTCGCTCCAACCGGGACCAAAAGGTCCAGACGAACCGGGACCAATGGCCCACGTGGCCCGGCCGGCCCCCTAGGCTCACGAACCGGGTCCAGTGCCCCCATTGGACCCGGTTCTAGATTGAACCGGGGCTAATGGATTATTTGTGCGCACAACTTTAAGCCAGACAGAAACACTTGTAATTAGCTTCAAAATTTGGACTGTACAGGTCAGCTGAGATAACACAGTGACACTTTGAATTTTTCTACTTGATTGATGACTTGATTATAATTTTCTTCTTTTACCTTGAGTTGATGCGTTGCAAACCATATCCCACTGATCCAACAGCAAGCTCATGAGCTGTTGTAGTTGTAGTGGTCGTCATTCAACATCAACTCACTGATGAGCTTCCTCTCTTTAGTTGGGCTGCAGTAATTGTAGTTTACAAGAAGAATTCAGCCTTGCATGAAATGCGAATAGAGGACATGGGGACCAATATGAAATCAAGTATTGGTCACATAGTTCATGGAAGGACCACACCATTCATCATAACAACAAAAAGACGCAGGGACAGTATAACATAGATCCCGTTCCAACTAAGTGAACATGAGTGCTGAGCTTTCATGTCATCGAAAGCTGGACATGCCAAGTCAGCAAGACTAATCTCTCACTCGCCCATTCAGTTTTAACTCGCATTTCGACAGATGGTGCTACGGGAGTTAGTCTGTTACATGCGCATCTCTCTCTCTCTCTCTCTCTCTCTCTCTCTCTCTCTCTCTCTCTCCCTCCTTCCTCTCTCTGATGTAATCTATTTAAGAACCCCAAGAGGAAGAAAAATACAATTGCACAAGGCCTTATACTTTCTATCAGTTAAGAGCATAGCAGAAGAATAATTGATGCTGCTAAATCAACAATCCAAAACTCTGAAGTATTTTCATACGTGGCTCCAATCATGCCAATACAAGCACTATAGTGGCAACTAAAGAAACTTGAAGATGGATAACAAACATCAATTTTTTCCATCCAATGTGAAGCATTCCAGCATCATGGTTCACTTGTAAAGACAACATTACCCGGTGCAACTATATTAATAGGCATGCGCATACATCATCGCAAGAGACAAAACTATGTGTTCATAATACTTAAATTAGCGACTGGAAGGATCTTGATAGTAAGTAACATCACAGATGCACAGTCGAAATCAATAGAACCTGAACTGCTGCTGCTGAGGGACATATTTTTTTAAATATATGAATCAAAGATTTAACTTAATTCAAGAAAAGAATATAACACTCACTACATTAAATAGAGCTCGAGTAATGCTTTTGTCATATAGCAAGGCAAAATTACAAAAAGAACATGCTCTATTAAGCTAAACGGCAAAAGAGGTGATATCCTAAGTTCAAGAGTCAACACTTGAAAAACTACAATTGGTAGAAGACAAAAACTGAAGCTAGAAATGTATGGACCTCACTACCGAAAACTTAGTGAGGAGGCCAGGTCCAAGTTTCTACCCAGGGCCGGCCCTGTGTTTTGGAAGGCCCTAGGTGAACTCGACGACATGGGCCCCTATGTCCTAAGTTCTGAGACCATATATATGTATGAGTGTGTGTTATATATATATAACTTATTAAGAGTAACTTTCAATTATACATCTTTAGTTTAAAATTTGACTATAATAATTCAAATGACACCATCGAGAATAATAATAATCGAGAATAATAATAACCAAATTTGAACTGACTCCATCAACAACAATAATATTAAAAGATCGCAAATTTAAACTAACATGACATGATTACCTCAAATAAGAGCCAAATTAGATTGAGTCCATCGACAACAAGAACCCTTCAGTGGTAGAACTTTTAAATTACTTTCTTTCCTTTTTCTCCTTTTTTCAGCACCCTATAATTGCTTCTTCTTAGGTAACATGGCAGGCTGATACGTCTCGAACGTATCTATAATTTTTTATTGTTCCATGCTATTATTTATGATGTCTTGGATGTTTAATGGGCTTGGTCATACACTTTTATGTCATTTTTGGGACTAACCTACTAACCCAAAGGCCCAGTCCAGATTGCTGTTTTTTGCCTATTTCGGGGTTTTGCAGAAAAGGAGTATCAAACGGAGTCCAGACAGAATGAAACCTTCGGGAGAGATATTTTGGAGAAAATCACGCACGGGAGACTTGAGAACCACGGAGTAGGGGCCACAGGTTGCCCACGAGGGTGGGGGCGTGCCCCCTTCCAAGGGTGAGCCCCCTGCCTCGTGGGCCCCTCGTGAGTCCCCCGGTGTCCTCCTTCCTCCTACATAAGCCTGCGTACCCCGAAACCATCAGTAACAGAGAGAAAACCCTAATTGCACCGCCGTAACCTTCTGTTCCCGTGAGATCCCATCTTGGAGCCTGTTCCGTAGCTCCACCGGAGGGGGGGTCCATCACGGAGTGCTTCTACATCGAAGGGGGGGTCCATGAGTTGTGAGTAGTTTACCACAGACCTTCGGGTCCACAGCTAGTATCTAGATGGCTTCTTCTGTCTCTCTTGATCTCAATACAAAGTTCTCCTCGGTCTTGGAGGAGATGTATTTGATGTAATCTCTTTTTGCGGTGTGTTTGTCGAGATCCGATGAAATGTGAGTTTAAGATCAAGATTATCTATGAGAAATATTTGGTTATATTCTGAACTCTTTATGTGTGCTCTTAATATCCTTGCAAGTCTCTTCGAATTATTGGTTTGGTTTGGCCTACTAGATCTATAGTTCCTGCAATGGGAGAAGTGCTTGGCGTTGTATTGAATCTTGCGGTGTCCTTTCCCAGTGACAGTAGGGGCATCAAAGCACGTATTGTATTGGTGCCATCGAGGATAAAAAGATGGGGTTTATATCATATTGTTTGAGTTTATCCCTCTACATTATGTCATCTTGCTTAAGGCGTTACTCTCTTCTTATGAACTCAATACACTAGATGCATGCTGGATAGCGGTCGATGCGTGGAGTAATAGTAGTAGATGCAGGCAGGAGTCGGTCTACTTGTCTTGGACGTGATGCCTATATACAATGATCATGCCTAGATAGTCTCATAATTATTCGCTTTTCTATCAATTGATCGACAGTAATTTGTTTACCCGCCGTAGAATATCGCTATCATGAGAGATGCCACTAGAGAACACTATGGCCCCCGGGTCTATTCTCAACATATCAATCTACATTTACTTTACTTTTTCCGCTTTTACTTTCTGTTCTTGTAAACAAAAATACCAAAAATATAAACTATCATCTCTATCAGGTCTCACTTTCGTAAGTGATCGTAAAGGGATTGACAACCCCTTATCGTGTTGGCTGCGAAGTTCTTATTTGTTTGTGCAGGTGCGAGGGACTCGCGTGTGGTCTCCTACTGGATTGATACCTTGGTTCTCAAAAACTGAGGGAAATACTTACGCTACTGTGCTGCATCTCCCTTTCCACGTCGAGGGAATACAACGCAAGCTCGAGAAGTAGCAAGAAGAATTTCTGGCGCCGTTGCCGGGGAGGCTTACGAAAAAGTCATATACCAAGTACCTATCACAAACCCTTATCCTTCGCATTACATTTTTTGCCTCTCGTTTTCCTCTCCCCAACTTCACCCTTGCCGATTTATTTGCCCTTCTTCTGCCATGTTGTCGGTGTACTTAGATAGGGGTACCTTAGTACCCCAACTTGTGCACGGGCAGTGGCAGCTTCCCGCGGCAGGGTCTACCACGTGCTTGCCGGAAACCTCTCTGGTCCTTCTTAAGCCATTCAAAAACAAAGTATACAAGTCAGAAAATCAAGACCCCGGCAAGTGGAGCTTGCCGGGAAGGCCATCCCAGGCCCAAGAATATAACATTAACACAAGACCCTGGCAAGAGGAGCTTGCCAGGAAGACCAGAAGACTACATCTCAGAAGACATGCCTCGGCGTGACATGCGCCCCGGCAGGGGCCCGGGGAGCGGCAAGCTTCAGGGCCCGGCAAGGTCAAGGCCCCGGCAAGGTGCTTGTCGGGGAGAGTTACGCTGTGTGCCCACGCTCCAGCTCATCGACCCACGCGTCGCCCTGGGGCCGTTCCAGGGACGCGTGGCGGATGGCTGTGCAGCCTGGGGGACACGGTGGCACTCCACGGTGACGAAGCTACCACCGTGGCGAACGGAGACGCACGGGCGGGCGCTTTTGGGGTCGACGGCGACGGGCATTTAATGCTCTTGTCCCCCACTGTCAAGTTAGGTGATGACCACTGTTCATCCACTGTTCACGCACTGTTCCCGCACTATTACAACTACCACTAAAGTTACGTTTTTGCCCTTCTTCTACGTTGACACCTGTCGGTGACCCCTTGAGCTATAAAAGGAGGCCCATGCACAACGTAGAAAGGGTTCGGAACCTAGACAGCTCTCTCGCTCGGTGTAGCTAGTTCTTCAAGCTCCCGAGCTCCAACACTCAATACAATCTAAGCAGGAGTAGGGTTTTACGCGTCCGTCGCGGCCCGAACCTGGGTAAACTGCCCGCGTGCTCTCCTCGATCCGCTCTTCGTGCTCCCTCCGCTCCCTTACCGCAACGTACAAGGGGCTCCGGTCCCATAGGTGTTCGTGGTGGACAGTTTCCCCCGACATCTTGGGCGCGCCAGGTAGGGGGCGTCGAGGTTGTGCGAACCTGATCCGGCGTTCACGCGGGCGCATTCTTCATCAACCTCTCCAGCTTCATCAACTCCAGCAACAACAGCATGGCCCTGAAGAAGAAAGCCTCGGAGGTCGCAGGCCCGTCCGCGTCTGTTCCACCGCCACCGGAACCAACGGTGGGTGGAGGAGACGCCGGCGGAAGGGTGGTCGCCGGCGAGGAAACTCGCGGCACCACCAAATGTAAGGACAAGACGGACGACCGAGCCTCGGTGTCCGTAGATGCGCCACGTCCATCTCAGCAGACGACAACCCAGCAGCGCCGTGGTACAGGAGGTACCATCCGCTTGCTAGGGCAAGGGCAAACCGGAGGTTCGCGGGACGCTCCGGGCCACCGTCCTGGCACGAGCGAGGCGCGGTCGCCGAGGCGGGAAACTGCTCCTTCTAACCCTGTTAGGAGTCCGAGCATATCCCGCTCCTCGCACCGCTCGCCCCCGCTCCCCTCCTCTCCAGCAGAAGCACTCGCAAGAGCGCAACTGCTCCTCGACTTCCCTCCAGTGGCGGACAAAGCCGAAGACTGGAGGGCGACGATACAAAGCATCATTGCCTTCGCCAACAACGACATGCCACAGCAGCCGGCGACCTCGCGGCCATGGCAATTCGAGAAGACGAAGGCCGATGGCGACAAGACCGCCGGGGGTGCAACCACCGTGCACTCCCCGCCGCGGAAGCAGAAGACACCTCCCCGCCGGATTAATGTCAACGACGACTCAACGGCGTCGTCGGATCCGCAGGCTCGTCGGGACCAGCGCCAAGTCCTTGACGACCGGCGACAAGAAGATGCTCGGACAACCATCGAGCGCCGCCGAGAAGCCCGGCGACAATCAGACCAGCGTGCTGGGACCGCTGTCGACACGCACGCGCCCGGTGAACCAGGCGCCTTGCCGTACGCGGCAGGTTGCCCTGCGTTCACCCGCGAGCTGCGACGTGTCCAGTGGCCCAGTATGAAAAATTTCAAGCCCGACGTACCCGAGAAGTACGATGGCAAGACGCACCCTTCGGAGTTCCTCAGCATCTACACCATCGCGGTGCAGGCTGCCGGGGGCGTGACGAGAAGATACTGGCGAACTACTTCCCGCTGGTGCTTAAGACAAACGTTCGTTCTTGGCTTATGTACTTGCCGGAAGGCTCTATTTCTTCGTGGGCAGATCTGTGCCACCAATTTGTTGGCGCCTTCACAGGCGGCCACAAACCCCACGGCCAGGAGAGTGATCTCCACATCTTGGCCAAGAAGGAAGGAGAGCCCCTGCGCAAGTACATCCAACGATTCAGCCGCGTGCAGCACAATAACCCTGACGTCCACCCTGCCGCGGTTATCAGCGCATTCCACCACAACGTGCGTAACCGCCGCATGCGTGAGGAGATGGCCATGACCAAGATACGGGATGTCAGCGAGCTCTACGCTCTGGCTGACAAGTGCGCGCGCGCCGGAGAGGGGAGGAGACTCCCCGGGGAGGATGCTGGCGCAGGGGGAAGCGACAGTGAGGATGCCGCCCCGGCAAAGAAGGGCCGGCGGCGGAACAACAGAAAGAAGAAGAGCAAGGAAGTGCTGGTCGTCGAGAAGTCCGGCAAGGAGGCTCCCGCCAAGACAGCACAGGCCGGCGGCTCCGGCAAGGAGCCTGCCCCTGTAGCGGCAGCCGACAAGCAGGACGGCTCCGACAAGCAATATTGCAAGATCAACCGCACCAAGGGCATGACCTTTCGAACTACAAGCGCGTCGAGTATCTCGTAGAGCAGCAGAAAGCTAAATACGAGCGGCGCGACAAGGAGAAGGCCCAAGGTGGCGGAGGATAGCCAAGCAAGAAGCGGCCATTCAATGGCCGGGGAGGACGCCGCGGCAAGGCCAAGCAGCGGCAAGGTGATCGACCTCACCGGGGCCGCGACAAAGATGAAGAGGAAGAGGACGACGACGACATGGAGGAAGGTGATAACAGCGAGCAGGAGTTCCAGAAGGCCACAGAAGTGCTGTGCGTCGACGGAGGTGCCTCTCTGCACACTTCCCACCGCCAACTCAAGCAGTGGGTGCGGGAAGTAAACGCAGCGGAGCCGCCCGTTGAGTCGCGCAGGCTGCTGAAGTGGTCCAGCACGCCCATCATTTTTGATCTTGAGGATCACCCTGACCGCACTACTGCGGTCGGGTGCTTGTTGATGTTGGTCTCACCAACCATCCGCAACCTCAAGGTCACCAAAATGTTGGTTGACGGCGGGGCCGGCCTGAACTTGATCTCCTCAGCTGTGATCAAGAAACTACAGATCCCAGATGGCGAGCTCGAAGAGACCGGTTCGTTCCAAGGAATAAACCCGGGAAGGAGCAATCCCAAGGGGAAGATCACTCTGCCAGTGACCTTTGGCGGGGAGCTCAACTTCAGGACAGAGAGAATAACCTTTGATGTTGCCGATATCCCATTGACATACAATGGGATACTTGGACGTCCTGCCCTCGCCAAGTTCATGGCAGCTTCCCACTACGCCTACAATGTACTCAAGATGCCGGGGCCGATAAGCGTCATCTCTGTCCATGGCGACAAGAAGGACGCGCTTATCTGCGCCGACAAGATATACCGGGATCCAGCAGCCGCAGCAGAGAGCGATACACTTGCCGCTGAAGCTCCCGGGGGGAAGAAGAACAAGACCAAGTCCGGCAAGTGCTCTGGGGCCCACTCCGGCAAACGCACCTCTTCGGAGTGCTGCGCTGCCGTCGAGGACCTCCCATCGAGCTCCACCGGCAAGTGCAAGAAAGGGATGGCCGCTCCACCGGCAACCAAGAAGGTGTCCGCCAAGGAGGACGGCACTGGTGGTACCTTCACCATCAGTGCTACCCTTGACAGCAAATAGGAAAGCGCGCTCGTTGCCTTCCTGCGGGCGAATGTCGATGTGTTTGCGTGGCAACCATCTGACATCCCCGGTGTTCCCAGGAAGGTAATTGAGCACAAGCTTGCTGTTTGTCCTCATGCGCGGCCCGTCAAGCAGAAGGTCAGGAAGCAAGCCGTGGAGCGCCAAGAATTCATTGCCGAAGAGATCAAGAAACTAGAAGCAGCAGGCCTGGTTAGAGGCGTGATCCATCCCACGTGGTTAGCAATCCAGTTGTCGTGCGTAAGGCCAACGGGAAGTGGAGACTGTGTATAGACTTCACCGATGTGAATAAAGCATGTCCAAAGGATCCATTTCCCTTGCCGCGCATTGACCAGATTGTTGACTCCACCGCCGGATGTGAGCTGCTCTCTTTCCTTGATGCATATTCAGGCTACCACCAAATTTTCATGGCCAAGGAAGATGAAGAGAAGACTGCATTTATCACTCCATGCGGCACATATTGTTTCATACGCATGCCCTTTGGATTGAAGAATGCAGGCTCTACATTTGCAAGGGTAGTGCACACTGCTTTTGAGCCACAGATCCACATAAACGTAGAAGCTTACATGGATGACATAGTGGTGAAGAGCAAGAGCAGAGATACCCTGGTTCAAGATTTGGAAGAAACATTTGCAAATCTGCGCAAGATCCAGCTCAAGTTGAATCCCGAGAAGTGCGTCTTTGGAGTCCCCTCCGGCAAGCTTCTCGGGTTCTTTGTTTCCCAGAGGGGGATTGAAGCTAATCCCGACAAGATAAAAGCCATCGAGCAGATCGAAGCCCCGAAGCGCGTCAAGGACGTAAGGAGACTTGCAGGTTGTGTAGCTGCCCTCAGTAGGTTCATTTCAAAGTCTGCAGAACGCGCCCTACCTTTCTTCAAAATCTTGAAGAAGGCAGGTCCTATGAAATGGACTCCGGAAGCGGAGGCAGCGCTGCAAGACTTGAAACGATACCTATCCTCCACTCCAATACTTGTCGCACCTAGGCCACAAGAGAAGTTGCTGCTATACTTAGCGGCAACCAATCAAGTGGTTAGTGCTGCGGTGGTAGCGGAGAGGGAGGCAGAGGAAGAGTTTACACCACCGGTAAGCGAATCCAGCGACAAGCAGGGGGCTGCTCCGACAAGCTCTGGCCCCGACAAGGACAACTCTGTGCAGGAACAAGGAGAAGTGCGAAGAAAGATGGTTTAGCGCCCGGTGTATTTTGTGAGTTCCCTCTTGCAGGGGGCTAGATCAAGATACTCCGGGGTACAGAAGTTGCTTTTCGGCCTCCTCATGGCCTCGAGAAAGCTGCGCCATTACTTCCAAGCACATGAGATAACAGTGGTCACTCGCTTTCCGTTGAAGAGGATACTGCAGAATCCAGAAGCAACAGGCAGGATCGTCGAGTGGGCACTGGAGCTGTCAAGCTTTGGTCTCAAGTTTGAAAGTACTTCAACTATCCAGAGCCGAGCTTTGGCAGAATTCATAGCTGAATGGACCCCAACGCCCGATGAAGAAGTTCCAGAGACAAGTGTTCCCGTACAAGAAGCGAAAAGTGAATGGGTAATGTACTTTGACGGTGCCTTCTCGCTGCAAGGCGCCGGTGCCGGCGTGGTACTCATAGCGCCCACCGGAGAGCACCTCAAGTATGTTATCCAGATGCACTTTCCCAGGGAGCAAGCGACAAACAATACTGCTGAGTATGAAGGTTTGCTTGCCGGCCTCAGGATTGCGGCCGAACATGGGATCAAGAAGCTGATTGTGCGGGGAGATTCTCAGTTAGTGGTCCGACAAGTCAACAAGAGTTACCAGAGCCCTTTGATGGAAGCTTATGTAGATGAAGTGAGGAAGCTTGAAGAACACTTTGAAGGTCTGCAAATGGAGCACGTTCCAAGAGCTCAGAATGAAATTGCAGATGGCCTTTCAAAGTGTGCTGCGATGAAGTTACCTGTGGAACCAGGGACCTTCCTGCTCAAGTTAACTCAACCATCAGTTACACCATCAGTTGGGCAAAGTAAGAAGAGAAAGTTGGTCTCCGGCGATTACTTACCGGCGGATCTTCCCGAAGCCACCGCCAAGGTTCCCAAGATCAACGACCAGAACGCTGAGGAATAGTTTGCTCCTGCAGATCCTAGGGTCTGTACAGTTGAAGCAAGCGTTCCCGACAAGCCTCGCCCCGGCGAGCTTGCCGGGGGACCATCAGCTCCGGCAGAACCAGAGGTTCTTGCCGTAGAAGCTGGGGTTCCCGCAGCGGCCCTCATGCCTTTAGTCCTTGCCGTTGAGCCTCGGGCTCCGGCATGGGCGCAGCAGATTGTCCGTTTTCTGCAAACTGGAGAACTTCCCGACGACCCAGAAGAAATAGAGAAGATAACCAGGCAGTCAAGTATGTACCAGTTCGTTGACAACGAATTGTACAGAAGAAGACTCAATGGTGTCAGGTTGAAGTGCATTTCCAGAGAAGATGGACAGAAGCTGTTGGCAGAGATACATGGAGGCATATGTGGCCACCACATTGGCGCAAGGGCACTTGCCGGGAAGGCGTTCCGGCAAGGGTTCTTCTGGCCAGAAGCCCTCCAAGATGCAACTGCACAAGTAACCAGGTGTGAAGCGTGCCAGTTCCATGCCAAGCAAATTCATCAGCCAGCTCAAGCTCTCCAGACGATCCCTTTATCCTGGCCCTTCTCGGTCTGGGGGCTCGATATGCTCGGCCCCTTCCCCCGTGCTGTCGGGGGCTTTGAGTACTTGTACGTTGCAATCGACAAGTTCACAAAGTGGCCAGAGGTGGAACCAGTGAGAAAGGTGACAGCACATTCAGCGGTCAGGTTCTTCAGATCGATTGTTTGCCGTTTCGGAATCCCTAACAGGATCATCACCGACAACGGCACACAATTCACTAGTCGCACCTTCATGCAATACGCCCAAGACCTTGGCGCCAAGGTCTGCTTCGCTTCTGTTGCTCACCCAAGGAGAAACGGTCAAGCGGAGAGGGCAAATGCTGAAGTGCTGCGCGGACTCAAGACAAGGACCTTTGACAGGCTGCGCAAGTGCGGAAGAAACTAGATAGAGGAGTTACCGGCGGCTCTTTGGTCAATCAGAACGACACCAAATCGAGCCACCGGACAAACACCCTTTGCTCTCGTCTATGGAGCAGAGGCAGTTCTCCCCACGGAACTCGTATACGGATCTCCTCGAGTGCTCGCTTATGATGAGCTCGAGCAAGAGCAACTGCGACAAGATGATGCATTGCTCCTCGAGGAGGAACGTCTCCAGGCTGCTGTACGAGCTGCTCGATACCAGCAAGCCTTGCGCCGCTATCATAGCCGCAAGGTTAAGGCCAGGAGGCTCGAGGAAGGCGACCTTGTTCTTCGGCGTGTTCAGTCCGCCAAGAATTCCAACAAGTTGACGCCGAAGTGGGAAGGCCCTTATCGTGTGAGGCAAGTCACAAGGCCCGGCGCTGTCCGCCTTGAGATCGAAGAAGGCTTACCGGTGAGCAACTCCTGGAACATAGAGCATCTTCGCAAGTTTCACCCATAAGGCGCGGTTGCCGTGATCCGCTCCGGCAACCACCTTTTGTACAAGTCTTGCCGCTGTCGCATGTAATCCTTTGTACAAAGCCGGGCGCAGATCCCGTGCATCAGTAAAGCTTTTGTGTTTTGCACTATTTGCCTTTTCCATGCTTTTCTTCGCTATTTGCATGCATTTTTTTTGGCATCTTGTCCGACACACGTACCCGGTAAGCATTAGCATGCCGAAAGACCCTATACTTGTTTTCCCTCCTCTTTTTCTTTCCCTCTTAAGCAGAAGGAATGTTCCTCGCGCACAAGTTTGCCGGGGGGGGGGGAGGAGATGGAGGATGAACCAAGTGTTGTTCAAGAAAGAGAAGCCCTGTCGGGGAAACAAGCAATATATGAAAGCTAAGTTACCAGAATTTGAGCAGTTCAAATTTTTAGATTTTAGTTATCTTCCTTGAACAACCACACTCTGTATGGAAAACCTGTGCGCGGAGGAACCTACCCGTGGCTGGACGCACCCTTACCTTGTTTTCGAGTACGCTCAACGACTTAAGTGAGCTGCGACAAGTGTCGCGCCCTTACTTCGTTTTCGAGTTCGCTCAGCAAGCTAAGTGCGTTGCAGCTAGCTGCGGCAAGGTTGCTTGCCGGTAAGGCCTTTGCCAGCAGGCTGCTTAGAGTCCAGTACTCAGCGCTCGCGGCAAGGGTCCCTTGCCGGCGAGTTCCCTAGAAGCGTAGGGTTAAAAGCATACAAAGTGAAGGACCAAAGCAAGGGAGATAACATTGCACTGATTGCTCAAAATAAGATAATATATTACAAGGGATAACTTGTCACGATGACTAATAAATTCATGTCCATGGCACACTTTGCAGCAGCAAAGGAAATAAAAATAAGGAGGTCTAATCTACACGGTCGCCCTCGCGCCTGGAGATCTTGTTCACCTTGGCGATGATGTGGGCGACCTGCGCCTTCAGGGCTTCCTGATCTGCGTCGGCCGGCAAGCTGCGGAGGACGTTGACGAGATTAATACCAGGATTGCGGTAAACAATCTTGGTCAAGACGCGCTCCAGGGTCCCCGCGCAGAGCTGGCGCGACTCCTCGGCCAGCTACGCGGGGAGCTTCTGCTGCAGACGTGCGAGCGCCGGCGCGACCCCCCTGAAGAAAAGACTGAGCTTGGCACTGTGCGGGAGATTTGGATCCGGAGAGTATATGAGGTGTTCCACCCTCAGTGCCATCAGCTCCTTGTCGATGTTGCCAGCAGAAGCCACCAGATCTTCAGTCCATATTTCGACGGTCCGGCGGAAGTTGTTAGCTGAAGTGGCGGCGCTCTCCACCAGGCCTCGCTCCTTGCGGAGCTCGTCCTTCAGCTTGGTTTCGCGGTCCCGGACGGCGTCGAGTGAATCTTTCAACGTAGAGACCTTTAACTCCAGATCAGCAATTGAGTCCTTGGCGGTTTGAGCTCGTCGCCCTGCTTGGAGAGGCGTACCTGGAGTTCAGAGTTGGTATGGGCGTCTTTCTCGCGCTCTATGTTGAGCGCGATGACCCTCTCCGTGCTCGCCTTCAGGTACTCCTCCAGCTGCACCACCTTAGCTTCAAGGTCCTTCTTGGCGGTCTCCGCGGTGGCCGCGGCGGCTTTCGCTTCCTTCAACTCCCCGCCAAGGGCTTGCTCCCGGGTGGTAAGGTCGTCCTCGTGAGCGTCGAGGTCGACCTTCCGCTGGTTGAGCGCTCCTTCTCGCTGGGACAGCGCTTCACCGACCAGTCGCTGCTGCTCCTCGGCCTCAGCCTTCTCCAGGAGGAACTCCTGCTGCTCTCCGGCAAGCCTCTCGCGCTCCTCCGCCAAGTCGCGGAGGGCCGCCTGGTTGGCGGCGCGGAGCTCTGCGGCGCGTTTCTCCAAGTCTGCCGCAGCCTTGGCGGTGAGGGCTTCCCGAGACTCCAATTTCGCCTGCCTGGCCCGGTAAAGGGCCAGGAGCCGGTGAAGCAGTTTCTCCTCCTCGGGCTCATCGCTCCCGCCAGGCGCTTCAACGATCTTCAACCCCGCGGAGGCGAGGACCTCTCCGTCAAAGGTCTCTCCCTCCCCGGGGGCTCGCGACGAAGACCCCCACGGCACTTGTATGAAGACGCCATTGGGGGCCTCAAGATAGAAGCCCGACTGCTCCTTGCCGGCGGAGGGGTCGGCGGCCGGCGCAGCGCTCGACGCTCCTGCCGCCTCCGGGCCGGCAGTGTGGCCGCCGTCCCCCTCCCCGGCCGCTGCGTCTGCAGTCGGGGCAGTCTCCTCCGCGGCATGCTCGTCGGCTCCCGCGATGTCCTCGACGACAGTGGCGTTGCCGGCGTCGCCTTGCGCGCCCTCCTCCTCGACGATGACCTCCGTCTCCATCCGCTCCGGGGGAGGAGGATCTAACAGAAAAAGAAGAAAAGAAAAATATCAAGCAAATATCCAAAAAAGACAAGTCCAAGAAGACGAAGCTATAAGACTTACCTTCGCGGACTTCCTCGACGACCGGCTCCCTCGCCGGGGAGTCCTCCTTTGGCTGGGTGGCCACCCTCGTCGGGCTGCTCACCCTTGGAGGGGAGCCCGCTTTTGGCGGGGTGCCCGTCCTCGTCGGAAAGTTCTCCCTCGCCGGGGAGTCTGCCCTTGGCGGGGAGGGCGGAACCTGTGGCTCGCCGGAGGCAGTCTCCGGGCGCTCCTGCAGCTGCGGATCCGCCTCTGCACAAGACAAGCAAGACAAACAGAGCAACAAAACGTTAGTATCAAGCAAAGACCTCATGTGCGCCCGACGAGCGGAAAGATCAAGCCCAGACTTACGCTGGGGGCTGCGCTGGGGGCTGCTCCTCGGAGCAGCGCTTGGGTCCGGCAAGTTCGTCGCCGGCGCGTCCCCTGTCGCCGCGACGGGCGAGTCGTCCTCGACCTCGACCACGGGGACCTTGGCCCTCTTCGCCATTCGTTGGGTCAGGGTCCTGCAGGCAAATCAAGAAACAAGATTAGAATCATCAACGAAAGAATCAAGACAGAATTGAAGAAGCTACAAAATACAAGTGCTTACTCATGTTCCTCGTCATCGTCGTCGCTCAGGGCGGAGAAGTCTAACTCCACCTGGGGCGCCCCCGCGCGAGGAGCAGGAGGAGAAGGCTCCCTCGGGCGCTTGGCGGTCTCCGGGGCTGGGGGCTGCGAAGACCCAGCCTCCGTTGGCGCCGAGGCCCGGGGAGCAGGTGGAGCAGCTGCTCCACTCTGAGAGGATCCCGCTCCACTTGGTGCTGGCACACGGGGCGCCTCCGCCGCAGCTGTTGCGCGGGGCGCCTCCGTCGCGGCTGATGTGCGGGGCGCCTCCGTCGCAGCCTGGCTCCCCCTGGTGGCTCGCGTCGCCCGGCGAGCAGGCTGTTGTCGGGGCGCCTGCGTCCTCGTCGCTATAGGCGCCTTGCGGAGGCGCTTCAACGGAGTCCGCTTGGGACTTGCCCGGGGCGGAGAGCTCTCCGAGGACGAGGAGACATCGTCTAGCCCCAGAGATCCGCCAGTATCCTCGTCGGCTCCGGCGTCCTCCTCCTCCTCCTCCTCGGTGGGCTCGCTGGGCCCAGCACCCTGCACCGCGGCCCTGCTCCCTCCGGCGGCTCCGCTCCCTCCGGCACCTCTGCTTCCTCCGGCAACCTCGCCTCTTGCCGCGGCCTCGCTCACAACCCCGGGGATCCCGGCATGCCTCAGAGAAGGGACCCCGGCGAGCTCGTCGGGCGGAAGTTTGAGAAGTCTCCGGATCTCTGCCTCCTCGGCCTGGCACGACGCGTCCTCGGCCTCTACCTCGTTAACGGTGAACCCGAAGTCTCCTACCGCTGCGGCTGCGGCGGCCTCTTCTACCCGGGTAGCAATATAAGCTATCTCCCGCTCCGTGGTGGCCCGGGTGAGACCCTTGATCTCCTCGGTGTTCTTCGGCACCTCGACCAAGTTATCGAAGAAACTCATAATGGCGTCCGGCGTGGGCAATATCCATGTTGGGTCGACGCCGTGAGAGTCACACTTGGGCATCATCGCCCGCAAGGCATCCCGGGCGGTGCTGTTGCACAGCGGCACCACTCCCCGGGGAGGTCTAAACCACTCCGGATGGGCCGGGTCGTGCTTAAAAAGCTCCCGGACCATCCCCTTCAGCTCCAACGACGTGAAGTTGAAGTTCAATCCTGGGCGCAGCCTCATAATATCCGCCGCATTGCCGAACTCCCATGCTGGCCTTTTCCTCTCCTGTAAAGGGGCAATGCGGCGGCGGAGGAAATCTGCCCCTACCTCTCCGATGGTCAACTTGGCTGTCCGGAGACGAAGTATCCTGACAAGGGCGACGTTGAGCTTGACGTCATCCGGGGCCAACTCGCTCCAGTCCCTGCCGCGCACTATGGCTGCCGTGCGCGGCGCGGTGAAAGGCTCCGGCTGGTCCTCCACTACCCAGCACCAATCCACGCGCCACTCCTCCCACTTGCCGCGGAGTTCTCCTTTCAGATATGATTCCTTCTTGTTCAAGCGGAAGATCCAGGAGATCCCCCCGGAGAGGGGAGCGCCGGCCTCTACTCTAGGCATGAAGAAATGCCGAAAGAGTGCTACGTTTGGATAGATCCCTATGTAGTTTTCGCGCAGATGTGCGAAAACCGCCATCGTAAGGATGGCGTTGGGGGTGAAGTCTAAGAGATGGAGGTTGTACGTGTTCATGATGTCGCAAAAAAACTCCGAGAACGGAGGGCACAAGCCACAGTGAAAGAAGACAGCGAAGAAGAAATACCCGCCGGGGTACAGATCTCTGGCGGCGGCCGGGTAGACCCTGGTACGAGGATGCGCCTTGGTCTTCTTGGCCCAGAAGAGATAGTACTTGTTCCAGAGCTCCCTCACGCGGTCGGTGTACTAAGATAGGGGTACCTTAGTACCCCAACTTGTGCACGGGCAGTGGCAGCTTCCCGCGGCAGGGTCTACCACGTGCTTGCCGGAAACCTCTCTGGTCCTTATTAAGCCATTCAAAAACAAAGTATACAAGTCAGAAAATCAAGACCCCGACAAGTGGAGCTTGCCGGGAAGGCCGTCCCAGGCCCAAGTATATAACATTAACACAAGACCCTGGCAAGAGGAGCTTGCCAGGAAGACCAGAAGACTACATCTCAGAAGACATGCCTCGGCGCGACATGCGCCCCGGCAGGGGCCCGGGGAGCGGCAAGCTTCAGGGCCCGGCAAGGTCAAGGCCCCGGCAAGGTGCTTGCCGGGGAGAGTTACGCTGTGTGCCCACGCTCCAGCTCATCGACCCACGCGTCGCCCTGGGGCCGTTCCAGGGACGCGTGGCGGGTGGCTGTGCAGCCTGGGGGACATGGTGGCACTCCATGGTGACGAAGCTACCACCGTGGCGAACGGAGACGCACGGGCGGGCGCTTTTGAGGTCGACGGCGACGGGCATTTAATGCTCTTGTCCCCCACTGTCAAGTTAGGTGATGACCACTGTTCATCCACTGTTCACGCACTGTTCCCGCACTATTACAACTACCACTAAAGTTACGTTTTTGCCCTTCTTCTACGTTGACACCTGTCGGTGACCCCTTGAGCTATAAAAGGAGGCCCATGCACAACGTAGAAAGGGTTCGGAACCTAGACAGCTCTCTCGCTCGGTGTAGCTAGTTCTTCAAGCTCCCGAGCTCCAACACTCAATACAATCTAAGCAGGAGTAGGGTTTTACGCGTCCGTCGCGGCCCGAACCTGGGTAAACTGCCCGCGTGCTCTCCTCGATCCGCTCTTCGTGCTCCCTCCGCTCCCTTACCGCAACGTACAAGGGGCTCCGGTCCCATAGGTGTTCGTGGTGGACAGTTTCCCCCGACACATGTGTTTATCGTTCGCTTGCTTTCTATTTGCTTGTGTTGCTATGTGCCCTCAATTAGCTTGCATCTTCACTTGCTAAAGGATGGATCCTCATCCACTTGCTAATCTCTTTAAGAGATCCAATTATGTTGAACCAATTGCTAGTGAGCTGCGTGCACTAGATTATCTTTATGAGGTTTTGCTTGAAATTTATGAATCTGGAAATTGTGATGAAGTATTGAAAGAAAATTATAAAGTGATTCGCGATAGATCCTTGAGTAAAAAGCATGATTGCAAAGATGTTATTATAAATTATCTTAATGTCAATTGTGCTAATGATATGCAAAACCCTAAGCTTGGGGATGCTAGTATTGCAATGCCCACTACTTGTTACAATGATCATGATTGGGGTGATGCTTCTTACGATCTTGAAAATTTATTTCAACCACATTATGGATGTAAGATTGATAATAATTTTTCCAATAATTTTGAAAGTGGGTTTAAAGGAATGTCAACTTTTGATCCCACTACTTTAGATATTGATCAATCTTATGAATCTATTTTATATAAAAAGTGATTGACAGGCTCACCAGAAAAAAGAGAAATAAGCTAGAAAATCTCCTATAAATCAGAACCAAGGATAGACTAATATATCTTATCCATTGGATATATTTTAATTTTAAGTGGGAGAAAATTACCCACCACTGCCATTACAAAGAAAAACTGTTCGTTCAAATTGGGTACACCAAATAAGTCACGTGACATCTTAAAAAAACTAGATGTCATCTCAAAGAGAAAAGAAAAGAAAAACTACATGCATACACGACCTGCGCTGATTCCGTTCTTTCCATGTATGCATGCTTGTGAGATTCAAAAATAATACTCCCTCGGTTCCTAAATATAAGTCTTTTTAGACATTTCAAATGGAATACAACATACATATGTATGTAGACATATTTTAGAGCGTGGATTCACTCATTTTGCTTTGTATGTAGTCACTTGGTGAAATCTCTAGAAAGACTTATATTTAGGAACGGAGGGAGTATATGTGCATGCTTGTCTAGGACTTCCCTCATTAAAAAAAGCTACATGCATGACGTGGGCTAACCTTTCTAATATGCAAGTGTGCGTGCTTGCTTCATTTAACATAAGGATGCATGTCCCACTAAGATGATTTGTTCATATCTATTGTCGATCGATCGGTCGTCCAACTCGATCATATCTTGGACCTCATATTGCAATCCGCCTGATGTCTGCATCAAGCTTTTTCATTCATGTGTATATTGTTGTGTTCGTTCGGTATCTAAAATAAATATAATTAGTTTACAAAATCTCACTATAGTTAGAAACTTCGGACCTTTAATTCGCTGTTACTATTTCCGATAAAAAGTACAGCCGTTATATATTTGTAAACCAGGTGGGACCGTAACTTGGGGAAAAAATAGCAATCCATCACATTCAGTTTTACGATCACAAAAGATTGGACCATCCCACCATCCACAAAAAAAGGCGACCGGACCATCCCGCACAAAAAAATAGCAATAATTCACGTTCAGTTTCACCATCACAAATCATTGGACCATTCCATCATCCACAAATAAAGAGAGCGATCAGACCATCCCACACACAAAAAAATAAGCGATAAAAAAAGAGCGATCAGACCATAAAAATTGCAACTGAGGGATTATGCCATCCAAAAATTAAAACTTAGCCGTACAGGAAAGAACTGAGCAATAAAAAAATGAGCGAGAAGAGGAAACCCAAAAAAACAAACATAAACGACCAGGCTATCCCAAAAAATCTGAGCGACTAGGCCACCCCAAAAATTAAAAACTTAGGCGTACAGGTAAAACTGAGCGATAAAATAATGAGCGATCGGGTCATAAAAAAAACTAGCTGACCTGATTATCCAAAAAAACTGAGAGATTCGGCCATCAAGAAAGTAAAAACTTAATCGCACAGGTTGTACTATTCCACAAGCAATTCGACCATTCAAAATTTAAAAAACTTACGCATACAGGGTAAAATCTCTCGGCAACCAAACATGGCCAAACTCTTCAGATCCTTGCAAAAAATTAATAATCTCTACATTGATGCAATCCATCCAAACAAATCAAAGCGGCCCCACACCAAGAAAATGATTGATAAAGATGACCAAACTCTCCAGATCCTTCCCAAAAAAAAACTGAGCGGACAATGTTAAGTGATGAATGTAGCAATAATGACGATGTCGTCAAGAGTATAGTCTATAAAAAAAATCTAATGGAATGAACGAATAATATGATTTTAGCATGATGCTTTTTTCACTAAAGAAAGACACATCCTATTTTATAAAATATATAATTAGTTCACTGCAAAATAGCCTGAAAACAAAATCCGACTTACCTATTCTAACATGATATGTCAAGTAGAATATGGTGTACTACCATGCGAAAGTATTCAAAACATGCATCATCAGGTGGAAATACATCACGACTACCAAACATCAACAATCTATATTATGTTATTCTTGGTTCAACAAGCTTATTATTTAGTGTAAACCAATAGTGGGAGCGTCAAGACATTGTCATATTTCATATGTACAATGCAATCAGACCTGTTTCTCACATTCTGCTATTATATATTACCTTTTCTTGGTGAAATATTTGAAACCAATGCAAACCAATAGTGAGAGCATTGGGACATACTTATATTTGATTCTACAATACAACTTACCTCAATGCAGTGAATCAAGAAAGTAAGTTGATGGGAGCTATCCGGCAACAACAATTATTCTGTGAGTAGAGAGAATTAGGAAAAGGGAACGGGGTGGGGGAAGATGAACATTCTCATTGTGTGAAAGTATGAGTAGGGGAAAGAAGAACCAAGAAGTCAACAAGCCTACATAACGAGAAAGGGAAGAATCATACTGAGGGGCCCATCGAACAAATGATGTTTTGCAAATGCACCTTGGCACTATGAGTACATATTATGCCAAATATATCAAGGTTTGGTTAGTTATAAGAAAAGGTTTGCTCTCTTAGGGTCGACACTTGGTACCGCTGTAAACTATGTAAGAAAATTTGATAAGTAACTATATAAGAAAAAAGGATTGGTATGTCCAGAAAACAATATAAAGGCAACATATAAGCCATCCTTGGTTCTGACAAGTCCACGGCTATGGAACCAAATACCTACCAACCAAGTTTTTATGGAAATGTGTATACTATAAAATAAACTAAATTAATTTCAGTACAAGATTATATGGAATAAATATGCCAACCTTGCATACCTGTAGAAAACTGACCGATCAATACACAAAAACAATCAGAACTATAAAATATCTATTTACATAAAAAACTAAGCAACATTATAAAAATGTCTGAAAAAATAAAAATACAATTTTAAGAATGTTGCCGATCATAATACTACAGTTTGTATTGCATGCATATTTCGAAAGTAAAGAATTACCAGACAACACATTTATGTATGTACTAATAAAAACCCAAATTTGCCAAAGGTAAAACTATGTTTGCACAATCCTTATATTTAAAACTGTCAGCACATTTGATTTTAATTTTCCTTTGGACAAATAAAACAATATATTATGAACATTCAACTTCATAAAATCCTAGCCCGCACATCGAGCGGGCCACTTTGCTAGTTTTTTGATAAAAGTGGGTTTGGAGAGGTCATGACTTGAGCTAATGTTAATCCCACTATTTTGGAAGAGTGTCAACTCCGCATGCATGTGGATCGTGTTGAGAGTATGTTATGTGATATCTATATTGTTGAATTTTCTTATGATCCTACATGCAATTATTATGAGAGAGGAAAATATGGTTGTAGAAATTTTCATGTTACTAAATTACCTCTCGTTATGTTGAGATTCTATTGTTTCTTTCTTCTCCCATGCATATGCTAGATCTTGATTGTCTTCCTAATTTGTTTTCCTATAAAATTCCTATGCATAGGAAGTATGTTAGACTTAGATGTGATTTTCACATGCTATATGATGCTCTCTCTGTGCTTCAATTCTTATCTTTCATGTGAGCATCGTTAAAATTGTGCCTAGGTAGGGGCGTAAAATGATAGCGCTTGTTGGGAGGCAACCCAATTTTATATTTTTTTGTTTTTGCTTCTGTTAGGGAATAAATATTGCATATAGCTTCTATTTAGATGTGGTTTTGTGTTTTTTTTAGTCTTTGTGCCAAGTAGAACCTTTGGGAAGACTTCTCTGTAGTTTATGTGATCTTGCTGTGAAAAACATAATCGTTAGCACTCGCTAGAATGGTCATTAGATTTTACTGGAGCGTGCTATTTGGTTGATTATTTTTGCAGATGATTAATAGACAAATTCCTCACGTTTAGAAATTTAGATTGAATTTTTTGGAGTTACAGAAGTATGCAAAACCTGCACATTACTATAGACTGTTCTGTTTTTGACAAATTCTGTTTTACGTGTGTTGTCTGCTTGTTTCAATGCATCTATGAGTAATATTGGGAAGTATGGACCATAGAGAAGTTGGAATACAGTAGGTTTAACATCAATATAAACAAAGAATGCATAAATTGCAGTACATTTGAGTAGTGGTTTGCTTTCTTATACTAACGGAGCTCACGAGATTTTTGTCTAAGTTTTATGTGTTGAATGTTTAAAGTTTTGAGTATTGCTTTGATGGACTATGAAATAAAGAGCAGCAAGGGCCTAAGCTTGGGGTTGCCCATGGCACCTCAAGTAAAATTCAAGTACAATCAAAATCCTAACCTTGGGGATGCCCCGGAAGGCATCCCCTCTTTCGTCTTCACCCAACAGTAACTATACTCGGAGCACATGATATGTGTTTTGCTTGGAGCGTCTTGTATAATTTGAGTCTTTGCTTGTTAGTTTGCCACAATTATCCTTGCTGGACACACCTATTTGAGAGAGTTAAATATGGCCTAGGAATAGTTAGAACACTCTATGTGCTTCACTTATATCTTTTGAGTTGAATAGTTTTTGCTCTAGTGCTTCACTTATATCTTTTAGAGCACGGTGGTGATAATATTTTGAAGAAATTGTTGAACTATCATGCTTCACTTATATTCATTTGAGAGTCTATTAGAATAGTATGGTAATGTGTTTAGGCTATAAAACTAGTCTTCACATGATAGACATCCAATATCAATGTAGTAAAATCTTTCACACTAAGTGTGTTGAATATGATGAGATGTTGGATGCTTGATAATTGTTTTGAGATATGAGGATAGTGATATTAGAGTCATGCTAGTGGAGTTATTATGAAATTGAGAAATACTTGTGTTATGGTTAGTGATTCCCGTAGCATGCACGTTTGGTGAACCGCTATGTGATGAAGTTAGAGCATGAGGTATTTGTAAAGTGCCAACCTTTGTGTGGAGGTCGGGGGCGCGCGATGGTTAACTCCTACCACCCTCCCCCTAGGAGCATGCATTGATTGCTTTGTTTTGATGACTCGTAGATTTTTGCAATAAGTATATGAGTTCTTATGACTAATGTTGAGTCCATGGATTATACGCACTCTCACCCTTCCGCCATTTCTAGCCTCTCTTGTACCGCGCAACTTTCGCCGGTACCATAAACTCACTATATATCCTTCCTCAAAACTGCCACCATATTATTCGTCAAAACAACCACCATACCTACCTATCATGGCATTTCCATAGCCATTCCGAGATATATTCCCATACAAGAGAAAATTGACAGGTGATGGTCAGTAGTACTCTATACTATGTCCAATGTGCGAGTACTCAAGTGATATGGTATTTAATACTAAATTTGAGATGATATCGCATTTAATGGCACACACTTAAGAATATCTTCTAAATTTATATTTGCATAGATGGAAAGATAACATCCATGAAATGGATACCATCTTATAGATAGAACCATATTTTACAAATTAAGTATAGTGAGACGGCCAAATCTTTGTGATCTCATTTTGAGCGAGATGGGAGTAAATATTCTCTAGCCATTAGTCTATATATAAAGATACAATGCTTCTAGACCCCCAAACCGAGTCAAGAGTAAGAAGTTTGTTTCTTCTCTTATGGAAGGGAAAGGTATTCTTCTTTGCCTTATGGTGCTTGTGCACCTGGGAAATTCCATTCATATTGGTAAGAAATCAATCTCCCCATCCCTATATACGTTTCCTTTCTCCTATCAACCAAAAGTAGGATAATATTGTCACTTAAACATCATGAATATTTTCATATTTTTCCCAATTTGGACTTCTTTTTATGGTGTGTGTTTTTCTTTACAGATAAATGCAAGGATCTAGTTCACCCGCAAAGAAAAACATGCAAGGATCTACTTGCTACTATCGCCCGTGAGTGTGTTTTGTCAAAATGCCAGGTGACCTGCACAAATTTGCATGGAGCCGAACTCGTAGCCTCATGGTGTCTCAACGCCGTCCCATACTATTGGCATTGTTGGTGTCGTGTCTGTTGGTAGAGTTGTAGTGAACAATCATGCCAAAAAATGGACAAATTGTGTGATCCAATAATAAAATATTCCTGTGACATGCATCTAAGAATACATAATTATTGCCAAATCTAGGTGTTCTATTCGATTTGGTCATGTGCGATATTTGATCTGGTAATTTTATGTTTGCATGGCCTCGTGATTTATAAGTTAAAAAACAACCTTATACGACATGAATGAACCGACCTAACTATACCGGCAGTCTCGTTTTCTAATGGGCCCAGAAAACATGGAAGTAGTATATATTTCTCTAGTCAGTGAGTATGTTTAGTGGTAGAAACTTGTAGGATGAGATCTCGATGAGAGGAATGTCCTAAAAAAAGATATCAACCAGAGGGGGTGAATGTAAATTGAATAATTTTAGCAATTTCTACAAAACAAATATAAGACCAAAGAAATAATTGTTAAGATACAAGTGCAAAAATGCCTACTAGCGGCGTTCAGAACATGTATTTTGTGGCACTAGGTTGAGTAGGTGGCTGATGGGCTCAGCGTCAATTTATCGAGAATTCCAAACGGATGGATTTCCACAATAATGTGAACAAGAAGATGACACTTGTCAATTCAAATGGTATAATGTTGTATGCTCGAGGAAAACATACACCATTAATCATTAGTTGAAAGGTGTGCCCGAAATATGACCTTAGGCAGCAAGATCTATGTTAGAGTGATGATTCAATAACCAACAGGCTAAGAATGAACTGTCAATCGTTAACTTCAAAGCAATACGGTTGCTAGAAGTACAGAACTCAAGCAGCATCGTTAAGATATTGGTATCCCGGTTAAAAACAACACGGGAACCAAGGAAGAATGGTGATGGTGAGAAGTATCATCATACCGAGAATTTCTAAGAGGTGGAGCAATCCCCACAACATTCTCGACATAAAAGTCAGTAATAATTCAATGCAGAACACAGCACTAGCTAGAGAGCAAGTTGTATTCATAATGTGGACAAGTCCGTGATGAAAGGAAGTCAAGGGTGTTGCCGATGATAATAAAAATCATCAAGGGCAAGGAGAGTATTCCTCATCATGAACACAGTTGACATCTCGGAAGAAGTCAAAGTGTTGAAAGTGATCCGACACATTTGCCGGGAGGTTTCAAGAGGATGCAATCAAACAACAACGGCAACAAGCAAGCGAATGATGAAGTGGCAAGTTATAGGATCAATATATAAGATGCAAGCTCGGAACCAATGTTGCCTTTCGAGGCAAGCAACATGATGTCGAAAGCCCGAGGTAAGTCATGCTCACAGACTGTAGAATTCGTGCACCAGAGAAGGACGAGGCATCACAGTCAAAATAGCGAGACCAGGTTGCAGCCGGTAGTCTAGGAATGACCATATTGAGGTCAGAATTTCGTAGTAAAAATACTATGGTTATTTGACTAGTAGTGCGGAATAATTTCAGTAGTCGGTGTCCTCGGTTGACAACAACCCAGAACCCGTAGAGTGATTACGACAAGGAAAGACATTACTTCAACAAAGTTAGTAAGATGTGTTGCAATGGCAAGACATCTTCGAGATACCAGGGGGTAATACTCGAAGGTAGTACATGATAGAAGTAGCACCGGGTCATTAACCTATGACAGCAGATACTTCAACCTTGCCAAAGTAGACGAGGCACCATAACGGTAAGGAATCAATTCAAGAATACCGAAGAAATCATACAACTGGATAATCATTCGGCAAGAAGCTTCCGAGACGGTCTACATCATTTTCATGGGCATGAACACAAAGTTCAGGGTCGACTCCCACTTCTTTAATGCATATCATTTTGTTCACCTCTCGCTTTGATAAAACTGTGGTGTTGGAATTTTATTTGGTAGAACACCGGAAGAGTATGACTTGTGAAAACTTTCTTGTTCTCAAGGATTCGGGGAAGGCATAGGTTCAACCCATCGGGCATCTTAGTAACATATAGCACAAGTTTAAAAAGTGAATACTCAAGCTCGAAAGCAGAGCAAGGTTGGCCAATCAGAGGATACAATTTACCAAAGGCATTATGTATCACGGGAAGAACTCACAAGGTGATTGAATATGAAGGATACTGTTGGATACAATCCAAAATGGATCGGATATGATCCACAACGAAGCTAATGTGAGTTTCGGTACTTACTCAGAGGAAGAAAGAATACAGAGGCATCAGATATAAGAATCACCTGATTAGTGTCATGCTTAGATAGAAAGAAATTATGGTTTCCAAAACACTTAGTTGAAAACACTTAGTTGGAAATCAATAAAGGTTTGAATTGCCGTAAACCAACTTATGTCCGGAATGACGTCTGAGCCGGAAAGATAATTTTAAAAAGGGTAACCTGATGACTGCGTGCATACGCACACTTTGAATCAATAGGCTCAAAAATGGTTAAGACAATGGATGTTGACAAAGACTACTACTAGTCATATGGAATTAACCATAATGCCAGCAGGCAAGAATTTCAAGAGTAACAGGCTGCAGAGGATTTTTGAAAGATCTAAAAGTATTTCAAAGAATTTTATGAGACACGTGAACAATTGAGAAGAACGGATCCTTGATAAATGTAAGGAATTAACCGTATGGGTTTTCATGCGAAATAAAACTGCAATATTGTATACTCAAAAGGATTCTCGGGACAGCGAATAATATTTCGAGGAATCTTGTAACAACAAGAGCGACGAGGAATGATCATGATAATGACAAGTTCATGCAGGTATCCATAGGGATATATCGGTGGCAGTGAATTGCCAAGGCGATGAGCACAAGGGTCTCGGGAAAATATCGAGGGATATCCTCAGAATCTTTACAAAGCAGTTGATCTTCCAGAATGAGGGCTCTTCGAGAGAAATAGTTACGAGAACCTAGAATTAGAGTTATTAAAATCTTTTAACCCGAATAAAAGAGAGATCAGAGTCCCAGAGCATAGAAGAGGAACAAAAGATCCTAACACCACCCATTGGTGTTGTGGGCCCGTAAGCCACACAACAAGTTAGTAAATTTGTTTTTTTAAGACTAGACTCAACTTCGGCCAAGGAGTTGGAAAGGGGGATTCCTACAGGTAGTCGGCTCTGATACCAACTTGTGATGCCCCCAATTTGACCGTACACTAATCATGCACGCAAATGTGTACGACCAAGATCAGGGACTCATTGGAAGATATCACAACACAACTCTAGACACAAATTAAAATAATACAAGCTTTATATTACAAGCCAGGGGCCTCGAGGGCTCGAATACATAGCTCGAAAACACAAGAGTCAGCGGAAGCAATAATATCTGAGTACACACATAAGTTAAACAAGTTTGCCTTAAGAAGGCTAGCACTAATGTAGCAACGATCGAAGAGGCAAGGCCTCCTGCCTGGTACCTCCTAACTACTCCTCGAAGCCGAACTCCACATGGAAACATCATCGGGATCCTCTGGCTCCTGGACTCCACCATCTGGTTGCGTCATCCGAGAAGAAGGGACAAAGGGGAAAAAGGGGGAGCAAAGCAACCGTGAGTACTCATCCAAAGTACTCGCAAGCCAGGATCTACACTACATATGCAATGATATTTGCGTAAAGGGGTAAGATCTATGGGTTAAACTGCAGGATGCCAGAATATGAGGGGGATAGCTAATCCAATCGAAGACTACGCTTCCGACCACCTCCATCTTGCAGCAGTAGAAGAGGGTAGCTGGAAAGTAACAAGTATCCTCGCTTATGGCAGCCTCCGTCTTGAAGCAGTAGAAGGGAGTAGATGGTAAGTTCACCACGTAACATCGTATAGCATAATCCTACCCGGTGATCCTCCCCTTGTCGCCCTATGAGAAAGGGATCACCGGTTTGTATCTGGAACTTGTCTGGGTGTGTTTTATTAAGTATCCAGTTCTAGTTGTCATGAGGTCAGAGTACAACTCCGGGCCGTCCTTTTACCGAGGGACACAGCTATTCGAATAGATTAACTTCCCTGCAGGGGTGCACCACATAACCCAGCACGCTCAATCCCATTTGGCCGGACACACTTTCCTGGGTCATGCCTGGCCTCGGAAGATTAACACATCGCAGCCCTACCTAAGCACAACAGATAGGCCAGAACGCCGGTCTTAGTCCTAAGCGCACAGGGGTCTGGGCCCATCGCCCAATGCACACCTGCACGTTGCGGGGGCGGCCGGTGAGCAGACCTAGCAACCTCCATTACTAAGGAAGTTACGTTACGCGGTCCAGCCCGGCGCGCGCCGCTTAGTCGCTGACGTCAAGAAGGATTCGGCTGATACAACGACCAGGGCCAGGTCCACCTGTCTCCTAGGTGATCGCAACCTGCCATGTCGCTCCGCCACAAAGTAACCATCAAGGAGCTGTCGGGAACCTAGGCTCACCACTTCCTGTGTGGAACCACCTGCCCCTTCTGCCCCCATCTTCGAATAATCATCATGTGTATGTAATAGTATAGAATATACCCGTGAGTGATCACTGCCCGATAGTATAGCATGGCAGACGGACAAGAATGTAGGGCCACTGATGGAATACTAGCATCCTATACTAAGCATTAGGACAGCAGGTAAGGTATCAACAGTGGTAGCAACAATGACAGGCTATGGAACAACATAGGAACTATCGAATCATCAACGGTAGCAAATCTAATTCAATAATAAGAGAGAAGAGAATGGGCGATATCTGGTGATCAAAGGGGGGGGGGCTTGCCTGGTTGCTCTGGCAAGAAGGAGGGGTCGTCGTCGACGCAATCGATCACCGTGGCACCGTCGGCGGTCTCAGTCCTCGTGTCTAACGGAGAGAAGAGGGGGGAAGAAACAATAAATATAAGGCAGACAATTGTAACATAAAGTATGACATGGCGATACTATGTGCCGGGTGTGCCCTAACACAGTGTTACATGTGACCGATAAAGGAGGATCCCATCCGGGAAAGTTTTCCTGGTTCCGGACATTTGTCAGATAGATGACCGGAGGGGGAAAGTTCCATGTTCACGTATTTAGAGGCACCACACGAATATGCGGGAAACATATTCGGGTTCGTCTCGTCGTTCTGAGAAACTTTCATATATAAAACTTTTTCATCCGAGTTACGATTTATTTTATATGATTTTTCGAAGTATTAACAATATTCTGAAAATATTATTAATTTCTAAATTCGACAGAAAAGAGTAATGACATCAGCATGATGTCATGGTGACAACGGCAGTCAACCAGTCGGTTGACTGGTCAACCTGTTAAGCGGGGCCCGCATGTCATTGTCTCATCTAACTAACTGCAATATTAGATGAGTTAATCTACTAAATTAGGTTAATTAAGATTAATTAAGTTAATTAATCATTTAATTAACTAATTATTTATTTATTTTATCAAAAAATTTAAACCTCTTCTTTTTTTTGAATGGGAGGGGGGCCCAGGTCCCAGTGGCACAAAGGCCACTGGAGCGGGGTTAACGGGCGCGGGCGGGGTTGCCCGCCGGGGCGGACCCGGACGACGGCCACGGCGGGGAGCCGGCCCAGGCACTGGTCGGGGGTGACCACGGCGTGGCGCCGGCCCCAGGCGCGGGCGAGGCGGCCACCGCGGGGCGCCGACCCCTGGTGCTAGTCGGGGTGGCTACGGCGGGGAGCCGGCCCCAGGAGCCGGCGGGGGCGGCCACCGCGGGGCGCCGGCCCTAGGCGCTGGCCGGGGCAGGAGGAGCGGCGCCGGGCAGCTAGAGGCGGCGCGGCGGTCGGAGGCCTAGCGGGGCAGTGGTGTTGAACGGGAGCGGCTAGCGTGCGGCGCAGGCCCGGCCATGGACGCGTGCCGCAAGCGTATGCCGCGGCAAGCAGCGACGGGCCGCGGTCGGGAGAAGTAAAGCGCGGGCAGGGTGAGCACGAGCTCACAAAGGGTTGTGACGCGACTGCTAAGACGTCCTAAGGTGACACATTCGACGAGGAAAAGGGGGGAGACGACGATGAGCTCACCGGGCCCTGCAGATGTGCGTTCGCGAGGTCGGGGGAGGCTTGGTGACGACGGCGTGGTGGCGGCGTTCTCCGGCGACCGGAGGCGTGAGGCGGGGTCGAGCACGTCGACGACGAACATTAACGATGGTGGGGACGAGGACGACTTGCGACAGGACGGCGCCGGTGCGGTGACGAAGACGAGCAGCGAAAGGAGCGGGGACGAGCGCAAGATGATGAGGAGCTCGGGCGCGGGGTCCAGATCGAGGAGGGGATGTGGAGAGAGGGGTTAGGGTTTGGCACCGGGGAGACCTTGTAGGAGTGGAGCTGCCGGCGGATGGCCGCCACGGCGACGGCCGGTGCAGTGTCGAGCATCGGCCATGGCCACGGGGTGGTTTGTGAACAGGGGAGGAGAAGAGGAGTGGCCGGCTGGGCCGGCCTGCTCGGCCGAGCCAACTGGGCCAAGAGGTCCAGTGGGGGAGGGAGGCTTTTGTTTCTATTAGTTTTCTTTCCATCTTTTGCTTATTTCTTTTTACAGTTTCCTTTTTTTATTCCGTTTTATCTTTGTTTCCTTTTATTTTAGTTTTTGTAAAATATATACTTAGCATCTAATTTATTATTTTAGTTTAGACCACTGCCACAAAAAGTCGAGTCCCCAATTAATTTAGTTTGATATTTTATTAATTATAAAAGGTATTTAAATAATTGTTTTTGGCTGCTGTTTCTATTATCTTAGTGCATCTAAACATACTATAAAGGTGTGGTTTATCGAGGAGAATTCCATAGGCATTATCCTGCACCTCTAGAGCATTTTAGTTCAAAAGTTTGAAAACTTTTGCTGTTCTCTTTTAATTCAATTTTTTATTTGGGTTATTTTTGAACTAACACGAGATTAGCAACAGTGATCGTGGTGACGTGGCATCATTAGCGCGGAATTACTGTAGCGTAATTATTCGGGCGTCACACTGACTTGGCACATGTTCACGCATCTAGTTGAAACAAAATCAACATAGCTTCCACGATATTTATGTTCATGGTGATTTATATCCTACTCATGCTTGCATTCACTATTGATTAATTTTAATGCATGTTCATGACTGTTGTGGCTCTCTGGCTGGTCGCTTCCCAGTCTCGTTCTAGCCTTCACCTGTACTAAGCGGGAATACTTCTTGTGCATCCACTTCCATAAACCCCAAAGTTATTCCAGTGAGTCCACAATACCTTCCTATATGCGGTATTTGCTTGCCGTTCCAAGTAAATTTGTATGTGCCAAACTCTAAATCTTCAAAGGAAATTATGTTTTGTATGCTCGAAAAACTCATGTATCAACTAGAGTTGTCTGTATCTTCCATGCTAGGTGGGTTATTCTCACGATGAGTGGACTCCGCTCATCATTGATGAGAAAATGGCTGGTAAACGGGATGCCCAGTCCCATGCTCAAAATCATAATAATTAAACAAAACTCCCCAAAGGCTGTTGTTGGTCTGGACGGTACCCGTTGTTTCGGGCTAGCCGTGGAGTGTGCTTGTTGGTGGTTGGGGGAGTATAAACATTACCATTCTGTTTGGGAACCGCCTATTCTGTTGGTGGTTGGTGGTTGTGCTAGAACCGTGAGTTTGGATTGTACTCTCTCCGTCCCAAAATAAGTGTCTCAAACTTAGTACAACCTTGTACTAATGTTAGTACAAAGTTGAGACACTTATTTTGGAACGGAGAGAGTAATATATATTATTTTTAACTTGGAGCTGATTCATTAGGACATTTGCAAACTCATTTCTCCTAGGACGTTGAACCAAGACCAACCTCCTAAGCTACTGTCATTATAGTGCCCGGCATTCCTAATCAAGTCGCTAGTGAACTTACATTCTGATATTCTCCTTATTAGTTGGGCTGCAGAGATAGCAGTATACAAGAATTCAGCGTTGCATGAAATGCAAACAGAAGACATGGAGACCAATATGAAATCAAGCAGATGGAGGTCAATATGAAATTAAGCATTGGTCACATAGTTCACGGACTAAACCATTCATCATATGTAACAATAAAAAGAAGAAGGTAAAGTATAATATAGATCCCATTCCTGAATCCAAAGGTGGACAGGATAGGTCAGTAAAATTAAACACTAACTCGGTATTTCAGTATTAACAACAGAAGGTGCTGCAACCCGAGTTAATTGATCGCCCAAAAAAGAGCTCCGATTTCCAAATTACTTGACAGATATTTTCAAAAACACTCAAACATAATAAAGTTGACTGAGCTGACATCAAAAGGAAATATTGGATCGAGAGCTCAAAAGAACCCCTCAAACTGGATTATTTGTGCACGCATCTTTAAGCCAGACAGAAACACTTGTAATTAGCTTCAAAATTTGGACTGTACAGGTCAGCTGAGATAACACAGTGACACTTTGAAATTTTCTACTTGATTGATGACTTGATTATAATTTTCTTCTTTTTACCTTGAGTTGATGTGTTGCAAACCCTATCCCACTGATCCAACAACAAGCTCATGAGCTGTTGTAGTTGTAGTGGTCGGCATTCAACATCAACTCACTGATGAGCTTCCTCTCTTTAGTTGGGCTGCAGTAATAGTAGTTTACAAGAAGAATTCAGCCTTGCATGAAATGCGAATAGAGGACATGGGGACCAATATGAAATCAAGCATTGGTCACATAGTTCATGGAAGGACCACACCATTCATCATAACAACAAAAGGACACAGGGACAGTATAACATAGATCCCGTTCCAACTAAGTGAACATGAGTGCTGAGCTTTCATGTCATGGAAAGCTGGACATGCCAAGTCAGTAAGACTAATCTCTCACTCGCCCATTCAGTTTTAACTCGCATTTCGACAGATGGTGCTACGGGAGTTAGTCTGTTACATGCGCATCTCTCTCTCTCTCTCTCTCTCTCTCTCTCTCTCTCTCTCCCTCCTTCCTCTCTCTGATGTAATCTATTTAAGAACCCCAAGAGGAAGAAAAATACTATTGCACAAGGCCTTATACTTTCTATCGGTTAAGAGCATAGCAGAAGAATAATTGATGCTGCTAAATCAACAATCCAAAACTCTGAAGTATTTTCATACGTGGCTCCAATCATGCCAATACAAGCACTACAGCGGCAACTAAAGAAACATGAAGATGGATAACAAACATCAATGTGAAGCATTCCAACATCATGGTTCACTTGTAAAGACAACATTACCCGGTGCAACTATATTAATAGGCATGCGCATACATCATCGCAAGAGATAAAACTAAGTGTTCATCATTCTTAAATTAGCGACTGGAAGGATCTTGATAGTAAGTAACATCACAGATGCACAGTCGAAATCACTAGAACCTGAACTGCTGCTGCTGAGGGACATATTTTTTTAAATAAACGAATCAAAGATTTAACTTAATTCAAGAAAAGAATATAACACTCACTACATTAGATAGAGCTCGAGTAATGCTTTTGTCATATAGCAAGGCAAAATTACACAAAGAACATGCTCTATTAAGCTAAACGGCAAAAGAGGTGATATCCTAAGTTCAAGAGTCAACACTTGAAAAACTACAAGCACTAGTAGAAAACAGGGCATTGGTCCAGCCCATTAGCCCCGGTTCAATCTAGAACCGGGACCAATGGGGGTACTGGACCCGGTTCGTTAGCCCAGGGGGCCGGCCGGGCCACGTGGGCCATTGGTCCCGGTTCGTCTTGACCTATTGGTCCCGGTTGGAGCTAAAAACCGGGACCAATGGCTCTTGCTCCTGGCCCACCACTATTAGTCCCGGTTTGTTTTATGAACCGGGACCAAAGGCTCCCCTTTAGCCCCGGTTTGTAGCACCAACCAGGACCAGTGAGTTGCCTATATAAACCCCCTCACTCAAGAGCAGAGCTCACTGCTCTGTTTTTTTTCTGGCCGAGGGGGACAGGGGTTAGTGGTGCTCTAGCTCACCTCCTATGCACACAACATGTTCGGTGGAATGCCCGAGCCACACTAGTTAAGCTTTTCTCCTCTCGAAGCTCTATTTTCTCCGAGATTTGTCTAGGTTTAGCGGTCCGTCACGTCCCGTCCCCGTCTTCGCCGCCGTCGATCGCCCCCGCCGATCTCGTCACCGGCACCACCGTGGTGAGCCTCTTGTTATGTCCATGCTTTTCTTACTTTTATTATTGCTTTAGATAGATATTTGTTTAATTTTCTTACGTTTATTATTGCTTGTTATTATATAGTGCGATGGTTTTGATATCCGCCCACGTGGGCCCTCGTCCGGTCTACGATTCGGATGTGGTATATTATCTTTAATTTATAACTATTTGTTTTAGTGCTTATGATAGTTATGCCGACCAACCTGACATGCATAGATGTTTTATTATGTCTAGGAGGTAGTTGAACCGGAAATTCCAACCGACCCTCTTGTGGAGAGGTTAAATTTAGTTGAAGAGGAAAACATTTCGTTAAAGAAAAAATTGGAAAAAATGGAGGAGGAGGAGATGGAATTGGAGTTGCATGTTGCGGAAGTTATCGATGATCACAAGATCAAGATGGACCCTATTGTCGAGAGGTTAAATTTAGTTGAAGAAGAAAACAAATTCTTGAAGGAAAAAATAAAAAAAATTGTGGACGAGAAGATGATATTGGAGTTGCATGTTGCGGATGTCGTCGATGATCACAAGATCAAGATGGATGCAATGCGGTTGAAGATTAAAAAGATTAGAAAATATGCCATTCATACCGAGGCTTGGTATCATTATGCCGTTGGATCAATTGTTACCTTGGTTGCGATTATGATAGCATTTGTTTTCGTGTTGAAATGTTTTACATAGTTTCGATGTGTATGGAGAGCTATATGTTGTTAGATGAGAACTATATATGTATGTACTTTGGTTTTAATGTGATGATGAACTTTTATCCATTTGGTCACTTAATTAATTATCTATTTATGATGTTCTGTAATGGTTTTTGACACACTTAATTATATATAAATGCACGCAGATGAACCGGCAATGGATGTACGGTGACAGACACACCTCCGAGTACATTAAGGGCGTGCGTGAGTTTCTAAATGCGGCTGAGGCAAACAAGCAGAATGGTTTTATGTGTTGTCCATGCACTAAATGTGTGAATACGATGTCTTACTCTAACCGGAAAATCCTTCACTCCCACCTGCTTTACAAGGGTTTCATGCCACACTATAATGTTTGGACGAGGCACGGAGAAATAGGGGTTATGATGGAAGACGACGAAGAAGAAGAGTACGATGACAACTATGTGCCCCCTGAATACGGTGATGCTGCAATGGGGGGAGCTGGTGAAGATCAAGAGGAACCAGACGATGTGCCCAATGATGCTGCAACGTGTGAAGCTGCTGAAGATCAAGAGGAACCAAATGATGATCTTCGCAGGGTCATTGTCGATGCAAGGACACAATGCGAAAGTCAAAAGGAGAAGCTGAAGTTCGATCGCATGTTAGAGGATCACAAAAAAGGGTTGTACCCCAATTGCGAAGATGGCAACACAAAGCTCGGTACCGTACTGGAATTGCTGCAGTGGAAGGCAGAGAATGCTGTGGCTGACAAAGGATTTGAGAAGCTACTGAAAATATTGAAGAAGAAGCTTCCGAAGGATAACGAATTGCCCGACAATACATACGCAGCAAAGAAGGTCGTATGCCCTCTAGGATTGGAGGTGCAGAAGATACATGCATGCCCTAATGACTGCATCCTCTACCGCGGTGCATACAAGGATCTGAACGCATGCCCGGTATGCGGTGCATTGCGGTATAAGATCAGACGAGATGACCCTGGTGATGTTGATGGCGAGCCCGCCAGGAAGAGGGTTCCTACGAAGGTGATGTGGTATGCTCCTATAATACCACGGTTGAAACGTTTGTTTAGAAACAGAGAGCATGCCAAGTTGATGCGATGGCACAGTGAGGACCGTAAGAAAGACGGGAAGTTGAGAGCACCCGCTGACGGGTCGCAATGGAGAAAAATCGAGAGAAAGTACTGGGAGGAGTTTGCAAAGGACGCAAGGAACGTATGGTTTGCTCTAAGCGCGGATGGCATTAATCCTTTCGAGGAGCAGAGCAGCAATCACAGCACCTGGCCCGTGACTCTATGTATGTATAACCTTCCTCCTTGGATGTGCATGAAGCGGAAGTTCATTATGATGCCAGTTCTCATCCAAGGCCCTAAGCAACCCGGCAACGACATTGATGTGTACCTAAGGCCATTAGTTGAAGAACTTTTACAGCTGTGGAATGGAAACGGTGTACGTGCGTGGGATGAGCACAAACAGGAGGAATTTGACCTAAAGGCGTTGCTGTTCGTGACCATCAACGATTGGCCCGCTCTCAGTAACCTTTCAGGACAGACAAACAAAGGATACCACGCATGCACGCACTGTTTAGATGACACTGAAAGTATATACCTGGACAAGTGCAGGAAGAATGTGTACCTGGGCCATCGTCGATTTCTTCCGACCAACCATCAATGTCGAAAGAAAGGCAAGCATTTCAAAGGCGAGGCAGATCACCGGAAGAAGCCCGCCATGCGTACCGGTGATCACGTACTTGCTATGGTCAATGATTTACACGTAATCTTCGGAAAGGGCCCCGGCGCACTAGCTGTTCCGAATGACGATGAGGGACACGCACCCATGTGGAATAAGAAATCTATATTTTGGGACCTACCCTACTGGAAAGACCTAGAGGTCCGCTCTTCAATCGACGTGATGCACGTGACGAAGAACCTTTGCGTGAACCTGCTAGGCTTCTTGGGCGTGTATGGAAAGACAAAAGATACAGCTGAGGCACGGGAGGACCTGCAACGTTTGCACGAAAAAGACGGCATCCCTCCGAAGCAGTATGAAGGTCCTGCCAGCTATGCTCTTACGAAAGAAGAGAAAGAAATCTTCTTTGAATGCCTTCTCAGTATGAAGGTCCCGACTGGCTTCTCGTCGAATATAAAGGGAATAATAAATATGGCAGAGAAAAAGTTCCAGAACCTAAAGTCTCATGACTGCCATGTGATTATGACGCAACTGCTTCCGGTTGCATTGAGGGGGCTTCTACCGGAAAACGTCCGATTAGCCATTGTGAAACTATGTGCATTCGTCAATGCAATCTCTCAGAAGGTGATCGATCCAGAAATCGTACCAAGGCTAAGGAGTGATGTGGCGCAATGTCTTGTCAGTTTCGAGCTTGTGTTCCCACCATCCTTCTTCAATATCATGACACACGTCCTAGTTCATCTAGTCGACGAGATTGTCATTCTGGGGCCCGTATTTCTACACAATATGTTCCCCTTTGAGAGGTTCATGGGAGTCCTAAAGAAATATGTCCGTAACCGCGCCAGACCAGAAGGAAGCATCTCCATGGGCCATCAAACAGAGGATGTCATCGGGTTTTGTGTTGACTTCATTCCTGGCCTTAATAAGATAGGTCTCCCTAAATCGCGGTACGAGGGCAGACTGACTGGAAAAGGCACGCTTGGAAGGGACTCAATAATATGCAGGGACGGTTATTCTTGGTATCAAGCACACTACACAGTTCTACAGAACTCTACATTGGTGACCCCGTATGTCGATGAACACAAGAACAGTCTGCGCTCCAAACACCCGGAGCAGTGCGACGACTGGATTACACGTGAACACATCAGGACTTTCAGCAGTTGGTTGGAAACACGTCTCAGAGGTGACAACACTGTTTGTGATGAGTTGTACTTGTTGTCCAGGGGACCATCTTCGACTGTATTGATTTACAAAGGATACGAGATAAATGGAAATACATTTTACACGATTGTCCAAGATCAAAAGAGCACCAACCAAAACAGCGGTGTCCGCTTTGATGCAACAACCGATAGGGGAAAGGACACATATTATGGTTACATAGTGGACATATGGGAACTTGACTACGGACATGATTTTAAGGTCCCTTTGTTTAAGTGTAAATGGGTCAATCTGTCAGGAGGCGGGGTACAGGTAGACCCACAGTACAGAATGACAACAGTGGATCTGAAAAATCTTGGATACAATGACGAACCGTTCGTCCTAGCCAATGATGTGGCACATGTTATCTATGTGAAGGACATGTCTACCAGACCGAGAAAAAGAAAAGATAAGGAAGCGAATACATCATACGATGAGCCAAAGCGCCACATAGTTCTTTCAGGAAAAAGGGACATCCTGGGAGTGGAGGGCAAGACAGACATGTCTGAAGATTATGAAAAGTTTCATGAAATTCCTCCCTTCAAAGTCAAGGCTGACCCAAGCATCCTGATAAACGATGAAGATTATCCATGGTTACGGCGCAATAAGCAAATGACACAAGCGAAGAAAAAGTGAAGAGTTATTTCCGCAACTATTATGATGATACCATGCCAACTTTGTAACAAACGAGTATGATACCATTGTCCGTTTGTACTATTCAAATTTCAATACTACTTGCACTAACAAAACAAAACAAACTTGAAAAATAAATAGCAACAATAAGTATTTTGTTGTAAGTATAAACAAAATAAAATAAATAAAGCAACAAAGAAAATAAATAAAGAAAGTAAAATAAATAAAGCAACTCTAAATACAGCAAAAAACAACTTAGAAATAAACAAATAAAATAAAATAAATAAAGCAACTCTAAATACAGCAAAAAACAACTTAGAAATAAATAGCAACAATAAGTATTTTGTTGTAATTAAGTATAAACAAAATAAAATAAATAAAGCAACAAAGAAAATAAATAAAGGAAGTAAAATAAATAAAGCAACTCTAAATACAGCAAAAAACAACTTAGAAATAAACAAAGAAAATAAAATAAATAAAGCAACTCTAAATGCAGCAAAAAACAACTTAGAAATAAATAAAGCAAAAAAGGAAAAAAAAATTGGGCGCTGCCCAGTGAGCCTGCAAGGCCTATAGCACAGGATCCACCTGTAATATAAGGCCCAGCAAGCTCACAGGGCAGCGCGCAGAGTTAGGCCCAGAAGCCTGCATTTGAGAGGAGCTCGAGAGGGTGGGAGCAGCAGCCCTTATAAACCACTCTCGAGCTCCCTCAGCTAGCGAGGTGGGACTAAACATCCCACCGCACCCGCGCCAGCTCAGGGCCTTTGGTCCCGGTTGCTGCCACCAACCGGGACTAATGCCCCCCTTTAGTCCCGGTTGCTGCCACCAACCGGGACTAAAGGCCCCTCCTTCCCGCCCTTTGGGCTGCAGAAAAGAAACAAAATAAAATAAATAAAGCAACAAAGAAAACAAATAATTTCAAATTTAAACTATTCAAATTTGAATACTACTTGCACTAACAGAAAGTTCGTAATTGGTTTTACAAAAGAAAATAAATAATGCAGAAAACAAAACAAAAAAACTTGAAAAAAAATAGCAACAATAAATATTTTTTTGTAAGTAGAAACAAAATCAAATAAATAAAGAAACAAAGAAAACAAATAAATAAAAATAGCAACAGTAAGTATTTTGTTGAAAGTAGAAACAAAACTAAAAAATAAAGCAACAAAGAAAAAAAGAAAAAATATGCCACCTGCTGGGCCCAAACGGCCTGAATACGACTAGAAACCCAACCATGGGCCAGGATTCAGGCCCGTAGAAAGCCCAGCAAGTCCACAGGCAAAGCAGTGTCAGTTTAGGCCCTTAGGCTTGCAGTTTAGAGGAGTTCGAGAGGAGAGAGGCAGCGGGGCTTATAAACTGGTGCTGCTCTCCCTCAACTAGCGAGGTGGGACTAAACTTCCCACCGCACCACGGCAAGGCCTTTAGTCCCGGTTGCTGCCACCAACCGGGACTAAAGGGTGGCATTAGTCCCGGTTGCTGCCACCAACCGGGACTAAAGGCGCCTCCTTCCCGCCCTTTGGGCTGCTGAAAAGGGACCTTTAGTCCCGGTTGGTGGCAGCAACCGGGACTAAAGGGGGCTATTAGTCCCGGTTTGTGCCAAGAACCGGGACTAATATTCCTCCTATATAAGCTACACTTGCGAAAATTTCGTTCAGTTTCTCCTTCTTCCCAGCCCCGACGCCGCCCTCGATCTGCTCCGTCCCCGTCGCCGTCGCCGTCGCCCCCGTCGCCCCCGTCGCCCCGTCGCCGTCGCCCCCGACGCCGCCTCGTCGCTCCGCCCCACGCCGTCGCCGCGCCCCGCGCCGTCGCCCCGCCCCGCGCCGTCGCCCCGCCCCGCGCCGTCGCCGCGCCCCCCGGCCGGCCCGTCGCCCCGCGCCGCCGCGCGCCCCGCCCCGCCGCCGTCGCGCCGCCGCGCCCCGACGCCGCCTCGTCGCCGCCTCGCCCCACCGCCGTCGCGCCGCCCAGCCCTGCCGATGTGAGGGCCGGCTCCCTTTTTTTTATATGTTTAATATATATTGCTGTATATATATATATAGTTGCTGTGTATATATATGTATATATGTGTATATTTTTTTTTCTTAGGAATTTTCTTAGGAAATTGCAGTATATATAGTTGTTGTATATAGTTGTTGTATTTATATGTATGTGTATATCTTTTTTTTTCTTAGGAATTTGCTAAATATATATGTTAAATATATATTTATGTGTATATAAATATATTTTTTCTTAGGAAGTTGCTGTATATATGTGATGTGTGTATATGTGATGTATATATATGTGTATGTGGCTATATAGTTTTTGTTTATATATGCTAAATATATATAGAAAGTTTTATATATGCAAAA
>LR738714.1:781535117-781623497 GCA_902687465.1 Secale cereale
GGGGGGGGCGCCCACAGGGCGCCTGGGCACCCCCTGGCCCCCCTCTGGCCCCACTTCTGTTATTTGGTTCCTTTTGGTGCGTGGATTTTCTCTGAATTTTCGTGGATTTTTCTGAGATACTTAAAAATCCGCTTTCCTGCACACAAATAAACCATACAGGCAGCTCTGCTGAAAACAGCGTCAGTCCGGGTTAGTTTAGTCCAAATCATGCAAGAATGAGGTCAAAACAATATCAAAAGTGTTTGGAAAAGTAGATACGTTTAAGACGTAACAACTCCCCCAAGCTTAGCATATTGCTTGTCCTCAAGCAATTCAGTTCAACGAACTGGACGCGACAAAGAAAACTTTGTCAAACTCTTTTGCTTCATTAGATGTATATAAGCATGTACTACGAAAAGAGTTCAGCAAGTATTAAAACATTACTTATGAGAACAATGCAAGGAGCAATCCTTCTTTCAAGTGACCAGTCACAAATACTTAAGAGTAAATAATATATTACTGAAAATCAAGACAAGATCACATTGCACATAGCTTGAGCATATTAAGGTGGTATCTCGCTAGCCTCCATGAGTGAAGCAAAACATAAATGCAGAGACTCCTCCAGAGTTTTAAAGGAGACTAGAGCTAGGGATTTCAGAATAAATCATATCACAAGTATGCAGAAGACAATGTAATACTTTGGGACAATGCACATTACACTCAGAATGACAATTATGCTCTCCTAGTCAGTGCTTTGAAGAAAGAAGGTGAGACTCTCGAACCGTGGCTTTTATTGGCAAAGTTGAAAACCCGTCATCGGAAACAAAAAACGAAACATGTACCAGAGCTCTTGGTTTTAAAAACAGAAGTAAATATGTTTTGAGAGGTGCATATTTCGTCAACGAATGCTAGTTGATAACTCAATCACTTTTTAAGCTAGACAAGTCTCGAGGAACGGCTCCCGCATGAGGACGATCACATCCTCTTAATCTCCTTTGTTTATCACTGCCAAGGTTTTCTGATTTCTCATGAACAAAGCGTGAAGGAGGGTTTGTTTGTTATATTATATTTTTGAGCCGGGCGCACTCAATGCCAGTTCCTTTTCATATTAGGGGTTTGCACATTATACATGCAATCTAGGGGTGAAACTTGTCCAACTTAAAGAGATCATGAATCAACTACTACTTCCTCATGAGCTAAAACATAGGCACAAAAAGGAAATGCTTTTGAATAATTTCGAGATGGTACATGGAAGTCTTCGTTAGGAATGGCAGGTAAATACCATGTATAGGAAGGTATGGTGGACTCATATGGCATAACAGGTTTTAAAGGTTTTGGATGCACAAGCAGTCATCCAGCTTAGTACGGGTGGAGGTTTAGCAAAAGACTGGGAAGCGACCAACTAGAGAGCAATAACGGTCATAATCATGCAGAGCGACAAAGCAACATTGAATCGGGCATGAAAGTGATATAACTATTCTAAAACTCAAAGATCATCAAGGCAAAGTAGACATTTAGTCTTAAACATGTGTAAGCATGTGCCAAGTCAATCCAAAAATTCTCTAAAGGGAAATACCACCTTAGTATACCAGACTATGAACAGTGCGATGCATGTAGATCATTTCAATAACACATTATTCGGGACTAGCCACAAGGAAAGCATGAACCACTGGAAGAGCATTGTAAACATAGCACTATGTCGCTACAAGCTGGTCTCTAGATCATAAGTACATGCATATGTACAAATGTAGAAACAATAAGAGTTCATAACGGTCTTCCTTGTTGCTTCCTTTCAGTCGATCTTTATTACTGCTTGTCACTTGCACGATCGAACGTAGGAAATATAATCAAATGCCATCACGGACCCGAGCTGATCTCTTGAAAACAAAGCAAACTAAAGAGAAAAAGGAAATCTTTTTGGTTTTTTTTCAATGGTTGAATAAAAGCAAAAGAAAGAGAAAATCTTTTTGTTGTTTTTGCAAAGAGAGAAGTAAAGAAGAACGGGCAAAAACTTCGAAAAGATCAAAGCGAATAAAACGGATAATACAATGGAAAAGTGAGAAGGGCACGTACTCCCCCAAGCTTAGGCTTTTGGCCTAAGTTGGTTAGCCGCTACTGCCCCTAGGAGCCTCCTGCTCCAGGGGTATGGTGGTGAGACCAAGGTTCGTAGAAGGATGATGGCGCGTACACCGAACTCCTCGGAGTCTCCCACAAGGAAGGTTCCGAGCGCCAAACAGAGGAAGACCCTTCACCAAACTCGGTGGCGGTCTCTTCCTGAAAAATGTGGTATCTCACTGTGCCTCTCCTCGTCGGGCACAACCCCCTCCATGGGGTTATGAAACAGATGCTGGACCATGAACTCATCAAACTGGACAACATCAAAGGACCATCCGTTCCTGCGAGAAAAATCAAACAAAAGAGGTGCAGGTAGACGGATCTCGCGTTCCGCGGTAGTTCCGAAACGCAAGATATAGACAAGGTTATCAAGCTCAGAACCCATGGTAACAAACTTATGCCTTTTCATAGCAGCTAGATCAAAGCTTAAATAAGTAAAAGGAGTATCATCAGGGTGTGGGGTGCCTCCAAGATGCTCTAAGATAAGTGTGGCATAAATGCCACCATATAAGTCCCCCTTGTTACCGTTCATAGCAAGGCGTCGAGCAATTAAGGTACCAAGATTATAATCAGACCTCCCTGAGAGGGCTGCTGCCAGGATAGCAATATCCGGAGCAGAAATGCTGCTCGTGTTGTCACGAGCTAACACCCCTCTAGCAATATAATATGCAAAATACCTGAGGTGAGGAAACAAGATGCTGGAGATCTTCGACCGATAAATATCCCTCGTACCCATGCTGCAGAGAGAGTTGTTGACGGTTTTCAGCTCGAAGGGCTGAGTGGCCATCCTTGCCGTCCTCCCAACGTTTGGCACACCTATTACTTCACAAAAATTTCCCAGAGTCATGGTGATAAGATCATTATAAATTTTAAACTCAATAGCACCTGAATCAGGATTATATCTAAAACTGTTAATGAAACCGGAGGTGAGTTTCTGATACTGAGTAACACGGCTCGTGACGAGTCATGTCAAACCTGCATTAGCACAAAGATTATAAAACTCATCCTTGATTCCCGCAGCTTCCATGAATTCATCACATGGAAATGTCATCGCATGTGCTGGACTCGTGTCTTCCAACAACTCTAGGGGCACATGATCCTCATTATAGCTTACCCTAGCAGTCGATGGTGAAGCTGCGGCTCTAGTGACTCGATCGGAGTGTGCGGGCCTTCTCTTCTCAAGCCATCCTTTTGCCCTTCCTGACAAACTCATTTCTGAATTTTTTTTACAATTTACAAAAACGAGGATTAAAACAAAGTGAGCTAATGCAAACTACTCAACTCACTTGCCCAAGGCATAAACTTGCATCAAAACATGGAAAATAACTTTCTACACATGCATGCAAGCTCATCTCTACAGCACCAAGGACTACTAAATACTCACAAATGAGGCCACCAATCAAAAATCTAATTGGAGGAGTGGAGGAGTCACATACCAGGGAGTATTTGCTCAAAATTTCAGCTCAAATGATGGGCTGTAGAGAGAGAACGAAGAATCGCCTCCAAGAACAACAAGAACAAGACCAGAACTCAGGTTTCTGGAAAAAGAGAGAGAGGAGGGAAGAAGAAGTACCTGGAGGGGGGTCCCGTGGGCCCCAGGCGCCCTGTGGGCGCGGCCAGGGGCTGGGCCGCGCCAGCTGGCCACCAGGGCCACTGGTGGCCCCCCCCTGACTGGCCCCAGGACTTTCCGGGTCTCTCCCGTTGTGGAAATTTTTAATATAATTTTTCTGAAAACTTCACTGTTGAAAATTTTTCGAAGTTCAAAAAGCTGCAAAACTCTCTGAAAACTTGAAGCAGTTAGTAGTATTGTGAAGCTTCAAAAACATAGATACTTGGTACAGCAAGTAGGACAACACTAAAAACAAAATGAAAACATAGCAAGCTCAACTTTTTATCCATATAAAACACGTTCACTAGTAAGGTTGATCAAGTCTTACCAACAAACTAGCGATATATAGAGCAAAAAGTCTCACCTCCTACGAAGTAATCACTGAACTTTTACCTTGATGGACATTGTCCCTACCATGATAGTTTTGTATTTGTGAGGCACATGTAGTGGACAGTCCCATTCTCCAATTTTCACGGTCTCGATATTCTCTATAGAGTTGAGGGCATGCCTCCTGTCGGTCTTCTTTGGAAAATATACCGTGTGTTCTTTATCATTCACATGGAAGGTGACCTTCCCTTTGTTGCAATCGATAATAGCACCTGCGGTGTTAAGAAAAGGTCTACCAAGAATAATGGACATGCTCCCATCCTCGGGCATGTCAAGCACAACAAAATCAGTAAGAATTAAACAATTAGCAACTTCTACTGGAGCATCCTCACAAATACCTATCGGAACAGCGGTTGACTTGTCAGCCATCTGAAGGGAGATATCTATGGGAATTAGTTTCTCTAAACAAAGCCTCTCGTAAAGAGAGAGAGGCATAACACTCATTCCCGCTCCAAGATCACATAAAGCAGTTTTGACATAATTATTCTTTATGGAGCAAGGAATGGTGGGTATACCTGGATCACCGAGCTTCTCAGGAATCTTTCCACTGAAAGAATAGTTAGCAAGCATAGTAGATATTGCATCATTAGGAACTTTTCGTTTATTAGTGACAATATCTTTCATATATTTTGAATAAGGAAGTAACTTAATAGCATCAGTCAAAGGGATTTGAAGAAAAAGATGTTTAATCCATTCACAAAACTTATTATAATGCTCTTCTTCTTTAGATTTGATGGACTTACCTGGAAAGGGCATGGGTTTCTGTACCCATGGTTCTTTCTCCTTCCCATGTTTTCTTGCGATGAAGTCTTCTTTAGTATACGTCTTACGTTTGTCAGGTGCTTCTTCTTCTCGAACTTCAGGTGGATCATTCTTCTCATTATCATTACCTTCAGGTTCAGCACCGTCTTCAGTCTCAGCATCGGAAATAGATACACTATTGGGATCATTAGCTGGCTCTTCATCTGCAATAGGATCATTAGAATTGTCAGTCTCTTTATGTTTCTTCTTCTTATTTGGAGAGACAACAATTTCTTCTTCCTGTATTTGAGAATCTTGCTCGATTCTCTTCGGATGTCCCTCTGGATAAAGAGGATCTTGAGTACTAGTTCCTCCTCGGGTTTTAATCCCAAAAGCCTGCAATTTATCTTGTTTGGCATTGTTAGCAAGCAAATCTCTTTGCACATTAGAAATTTGATCAAGCTGAGTTTGAACCATATGAAAATGCTTCACAAGACATTGAACATCATTAACTGTTCTATATAAAACACTAAGCAACTTTTTGATAGCAAGGGAATTATCATGCAACTGACTTTCTATCCTCTCATTAAAATGATTCTGTTTCATAATAAAATTATCAAACTCATCTAAACATTGATCAGGAGGTTTACCATGAGGGATGTCACTTGCGTTGAAATCTAAAAGAGAGTCTACCTCTACCATAGGAGGGTGAGTGGTAGGCTCACACAGCTTCTCAATAGGGGGTAGATTCTTCACGTCTTCAGCTTTAATACCTTTCTCTTTAATAGACTTCTTTGCTTCTCGCATATCCTCGGGGCTTAGAACAAACATGCCCCTCTTCTTTGTTGGTGGAGGTGGTTCAGGGACGGACCAATCTTCATGGTTTTTGGCAATCCTGCCCATTAGATCTTCCGCATCGTCCGGTGTTCTTTTCCTGAAAACACAACCAGCACAACTGTCCAAATAGGACCTGGATTCATCAATTAGACCAGCATAGAATATATCGATTAATTCATTCTTAGGGATTTCATGTCCTGGTCTAGCCCGAATCTGACCGCAGTACCTCCCCCAAGCTTTAGGGAGGGACTCATCCTGCAACTGTTTAAAGTTATAAATTCTTTGTAAAGCAGCATGTTGCATGCGAGCAGGAAAGTAATTATCAACAAAAGAGTGAGCTAAGTCCTGAGGACTCTTAATGGAACCGCATGGAAGTGAATCATACAATGCTTTAGCACCTTCCTTCAACGAGAAAGGAAGAAGCTTGGTCACATAAAAGTATCGTATCTTCTCATCTGTAGTAAACAGGCTACCTAACTCACCGAGTTTAGTCAGGTGTGCAATAGCATCATCATTTTCTCTGCCATAAAAGGGGTCAGCTTCAACCATAGGTATAAGTGAAAGATCAATAGAGAAATCAAAATCAGGATCATCAATGCATATAGGAGATGTAGCAAACTCAGGATTAGGAACGGTTTGGTTTTTCAAAGAGTGTTTTTCAAATATTTTCTTAATAACTTCAGGGTCAGAGCAAGCAAACTCTGTCAGTTCCCTGCATAAATCTTCATCAAGCATATAGTAATCATCATCAAGGAGCCTCTCTTGGAGTTTACTCAAATCAGGATAATCATAAGTTTCACCAATAGGGTAGCGAGCAACAGGAAGTTCAATTCCATATTTTTCATCAGCAGCAGCAATTTGTTTCTCAAGAGCATAACCAAGCGAACTAATATCATCATCAAAAGCAGTAGAAGCATCATCAAGAGTATCAGACATAATAACAGATTCAGTAGGAGCATCATGTGGTGGTGGTGAGGCAAACTTACTCATAACAGAAGGTGAATCAAGCGTAGCACTAGTGCTCAGAGCAGTACCTCTTCTTGTAGTGGATAGTAAGATCGGAACCTTGGGGTCTCCTTTCTTACCCATAGTGAATAAAGTGCAGCAGGTAGGATACCTCAAGTAGACTTGTAAATATTGCTATGCTCCCCGGCAACGGCGCTAGAAAACGGTACTTGATAACCCTCAACCGTAAGGGATCGAGATAGTCTTCGCGGGTAAGAATAACCCAATTTATTGATTCGACACACGGGGAGCCAAAGAGTATTTATAAGCTTTAACATTTGAGTTGTCAATTCAACCGCACCTGAAATATACTAACTTGCAACAAAAGATAAGTGGTAACAGTGATATGATAGTGATGATAGTAATAGTAAAAGTAAACAACAAAAGTAAATAGCAGTAGTAAATGACAAAAGTAGCAACTAGTGACAAGCAAGGTTTAAAATATTATAGGCTAGGGAGATGGATGGTTGGGCGCTGCATGGATGAGATAGATTCTAACTTGGGGCACGGCACACGGAAAAGTAATGATCATCTAGGCAAATATCAAACATTAGGCATGTATCCCGTATGTAGTTGTACGTGCTTGCAATAAGAACTTGCACAACATCTTTTGTCCTACCATCCCGCAACGAACGGGGCCAAAAGGAACTAATGGATATTAAGGTGCTCCTGTCAAAGAGCACCGGAACAAAGCAATGAACTCAATGGATACATGTAATCCTCAAACTACGGACCATCCCCTTTGGTGTCCCAAGCTGTCACTTTTGGGATCGCCGGTTCCGGACCGTAACAGGTGCATACAACTCATAGATAGGATCAAGAACACAAATATATTCAAGCAAACACATATGGTTCAGATCTGAAATCATGGCACTCGGGCCAGAAGTGTCAAGCATTAAGAATAACAAGTTGTAGCAAAGATGATAAACACCATAGTAGATGATAGGCAACATGCCCCCAACAATCTGACGAACTATTACATGATCTAACTCATCCAATCCTTACCATCCCCTTCGCCTACAGCAGGGGAATTACTCACACATGAAGGAGGAAGTCATCGAGGGATGATGGAGTGGTGATGATGATGATGATGGCGACGATCTCCCCTCTCCGGAGGCCAAATCAGCCTCCAGATTAGCCCTCCCGAAGAAGAACAGAGGGTGGCGGCGGCTCCGCGACGAAAAACTGCGAAAGGACTTCCGATCTGGGGTTTTTTGCGTCGGGAGGAAAAATACGGGCTAAAGTAGGGCACCAGGGGGTGTGGGCCCCACCCAGGCGCCCCCCGGCGCGGCCCAGGGGTGCGCGCCCACAGGGCGCCTGGGCACCCCCTGGCCCCCCTCTGGCCCCACTTCTGGTATTTGGTTCCTTCGGGTGCGTGGATTTTCTCAGAATTTTCGTGGATTTTTCTGAGATACTTAAAAATCCGTTTTCCTACACACAAATAAACCATACAGGCAGCTCTACTGAAAACAGCGTCAGTCCGGGTTAGTTTAGTCCAAATCAGGCAAGAATGAGGTCAAAAGAATATCAAAAGTGTTTGGAAAAGTAGATACGTTTAAGACGTATCACAATGCAAGCTCGAGAAGTAGCAAGAAGAATTTTTGGCGCCGTTGCCGGGGAGGCTTACGCAAAAGTCATATACCAAGTACCTATCACAAACCCTTATACATCGCATTACATTTTTTGCCTCTCGTTTTCCTCTCCCCAACTTCACCCATGCCCTTTTATTTGCCCTTCTTCTGCCATGTGTTTATCGTTCGCTTGCTTTCTATTTGCTTGTGTTGCTATGTGCCCTCAATTAGCTTGCATCTTTGCTTGCTAAAGGATGGATCCTCATCCACTTGCTAATCTCTTTAAGAGATCCAATTATGTTGAACCAATTGCTAGTGAGCTGCGTGCACTAGATTATCTTTATGAGGTTTTGCTTGAAATTTATGAATCTGGAAATTGTGATGAAGTATTGAAAGAAAATTATAAAGTGATTCGCGATAGATCCTTGAGTAAAAAGCATGATTGCAAAGATGTTATTATAAATTCTCTTAATGTCAATTGTGCTAATGATATGCAAAACCCTAAGCTTGGGGATGCTAGTATTGCTATGCCCACTACTTGTTGCAATGATCATGATTGGGGTGATGCTTCTTACGATCTTGAAAATTTATTTCAACCCCATGATGGATGTAAGATTGATAATAATTTTTCCAATAATTTTGAAAGTGGGTTTAAAGGAATGTCAACTTTTGATCCCACTACTTTAGATATTGATCAATCTTATGATTTTTTTGATAAAAGTGGGTTTGGAGAGGTCATGACTTGAGCTAATGTTAATCCCACTATTTTGGAAGAGTGTCAAGTTCGCATGCATGTGGATCGTGTTGAGAGTATGTTATGTGATAGCTATATTGTTGAATTTTCTTATGATCCTACATGCAATTATTATGAGAGAGGAAAATATGGTTGTAGAAATTTTTCATGTTACTAAATTACCTCTAGTTATGTTGAGATTGCTATTGTTTCTTTCTTCTCCCTTGCATATGCTAGATCTTGATTGTCTTGCTAATCTGTTTTCCTATAAAATGCCTATGCATAGGAAGTATTTTAGACTTAGATGTGATTTTCACATGCTATATGATGCTCTCTCTGTGCTTCAATTCTTATCTTTCATGTGAGCATCGTTAAAATTGTGCCTAGCTAGAGGCATAAAACGATAGCGCTTGTTGGGAGGCAACCCAATTTTATATTTTTTGTTTTTGATTCTGTTAGGGAATAAATATTGCATATAGCTTCTATTTAGATGTGGTTTTGTGTTTTTTTAGTGTTTGTGCCAAGTAGAACCTTTGAGAAGACTTCTGTGAAGTTTATGTGATCTTGCTGTGAAAAACATAATAGTTAGCACTCGCTAGAATGGTCATCAGATTTTACTGGAGCGTGCTATTTGGTTTATTATTTTTGCAGATAATTAATAGACAAATTACTCACGTTTATCAATTTAGTTTGAATTTTTTCGAGTTACAGAAGTATGCAAAACCTGCAGATTACTACAGACTGTTCTGTTTTTGACAGATTCTGTTTTTCGTGTGTTGTCTGCTTGTTTCAATGCATCTATGAGTAATATTGGGAAGTATGAACCATAGAGAAGTTGGAATACAGTAGGTTTAACATCAATATAAACAAAGAATGCATAAATTGCAGTACATTTGAGTAGTGGTTTGCTTTCTTACACTAACGGAGCTCACGAGATTTTTGTCTAAGTTTTGTGTGTTGAAGTTTTAAAGTTTTCAGTATTGCTTTGATGGACTATGAAATAAAGAGCAGCAAGGGCCTAAGCTTAGGGTTTCCCATGGCACCTCAAGTAAAATTCAAGTACAATCAAAATCCTAACCTTGGGGATGCCCCGGAAGGTATCCCCTCTTTCGTCTTCACCCAACGGTAACTATACTCGGAGCTATATTTTTATTCACCACATGATATGTGTTTTGCTTGGAGCGTCTTGTATAATTTGAGTCTTTGCTTGTTAGTTTGCCACAATTATCATTGCTGGACACACCTATTTGAGAGAGTTAAATATGGCCTAGGAATAGTTAGAACACTCTATGTGCTTCACTTATATCTTTTGAGTTAAATAGTTTTTGCTCTAGTGCTTCACTTATATCTTTTAGAGCACGGTGGTTATAATATTTTGAAGAAATTGTTGAACTATCATGCTTCACTTATATTCATTTGATAGTCTATTAAAACAGCATGGTAATGTGTTTAGGGTATAAAACTAGTCTTCACATGATAGACATCCAATATCAATGTAGTAAAAACTTTCACACTAAGTGCGTTGAATATGATGAGATGTTGGATGCTTGATAATTGTTTTTAGATATGAGGATAGTGATATTAGAGTCATGCTAGTGGAGTTATTATGAAATTGAGAAATACTTGTGTTAAGGTTAGTGATTCCCGTAGCATGCACGTTTGGTGAACCGCTATGTGATGAAGTTAGAGCATGAGGTATTTGTAAAGTGCCAACCTTTGTGTGGAGGTCGGGGGCGCGCGATGGTTAACTCCTACCAACCTCCCCCTAGGAGCATGCATTGATTGCTTTGTTTTGATGACTTGTAGATTTTTGCAATAAGTATATGAGTTCTTATGACTAATGTTGAGTCCATGGATTATACGCACTCTCACCCTTCCGCCATTTCTAGCCTCTCTTGTACCGCGCAACTTTCGTCGGTACCATAAACCCACTATATATCCTTCCTCAAAACTGCCACCATATTATTCCTCAAAACAACCACTATACCTACCTATCATGGCATTTCCATAGCCATTCCGAGATATATTCCCATACAAGAGAAAATTGACAGGTGATGGTCAGTAGTACTCTATACTATGTCCATTGTGCGAGTACTCAAGTGATATGGTATTTAATACTAGATTTGAGATGATATCGCATTTAATGGCACACACTTAAGAAAATCTTCTAAATTTATATTTGCATAGATGGAAAGATAACATCCATGAAATGGATACCATCTTATAGATAGAACCATATTTTACAAATTAAGTATAGTGAGACGGCCAAATCTTTGTGATCTCATTTTGAGCGAGATGGGAGTAAATATTCTCTAGCCATTAGTCTATATATAAAGATACAATGCTTCTAGACCCCCAAACCGAGTCAAGAGTAAGAAGTTTGTTTCTTCTCTTATGGAAGGGAAAGGTATTCTTCTTTGCCTTATGGTGCTTGTGCACCTCGGAAATTCCATTCATATTGGTAAGAAATCAATCTCCCCATCCCTATATATGTTTCCTTTCTCCTATCAACCAAAGTAGGATAATATTGTCACTTAAACATCATGAATATTTTCATATTTTTCCCAATTTGGACTTCTTTTTATGGTGTGTGTTTTTCTATACAGATAAATGCAAGGATCTAGTTCACCCGCAAAGAAAAACATGCAAGCAATTACTTGCTACTATCGCCCGTGAGTGCGTTTTGTCAAAATGCCAGGTGACCTGCACAAATTTGTATGGAGCCGGACTCGTAGCGTCATGGTGTCTCCACGCCGTCCCATACTATTGGCATTGTTGGTGCCGTGTCTGTTGGTAGAGTTGCAGTGAACAATCATGTCGAAAAATGGACAAATTATGTGATCCAATAATAAAATATTCCTGTGACATGCATCTAAGAATACATAATTATTGCCAAATCTAGGTGTTCTATTCGATTTTGTCATGTGCGATATTTGATCTGGTAATTTTAGGTTTGCATGGCCTCGTGATTTATAAGTTAAAAAACAACCTTATACGACATGAATGAACCGACCTAACTATACCGGCAGTCTCGTTTTCTAATGGGCCCAGAACACAAGGAAGTAGTATATATTTCTCTAGTCTGTGAGTATGTTTAGTGGTAGAAACTTGTAGGATGAGATATCGATGAGAGGAATGTCCTAAAAAAAGATATCAACCAAAGGGGGTGAATGTAAATTGAATAATTTTAGCAATTTCTACAAAACAAATATAAGACCAAAGAAATAATTGTTAAGATACAAGTGCAAAAATGCCTACTAGCGGCGTTCAGAAAATGCCTACTAGCGGCGTTCAGAACATGCCTACTATCGGCACTAGGTTGAGTAGGTGGCTGATGGGCTCAGGGTCAATTTATCGAGAATTCCAAATGGATGGATTTCCACAATAATGTGAACAAGAAGATGACACTTGTAAATTCAAATGGTATAATGTTGTATGCTCGAGGAAAACATACACCATTAATCATTAGTTGAAATGTGTGCCCGAAATATGACCTTAGGCAGCAAGATCTATGTTAGAGTGATGATTCAATAACCAACAGGCTAAGAATGAACTGTCGATCGTTAACTTCAAAGCAATACGGTTGCTAGAAGTACAGAACTCAAGCAGCATCGCTAAGATATTGGTATCCCGGTTAAAAACAACACGAGAAACAAGGAAGAATGGTGATGGTGAAAAGTATCATTATACCGAGAATTTCTAAGAGGTGGAGGAATCCCCACAACATTCTCGACATGAAAGTCAGTAATAATTCAATGCAGAACACAACACTAGCTAGAGAGCAAGTTGTATTCATAATGTGGACAAGTCCGCGATGAAAGGAAGTCCAGGGTGTTGCCGATGATAATAAAAATCATCAAGGGCAAGGAGAGTATTCCTCATCATGAACACAGTTGACATCACGGAAGAAGTCAAAGTGTTGAAAGTGATCCGACACATTTGCCGGGAGGTTTCAAGAGGATGCAATCAAACAACAACGGCAACAAGCAAGCGAATGACAAAGTGGCAAGTTATTGGATCAATATATAAGATGCAAGCTCGGAACCAATGTTGCCTTTCGAGACAAGAAACATGATGTCGAAAGCCCGACGTAAGTCGCGCTCACACACTGAAGAATTCGTGCACCAGAAAAGGACGAGGTAGCACATTCAAAATAGCGAGACCAGGTTGCAGCCGATAGTCTAGGAATGACCATATTGAGTTCAAAATTTCCCAGTAAAAATACTAGGGTTATTTTACTAGTAGTGCGGAATAATTACAGTAGTCAGTGTCCTCGGTTGACAACAACCCAGAACCCGTAGAGTGATTACGACAAGGAAAGACATTACTTCAAAAAGTTAGTAAGATATGTTGCAATGGCAAGACATCTTCGAGATACCAGGAGGTAATACTCGAAGGTAGAACATGATAGAAGTAGCACCGGGTCATTACCCTATGACAGAAGATACTACAACCTTGCCAAAGTAGACGAGGCACCATAACTGTAAGGAATCAATTCAAGAATACCGAAGAAATCATACAACTGGATAATCATTCGGCAAGAAGCTTCCGAGACGGTCTACATCATTTTCATGGGCATGAACACAAAGTTCAAGGTCGACTCCCACTTCTTTAATGCATATCATTTTGTTCACCTCTCGCTTTGATAAAACTGTGGTGTTGGAATTTTATTTGGTAGAACACCGGAAGAGTATGACTTGTGAAAACTTTCTTGTTCTCACGGATTAGGGGAAGGCATAGGTTCAACCCATCGGGCATCTGAGTAACATATAGCACAAGTTTAAAAAGTGAATACTAGAGCTCGAAAGCAGAGCAAGGTTGGCCAATCAGAGGATAAAATTTACCAAAGGCATTATGTATCACGGGAATAACTCACAAGGTGATTGAATATGAAGGATACTGTTGAATACAATCCAACATTTGAGCGGATGATCCACAACGAAGCTATTGTGAGTTTCGGTACTTACTCAAAGGAAGAAAGAATACAGAGGCATCAGATATAAGAATCACCTGATTAGTGTGATGCTTAGATAGAAAGAAATTATGGTTTCCAAATCGTTGGATCAGAAGCAGACGCTCCGATCAACGATGGATAAGTTGAAAACACTTAGTTGGAAATCAATAAAGGTTTGAATTGCCGTAAACCAACTTATGTCCGGAATGACGTCTGAGCCGGAAAGATAATTTTAAAAAGGGTAACCTGATGACTGTGTGCATACGCACACTTTGAATCAATAGGCTCAAAATGGTTAAGACAAAGGATGTTGACAAAGACTACTACTAGTCATATGGAATTAACCATAATGCCAGCAGGCAAGAATTTCAAGAGTAACAGGCTGCAGAGGATTTTCGAAAGATCGAAAAGTATTTCAAAGAATTTTATGAGACTCGTGAACAATTGAGAAGAACGGATCCTTGATAAATGTAAGGAATTAACCGTACGGGTTTTCATGCGAAATAAAACTGCAATACTGTATACTCAAAAGGATTCTCGGGACAGCGGAGAATATTTCGAGGCATCTTGTAACAACAAGAGCGACGAGGAATGATCACGATAATGACAAGTGCATGCAGGTATCCATAGGGATATATCGGTGGCAGTGAATTGCCAAGGCGATGAGCACAAGGGTCTCGAGAAAATATCGAGGGATATCATCAGAATCTTTACAAAGCAGTTGATCTTCCAGAATGAGGGCTCTTCGAGAGAAATAGTTATGAGAACCTAGAGTTAGAGTTATTAAAATCTTTTAACCCGAATAGAAGAGAGATCAGAGTCCCAGAGCATAGAAGAGGAACAAAAGATCCTAACACCACCCATTGGTGTTGTGGGCCCGTAAGCCACACAACAAGTTAGTAAATTTGTTTTTTTAAGACTAGACTCAACTTCGGCCAAGGAGTTGGAAAGGGGGATTCCTACAGGAAGTCGGCTCTGATACCAACTTGTGACGCCCCCAATTTGACCGTACACTAATCATGCACGCAAATGTGTACGACCAAGATCAGGGACTCACTGGAAGATATCACAACACAACTCTAGACACAAATTAAAATAATACAAGCTTTATATTACAAGCCAGGGGCCTCGAGGGCTCGAATACATAGCTCGAAAACACAAGAGTCAGCGGAAGCAATAATATCTTAGTACACACATAAGTTAAACAAGTTTGCCTTAAGAAGGCTAGCACTAATGTAGCAACGATCGCAGAGGCAAGGCCTCCTGCCTGGTACCTCCTAACTACTCCTCGAAGCCGAACTCCACATAGAAACATCATCGGGATCCTCTGGCTCCTGGACTCCACCATCTGGTTGCGTCATCCGAGAAGAAGGGACAAAAGGGAAAAAGGGGGAGCAAAGAAACCGTGAGTACTCATCCAAAGTACACGCAAGCCAGGATCTACACTACATATGCAATGATATTTGTGTAAAGGGGTAAGATCTGTGGGTTAAACTGCAGGATGCCAGAATAAGAGGGGGATAGCTAATCCAATCGAAGACTACGCTTCCGACCACCTCCATCTTGCAACAGTAGAAGAGGGTAGCTGGAAAGTAACAAGTATCGTCGCTTCTGGCAGCCTCCGTCTTGAAGCAGTAGAAGGGAGTAGATGGTAAGTTCACCAAGTAACATCGTATAGCATAATCCTACCCGGTGATCCTCCCCTTATCTCCCTATGAGAAAGCGATCACCGGTTTGTATCTGGAACTTGTCTGGGTGTGTTTTATTAAGTATCCAGTTCTAGTTGTCATGAGGTCAGAGTACAACTTCGAGGCGTCCTTTTACCGAGGGACACAGCTATTCAAATAGATTAACTTCCCTGCAGGGGTGCACCACATAACCCAGCACGCTCAATCCCATTTGGCCGAACACACTTTCCTGGGTCATGCCTGGCCTCGGAAGATTAACACGTCGCAGCCCTACCTAAGCACAACAGAGAGGTCAGCACGTCGGTCTTAGTCCTAAGCGCACAGGGGTCTGGGCCCATCGCCCAATGCACACCTGCATGTTGCGGGGGCGGCCGGTGAGCAGACCTAGCAACCTCCATTACTAAGGAAGTTACGTTACGCGGTCCAGCCCGGCGCGCGCCGCTTAGTCGCTGACGTCAAGAAGGATTCGGCTGGTACCACGACGTCGAGTGCCATAACTATTCCCACGTAGCTGGTTAGTGCGTATAGGCCAATGGCCAGACTCAAATCAAATACCAAGATCTCGTTAAGCATGTTATTATGAAATAACCCCGGACAACGACCAGGGCCAGGCCCAGCTGTCTCCTAGGTGATCGCAACCTGCCCTGTCGCTCCGCCACAAAGTAACCATCAAGGAGCTGTCGGGAACCTAGGCCCACCACTTCCTTTGTGGAACCTCCTGCCCCTTCTGCCCCCATCTCCGAATCATCAACATGTGTATGTAATAGTATAGAATATACCCGTGATCACCACCTGAGTGATCACGGCCCGATAGTATAGCATGGCAGACGGACAAGAATGTAGGGCCACTAATGGAATACTAGCATCCTATACTAAGCATTAGGACAACATGTAAGGTATCAACAGTGGTAGCAACAATGACAGGCTATGCAACAGAATAGGAACTATCGAATCATCAACGGTAGCAAATCTAATGCAAGAATAAGAGAGAAGAGAATGGGCGATATCTGGTGATAAAAGGGGGGGGGGGGCTTGCCTGGTTGCTCTAGCAAGAAGGAGGGGTCGTCGTCGACGCAATCGATCACCGTGGCACTGTCGGCGGTCTCAGTCCTCGTGTCTAACAGAGAGAAGAGGGGGGAAGAAACAATAAACATAAGGCAGACAATTGTAACACAAAGTATGACATGGCGATACTATGTGTCGAGTGTGCCCTAACACAGTGTTACATGTGACTTATAAAGGAGGATCCCATCCGGGAAAGTTTTCCTGGTTCCGGACATTTGTCAGATAGATGACCGGAGGGGGAAATTTCCATGTTGAGGTATTTAGAGGCACCACACGAATATGCGGGTAACGTATCCGGGTTCGTCTCGTCATTCTGAGAAACTTTCATATATAAAACTTTTTCCTCCGAGTTACGGTTTATTTTATATGATTTTTCGAAGTTTTAACAATCTGAAAATATTATTAATTTCTAAATTTGACAAAAAAGAGTAATGACATCAGCATGATGTCATCATGACATCAGCAGTCAACCAGTCGGTTGACTGGTCAACCTGTTAAGCGGGGCCCGCATGTCATTGTCTCATCTAACTAACTGCAATATTAGATTAGTTAATCTACTAAATTAGATGATTTTATCAAAAAAAATTAAACCTCTTCTTTTTTTGAAGGGGAGGGGGCCCCAGCTGCCAGTGGCACCAAGGCCACTGGAGCGGGTTTAACGGGCGCGGGCGGGGTTGCCCGCCGGGCCGGACCCGGACGACGGCCACGGCGGGGAGCCGGCCCCAGGCGCGGGCTAGGGTGCCGGCCCAGGCACTGGTCGGGGTGACCACGGCGGGGCGCCGGCCCAAGGCGCGGGCCGGGGCGGCCATTGCGGGGCGCCGACCCCTGGTGCTAGTCGTGGCGGCTACGGCGGGGAGCCGACCCCAGGAGCGGGCGGGGGCGGCCACCGCGGGGCGCCGGCCCTAGGCGCTGGCCGGGGAGGGAGGAGCGGCGCCGGGCAGCTGGAGGCGGCACGGCGGTCGGAGGCCTAGCGGGGCAGTGGTGTTGAACGGGAGCGGCTAGCGTGCGGCGTAGGCGCGGCCATGGATGCGTGCCGCAGGCGTATGCCGCGGCAAGCAGCGACGGGTCGCGGTCGGGAGAAGTAAAGCGCGGGCAGGGTGAGCACGAGCTCACAAAGGGTTGTGACGCGGCTGCTAAGACGTCCTAAGTTGACAGATTCGAGGAGGAAAAGGGGGGAGACGACGATGAGCTCACCGGGCCCTGTAGATGTGCATTCGCGAGCTCGGGGGAGGCTTGGTGACGACGGCATGGTGGCAGCGTTCTCCGGCGACCGGAGGCGTGAGGCGGGGTCGAGCACGTCGACGACGGACATTGACGATGGTGGGGACGAGGACGACTTACGACAGGGCGGCGCCGGTGCGGTGACGATGACGAGCAGCGAAAGGAGCGGGGACGAGCGCAAGATGATGAGGAGCTCGGGCGCGGGGTCCAGAACGAGGAGAGGATGTGGAGAGAGGGGTTAGGGTTTGGCGCCGGGGAGACCTTGTAGGAGTGGAGCTGCCGGCGGATGGCCGCCACGGCGACGGCCAGTGCCGTGTCGGGCATCGGCCATGGTCACGGGGTGTTTTGTGAACAGGGGAGGAGAAGGGGAGTGGCCGGCTGGGCCGTCCTGCTCGGCCGAGCCAACTGGGCCTTGAGGTCCAGTGGGGGAGGGAGGCTTTTGTTTCTATTAGTTTTCTTTCCATCTTTTGCTTATTTCTTTTTAGAGTTTCCTTTTTTTATTCTGTTTTATCTTTGTTTCCTTTTATTTTAGTTTTTGTAAAAAATATACTTAGCATCTAATTTAGTATTTTAGTTTAGACTACTGCCACAAAAAGTCTAGTCCCCAATTAATTTAGTTTGATATTTTATTTATTATAAAATGTATTTAAATAATTGTTTTTGGTTGCTGTTTCTATTATCTTAGTGCATCTAAACATACTATAAAGGTGTGGTTTATCCAGCAGAATTCCATAGGCATTATCCGGCACCTCTAGAGCATTTTAGTTCAAATGTTTGAAAACTTTTGTTGTTCTCTTTTAATTCAATTTTTAATTTGGGTCGGTTTCGAACTAACACGAGATTAGCAAAAGTGATCGTGGTGACGTGGCATCATTAGCGCGGAATTACTGTAGCGTAATTATCCAGGCGTCACACTGACTTGGCACATGTTCACGCATGTAGTTGACACAAAATCAACATAGCTTCCACGATATTTATGTTCATGGTGATTTATATCCTACTCATGCTTGCATTCACTATTGATTAATTTTAATGCATGTTCGTGACTGTTGTCGTTCTCTGGCTGGTCACTTCCCAGTCTCTTTCTAGCCTTCACCTGTTCTAAGCGGGAATACTTCGTGTGCATCCACTTCCATAAACCCCAAAGTTATTCCAATGAGAACACAATACCTTCCTATATGAGGTATTTGCTTGCCGTTCCATGTAAATTTGTATGTGCCAAACTCTAAATCTTCAAATGAAATTATGTTTTGTATGCTCGAACAACTCATGTATCAACTAGGGTTGTCTGTATCTTCCATGCTAGGTGGGTTATTCTCACGATGAGTGGACTCCGCTCATCATTCATGAGAATATGGCTCGTAACCGGGATGCCCAGTCCCATGCTCAAAATCATAATAATTAAACAAAACTCCCCAAAGGCTGTTGTTGGTATGGACGGTACCCGTTGTTTCGGGCTAGCCGTGGAGTGTGCTTGTTGGTGGTTGGGGGAGTATAAACTTTACCATTCTGTTTGGGAACTGCCTATAATGTGCGTAGCATGGAAGATATCGAGATTCTTGGTTGCTATGTTGACAATGAGAGTATACCGCTCGAAATATTATTCATCTCTATTTAAAAATCAAGCTCTCGGACTTTGCTATGCTTAATGCTTGTCACTAGGGCCCGAGTGCCATGATTTCAGATCTGAACCTATTATGTTTTCATGAATATATGTGTGTTCTTGATCCTATCTTGCAAGTCTATAGTCACCTACTATGTGTTATGATCCGGCAACCCAGAAGTGCCAATAATCGGGACCTCTCCCGGTGATGACCGTAGTTTGAGGAGTTCATGTATTCACTATGTGTTTGAGGAGGCCTTAATATCCCTTAGTTTCCAATAGGACCCCGCTCCCACGGGAGGGTAGGACAGAAGATGTCATGCAAGTTCTTTTCCATAAGCACGTATGACTATATTCAGAATACATGCCTACATTACATTAATAAAATAGAGCTAGTTCTATGTCACCCTAGGTTATAACTTTTACATTGAATTGCATCCAACATAATTCCCCATCACCGATCCAATGCCTACGAGATTTTCACATATTGCGTGTTGCTTATTTACTTTTCCACTGCTACTGTTACAAAAACTACAAAAACACTACCGTTAATTTTATTGCTCTTACCGCTATCTCCATATTACTTTGCTACTAAACTACCTTGCTGCAGATACTAAGTTTCCAGGTGTGGTTGAATTAACAACTCAGCTGCGGATACTTAAGAGTATTCTTTGCCTCCCCTTGTGTCGAATCAATAAATTTGGGTTGAATACTTTACCCTCGAAAACTGTTGCGATCCCCTACACTTGTGGGTTATCAATGCTTGCTATGCTTGTGGCCAAGATGCCAATATGAATTATGCTTATGGAGATTAACTTGATATAGTTCCTTATGTTATGAATGAAATTGTTGCTATTGCACCCACACATGATAGTCCTATTATCTTTTTGAATTCTCCCAACAACACTATATCGGAGAAGTTTGCACTTATTAAGGACTATATTGATGGGTTGCGTTCTATTACTACACATGATGATTTTAATTGATATAATATGCATGTGCTTTCTGCTCCTACTTGCAATTATTATGAGAGTGGAACTACATCTCCGCCTCTCTACGTTTCCAATACGATAAAATTGCAAGAAATTGTTTATACTATGTGTTGGTCTTTACAATGTGTGCATGAATTGTTCTTGTATGACATTCCTACGCATAGGAAGAGAGTTAGACTTCGTTGTTGCATGATATATGTTACTTTGTGCTCACTACTAAATCATGAATCATTGTTAATTAAAATTGGCTTTGATATACCTTGGGATCCGGGTGGATCCAATACTTGAGCATTTAAAGAAAGCGCTCACAGGGAGACAACCCGGAAGTTTTAGAGAGTCATTTATTTCTTTTGTGTGCTTTTATAAAGATTAATAACAATATAAATAAAGAGGGGAACCTTAAACTTATTCAAAAAGAAAAGCGAAAGTGAGAAAGACGAGCATTGTTAAAGTGGGAGCTAGCCTTGAACTTTGTTCATGCCCATGGAAACTTTGTGAACCTTGATTACAGAAACATGTCAACAAAAATAATTATCCTGTTGTACAATTCCATTGTATTATAAAAATAATGTGCCAAGAGTTTCCTTTAGGATAATTAAACTGCTTGTTGGTTTGTGCGGTGCAAACACAGAAACTTTGGTTGTAGTGCGCGATTTTACATTTTCTTACTGGAACGTCGAAAGTATCTCAAACTTTTTGCAAAGTCTTGCTATACAGATGGTTGATTCTTCCTAATTTTTCCAGCATTTTTAGAGTTACAGAAGTATGATGGATGTTCTAATCTTTACAGATTGTCCTGTTTACACAAATTGTTGTTATAGCTTCATTATTTGCATATGTTTGAATTCTTGTTGAAGCCTCCTTGACTTGGGGCCATAAAATTGTGATAGCATATAGTGTGTAATGTTTGTTCATAATTATACAATAATGTTAGAGCAGTACATGACGGGATTTCATTGATCATATGCACTAATCCCGCCACTAAAAGTTCGGTTAAGTTTTGTGTGGATGAAGTGTTCGAAGATCGAGGAGGTCCCGATGTGATGAGAAGGAGGAGAGGCAAGAGCTCAAGCTTGGGGATGTGATGGCTTCTCGCCCCTCGTTTGTTACCCCAAGTGGAAGGTTTGAGATGTAGTGTAGCGGAAAGTTTTCCCTTGGCAAAGATACCAAGGATCGAATCCCGTGAGACTCCGAGGGTCAACAAGAAGGCGTCAATAGCGCCAGAGACTTTTGCTTGACAGGACCTGCACACAGATACAAATAACTTTGCTCCCAATGAGGACAGAGAGGTTGTCAATCCCTCCGGCCTTGTGGTTTACAAAGGATCAAACGCAAGAGATAATAGTGATAGGTATGACTGCAACTAGGAAATAAGAACAGTAAGTAAATAGCTCGTGTGATCAGTGATGGTAATATGGACCGGGGTCCCAAGATGTTCACTAGTGATGTCTCTCTCCCAAAAGACGATAAAACAGCTAAGCGAGGTAAACAAATTACAGCTGGGCAATTGACAGGATTATGTGCGCAAACCAATGCTAACTATGCTGTAAGAAAGGTAGAGGCTCAAAAGCATGGGCGGTATGCCAAGGCAAGTAGACCGAAATCCATCTGCATCTACTACTAATCATCCACCTTGAGATATCTATCTAGAACATCTCGCTAGTATTAAGTTGCGAGTCCCACCCATGGTGTAAACTTAATGCAACAGACAACTGCATTAAAAGAACTTTGCGTAAAGTAAATAATCCATGCACCCGCAAGTACAAGCACCGTTGTTTTCCCCCTTGTGGCAACAACACATCCCCTAGACTCATGTTTCTGTCACTCAAGCTAGTCATCGAGGGGCATGAACCCACAATCAAGCATAACGTTCCCTCTTGGAGTTACTACCTACTACTCGGCCAAAGCAATAAATAGCAACGAAGAACATGCAAGAATTACTCAAGAACATAAATATAAAAGAGGTGAATCAAATATATTACTCACACACAATCTGAACATAATCTCATAATCCATCGGATCCCAGCAAACTCAGCATAGCAACAGCATAAAGATTACATAGGTGCCTCGATCATGTAGGGCAGCTCACGAGGTCTAATCGATGAAGAACGAAGAGGGGAGGAGAACATCACATAGCTACTGGTCATGGACCCATGGTCCAAGGGGGACTACTCACAACTCATCCGGGAAGCGTCCATGGTGGTGGAGAAGCTCCCCGTGGTGGTTCTCCCATCATGCAGGGTGCCGGGAAGAGTTCTCCTGGTGCTCTCGATCTTGGAAGCGCGGCGGCGGCGGAACAGAGATGAGATCGCGAAAAAGGGTTCCGTCCTCGAGGGTTTCGGGACGCGTGCTAAATATATGCCAAAGGGGGGCACCAGAGGCGGAGAGGGGGGCCCAGGCGCCCCCCCCCCCCGGCACGGCCAGGAGGGGGGCCGCGTTAGCAGGCCGCCTGGGCTGCCCCTGGCTCCCCTCTGGCCCCACTTCTGGCGCGTGGAAGCTTCTGGAGCGCTGATTTTTTATATATTTTTCCCGGAATTTTTCTGGCAATTTAAGTAATGGGAAAACCTAAAATACAAAAACAGCAGAATACAGAAACTGGCACTGGGGTGCACTGAGTTAATAGGTTAGTCCAAATATGATCAAAAGTGTATGGAAGTGCATAAATATCATAGCAATATCACACAAAAGAGGCATGGAGCAAGCAGAAATTATAGATACGTTTTGGACGTATCAACATCCCCAAGCTTAATTCCTGCTCATCCTCGAGTAGGTAAATGATAACAAGCATAATTTCTGTGGTGACATGCTATCGACCATATAAGAACTTTTAAGTAAAGAAATCAAGGCATGTAATCCAATTCAAGTCATAATAAGCAAGAGTCTATATTAGTATTGTAACAAGTAACATAAGAACATAAAGGTGCAAGTGCTCTCGCTGTCCGTGACTCGAATGTCTCCAAATGGTGTTTACGTGCAAGAAAGGGGATAGGGATATATGAGAGAGTAAAACATAGTTTTTGTATTGTTGAGAACTTAATCTACTAAAGTTTCACACTTGGTCTTCTTTGGAATCTTATCTTGACTCATCCCCAGACCGTCAGACAGGTACAAGTCAAAATGATCCACTCCCTTTCGATATTTTGAGCACTCATGCAATGGATGAGCGTAAGCAAGAAATTCGACACTTAGGATGGCAAAGAGAGAAATGATAGAGGGGGAAGACAAAAAAGGTGTGAAAGGCTCACATCAATGAGGACAATCATCGGCGAGAGAAAGCCAAATGATAGATATGATGCGAGGAGTAGGGATTGCCATGCAACGGATGCACATATGAGCTAAGGTAAGCTCTCTAATGGAACTAGTGGGGGTGCATCCAACTTGCTTGCTCAAGAAGACCTAGAGCTCTTTTGAGGAGGCTCGTCATTGGAATATACAAGCCAAGTTCTATAGTGTAAAGGTCCCCACATAGCTATATGCATAAATGATAATCTCTATGGAGTACAAGGTATAAGATGGAGTACGAGTGTGGATCTCTCAAAAGAAATAGTAGTGTGCCCCCTTCTCTTATTTTTCTTTTTTCTTTTTTTTTTCTTTTTTTTTCTTTTTTTTGTGTGGCCTCAATGGCTCTTTCTATTTATCTCTCATTTGTCCTCTTTGGGATCTTTTCCTCACTTTAGGGGCAACACTCTATGTATTACAAGGAGTATAGAAGAACTTTCACACTTTACAAAAGTACTCAACATAAAGAAAATGAAACTATCATGATGTATGCAAATGTATGCCTCTGCCAGTGTAGCAGGATATGCAATGATACTAGCGCGTCATGTAGCAATGATTAGGGCAAGGCCCAACTAGCATGCGGCTCATCGATCAAGCAAAAAGCATGTATGACATGAAGATCAAGTCATGAGAGGATGGATGTTGCATGGCAATGTATCTCGGAAAGGCTATGGAAATGCCTTAATAGGTAGGTATGGTGGCTGTTTTGAGGAAGGATATAATGAGGCTTATGATGACAGAGCGTATCGTGCCAAGGATTTGGATGCACCGGCGAAGTATGCGCCAACTCTCGAGGTGAGAAAGGGCAATGCACGGTACCGAAGAGGCTAGAAAAATATGGATAGGTGGAAGTGTCAACTTTCGAATACTCACATTAGTCCGAAGAACTCAGGCACTTATTATCGGTAACTCTCAATCTAATTAGGAGGTTCACAAAGAGACAAGTACCCCGAGGAGGAGTGTATGGGGATTTGGTTATCCTTGTGCATCCTCGACTCATGATACGTGAGTGTACTCTAATATTCGATCCCTCCAAAGATTAGTGATCCATTTAGTAGCTAAAGTTCTCAACTATTTTCTAGGTTTTCAAAAATAAACACGGATTGCCCAAAATACGACATCTATCAGTAATAGGCTAAAGCTCTTGACACCAAAAGTTCAGACATTACTCATGGCAATATTTCAAAACTATTGCAAGTTACTACTAAAATTAAATAGCAACCTCAATTACCTACTTTAAGTCAAGACACACAACTCAGTGCAACAGACAAACTCTCTCAACAAGATAAACATGAAAACTCAAGAGAGTTCAGCAACCAACTAAACAAAAGATCTTTCAAAAGAAAAGCATGAAAACTAAGAGCTAAACATGACAGTAGCTATGGAAAGAAAAAGAACATACATAGCAAAGATAAGCATGAAAATCCTATGTTGTGTTCTAGGTTGAAGTGGAGCGTGTTTCTCTCCCACACAAAGAAAGCTGGGTTCTAACTCGTTATGAATAGCAAGCAAAGCTAAAGAAAACTAAAAGCAAGACGCTCCAAGCATAGCACATAACGCATGAAGTGATTAAAATATAGTGGAACGAAAGACGAACTGATAATTGTTGATGGAGAAGGGGATGCACGGCGGCATCCCCAAGCTTAGATGCTTGAGTCTTCTTGAATATTTCTTGGGGGTGCACGGGGGCATCCCCAAACTTGAGCGTTTGACACTCCTGAATCTTTTTATCATCTTCCCTCGCACACTTGAAAACTCCCTGCATACATAACTCATCATAATCTGAATAGCGAGGTTAGTACCCATAATAAAATAATTTTTCCCTACTGGAAATAAGGATAATCTTGAAGATCTACTGTTTCTCAAGATTTCCAAAAGGTTTTTGCAAAGAAAAGCAAGCTCAAGGTTTGCAAAACGAAGAAAAGGCAAAACAGGACAGAATCTGTGAAAAACAGACCAGCAGGTAGTAAATAATTTTTTCGAGGCACTTCTGCAACTCAAATCAAAAAACTCAGAACAGACGCGCGAAAGCCAATTGTATAGAGCATGCTGTCGAAACAATTCAGACCAAAAAGATGATATGGTGATTTTATACGAATTTTTCTGTCCAAGGACAGAATCTGTTTCCTGGACAGCACGTCACAACTGTTGAACTTTCTTGCAATCAGAGGCTAAACTTGGCACAAAGCTGAAAAGAAAAGATACAATGATGATGCTACTGTAGTAACAACCATCAAGACACAACAAACGCAAAATAAAACTTTATTCGTTGTGGGCTGCCTCCCCAGAGCGCTTTCTTTTATTCCTTTAAGCTAGGCATAATGCAAAAAGAGAGGATCAAGTTTTATCAAGAGTAAAGGAATAGCTAGCCCGTATAACGGACTCAAGAGGTAACTTAATCTTCTTTCTAGGGAAGTGTTCCATCCCTTTTTTGAGAGGAAATTGGAATTTTATATTCCCCTCTTTCATGTCAATGATAGAACCAACGGTGCGAAGAAAAGGACATCCCAATATAATTGGACAAGAAGGTTCACATTCAATATCCATAATAGTAAAATAAACGGTGTCGGTGTACTAAAGTAGGGGTACCTTAGTATCCCAACTTGTGCACGGGCAATAGCAGCGTCCCGTGGCAGGGCTTGCCACGCGCCCGCTAAGACCCACTATGGTTCCTTTGGAGCCGTTCAAGAACAAAGTATACGAGTTAAAGAAACAAGACCCCTGCAAGAAGAGCTTGCCGTGAAGGCCGCTCCAGGCTCAAGACCACCCCTTTGGCACAAGACCCTGGCAAGAGGAGCTTGCCAAGAAGGCCAAACATGGCGTTTCAGGAGACTTGCCGTGGCGCGTCGCGCGCCCCGGCAAGGCCAGGAGAGCGACAAGCTCCCGGGCGCGACAAGTCAACAACCGCGGCAAGGTGCGAGCCGCGGCAAGCTTCCACTACGTGCCCGCGCTCCAGCTCATCCGGCCACACGTCGCTCTGGGGCCCTTCCAGGTGCATGTGGAGGAAGGCTGTGCAGCCTGGGGTACACGGTGGCAAGCTGCGATGACGAGGCCACCATCGTGGCGAACGGAGACGCCCTGACGGACACTTTTCTGCACTGTTTGGGGCGACGGCGACGGGCATTTAATGCCCTTGTTCCCTGCCGTCAGGGTTAGGTATAGAGCACTATGCATACACTATTACAACTACCACCACTTTTACGTTTTTGCCCTTGACTGCGTTGCCACCTGTCGGTGACCCCTTTGACCTATAAAAGGAGGCCCATGCGCAACGTAGGGGGGGTTCCGATCTTCGATCACTCTCACGCTCGGTGTTGTTAGCGACAAGCCTTGTAGCCCTTATCGCTCCCGAGCCAAGAACACAATACAAACCAAGGCAGGAGTAGGGTTTTACGCATCCGTGCGGCCCGAACCTGGGTAAACTGCTCGCGTGCACGCTTCGATCCGCTCTTTGGGCATCCTCCGCCCCCTTGCCGTACCGAAAAGGGGCTCCGGTCCCATAGGTGTTCGTGGGCGATCAGTTTCCCCGACATCTTTGGCGCGCCAGGTAGTGGGTGCGTCGAGGTTGTGTGAACCCGTTCTGGCGTTCACGCGAGCGAAAACTTCAGCAACTTCATCAACTTCATCGACTACATCGACATGCCGCCGAAGAAGAAGGCTTCGGAGGTAGCATGCCCGTCCGCGTTGATCCCGCCGCCACCGGAGCCAACGGTCGGTGGGGTAGACGCTGGCGGGAGGGCGGACGCCGGCGAGGAAACTCACGGCGTCGCCAAGTCGAAGAACAAGACGGACGACCGAGCGCACTACAAGACCTCGGCGTCCGTGCACGCACCACGCCCCTCTCAGGAGGTGCCGGACCGGCAGCGACGTGGTACCCAAGGTACCATACCCTTGCTGGGACAAGGTCAAGCTGGCGGGTCGCGGGACGCTCAAGGCCAACGTGCGGGCACGAGCAAGGCGCGGTCGCCAGGACGAGACCCTGCTCCTTCTAACTCAGTTAGAAGTCCGAGCATGTCTCGCTCCTCGCACCGCTCGCCACCGCTCCCCTCCACTCCAGCAGAAGCTCTAGCCCGAGCTCAGCTGCTCCTCGACTTCCCTCCAGCGGCAGACAAGGCCGACGACTGGAGGGCCACCATCCAAAGCCTCATCGCCTTCGCCAATAACGACACTCCGCAGCAGCCGGCGACGCCGCAGCCGCGGCAAGTTATCCAGGCGTGGGCAGATGGCGACAAGACCGCCGGGGGTGCAACTACCGTGCACTCCCCGCCCCGAAGGCCGAAATCGCCGACTTGCCGGATCAACATCGACGACGACTCCATGGCGTCGTCGGATCCACGGGCTCGCCGCGATCAACGCCAAGTCCTCGACGACAGACGACAAGAAGACGCTCGAACTTGCATCGAGCGTCGAAGAGAAGCGCCGCGGCAATCCGACCAGCGCGCTGGGCCCGCTGTCGACATGCACGCGCCCGGAGAACCAGGCGAATTGCCGTACGCGGCGGGTTGTCCTGCGTTCACCCGTGAGCTGCGGCAAGTCCAGTAGCCCAGCATGAAGAACTTCAAGCCCGACGTACCTGAGAAGTACGACACCAAAACTCATCCGTCAGAGTTCCTCAGCATCTACACCATTGCGGTGCAGGCTGCCGGGGGACGAGATGAGAAGATACTAGCGAACTACTTCCCGCTAGTGCTCAAGCCAAACGTCAGGTCTTGGCTCATGCACTTGCCGGAGAACTCTATTTCTTCTTGGGCCGACCTGTGCCACCAGTTTGTCGGCAACTTCACGGGTGGCCACAAGCCCCATGGCCAGGAGAGCGATCTTCATATACTTGCCCAGAAGGAAGGAGAGTCCCTGCGAAAGTACATCCAGAGATTCAGCCGTGTCCAGCACAACATCCCAGACGTCCACCCCACCGCGGTTATCAGCGCGTTCCACCAGAACGTGCGTAACCGCAGGATGAGGGAGGAGATGGCGATGTGCAAAATTCGAGACGTCAGTGAGCTTTATGCCCTGGCAGACAAGTGCGCGCGCGCTGAAGAAGGGAGGAGACTCCCCGGAGAGGATGCTGGAGCAGGGGGAAGAGATAGTGAGGATGCCGCCCCGGCAAGGAAGAACCGGCGGCGGAACAACAAGAAAAAGAAGAACAAGGTAGTACTGGTCGTTGAGCAGTCCGGCAAGGAGGCTGGCGCCAAGAAAGCCCAGGCTGGTGGCTCCGGCAAGGAAGCTGTCACTGTAGCGGCCGCCGACAAGTAGGATGGCTTCGACAAGCAGTACTGCAAGATCCACCGCACCAAGGGCCACGATCTCCGGAACTGCAAAAGGGTCGAGTACCTCGTCGAACAGCAGAAGGCTGAGTACGAGCGACGCGACAAGGAGAAGGCCCAGGGAGGTGGAGGAGAGTCCGGCAAGAAGCGACCATTCAATGGCCGGGGAGGACGCCGCGGCAAGGCCAAGCAGCGGCAAGGAGATAGACCTCCCCGCGGCCGCGACAAGGACGAAGACGAAGACGACGACGAGGACATGGACGACGGAGACAACAGCGAGCAGGAGATCCAAAAGGCCACAGAAGTTCTGTGCGTCGATGGAGGTGCCTCTCTGCATACTTCCCACCGCCAGCACAAACAATGGGTGCGGGAAGTTAATGTAGTAGAGCCACCCGTCGAGTCGCGCAAACTCCTGAAGTGGTCCAGCACGCCCATCATCTTCGACCTTGAGGATCACCCTGACCGCACAACTGCGGTCGGGTGTTTGCCGATGTTGGTTTCACCAACCATCCGCAACCTCAAGGTCACCAAGATGCTGGTTGATGGCGGGGCCGGCCTGAACCTGATCTCCTCAGCTGTGGTCCGGAAACTGCAGATCCCCGACAGCGAGCTCGAGGAAACCGGCACGTTCCAAGGGATCAACCCGGGAAGGAGCAAGCCAAAGGGGAAAATCACACTGCCAGTGACCTTTGGCGGAGAGCTGAATTTCAGGACTGAGAGGATCACCTTTGACGTTGCCAATATCCCGTTGCCATACAATGGGATACTTGGCCGTCCGGCGCTCGCCAAGTTCATGGCAGCCTCTCATTACGCCTACAACATGCTCAAGATGCCAGGCCCAATAAGCGTCATCTCTGTCCCCGACGACAAGAAGGACGCGCTTATCTGCGCCAACAAGATTTACCGGGACACAGCAGCCGCGACGGATAGCAAGACACTTGCCGCTGAAGCTCCCGGGGGGAAGAACAAGACCAAGTCCAGCAAGAGCTCTGGGGCCCACTCCGGCAAACGCACCTCTTCGGAGTGCTGCGCTGCCGTCGAGGACGCACCATCGAGCTCCACCGGCCAGTGCAAGAAGGGGATGGCAGCTCCACCAGCAACCAAGAAGGTGTCCGCCAAGGAGGACGGCACTGGTGGTACTTTCACCATCAGTGCCACGCTCGACCCTAAATAGGAAAGCGCGCTCGTTGCTTTCCTGCGGGCGAATGTCGAAGTGTTTGCATGGCAACCGTCTGACATCCCCAGCGTTCCCAGGAAAGTGATTGAGCACAAGCTTGCCGTTTGTCCTCACGCGCGGCCCGTCAAGCAGAAGGTCAGAAAGCAAGCAGTGGAGCGCCAAGAGTTTATCGCGGAAGAAATCAAGAAGGTGGAAGCGGCAGGCCTTGTTAGAGGTGTACTTCATCCCACGTGGCTGGCCAACCCTGTTGTCGTGCGCAAAGCAAATGGGAAGTGGAGGCTTTGTATAGACTTCACTGATTTGAATAAAGCTTGTCCCAAAGATCCATTTCCCTTACCGCGCATTGACCAGATCGTTGACTCCACGGCTGGATGTGAGTTGCTTTCATTTTTTGATGCATACTCCGGATACCACCAGATATTTATGGCTGAAGAAGATGAAGAGAAGACCGCGTTCATTACTCCATGTGGCACTTACTGCTTCATACGCATGCCCTTTGGATTGAAGAATGCAGGTTCAACGTTTGCGAGGGTAGTCCACACTGCTTTTGAGCCACAGATACACAGGAATGTAGAAGCTTACATGGATGATATAGTGGTCAAGAGCAAGGACAAGGATACCCTGATTCAAGATCTAGATGAAACTTTTGCGAATATACGCAAAATACAACTCAAGCTTAACCCCGAGAAGTGCGTGTTCGGAGTCCCCTCCGGCAAGCTTCTCGGGTTCTTTGTGTCCAAGAGGGGGATTGAAGCCAATCTCGACAAGATCAAAGCCATTGAGCAGATCGAAGCTCCGAAGCGCGTCAAGTATGTACGAAGGCTTGCCGGTTGTGTGGCTGCTTGTCGGGGCCGGATTTCGGGAACACGATATTCCAGAAATTAACCCCTAGTGTCATCACCAGCCCAGGATTACTGTTACTGGTGGACACATCCTTGTCACAGATTACCAAGCATTTACAAGAATTTGGTACAAGACCATAAAGGTCTACTGATACAACAATGACTCCGGTGGTGGATGAAGGAATTGGCTTGTGGATCTCCAACATCGATGGGGCTCCATTCCATAGGAACAGCTGACCCGGATAACTCCTATCCCGCGTGGCTGTACTCCTAGGCTTCGCACGGACGTCACTATGGTACTCCTTGCAGAACCCCTAACCTGGCCAAGTAAATAGCCATGGACAAGCCTGTGAGTACGTTTGAATGTACTCGCAAACATCAAGGACAAATGATATAACAAATGCAGCAAACAATTATATGGTCATGATGAATAAAAAAAAATATACATATGCTCATGATGGACTTATATTAAATGCATGCTGACAGGAATTAAAATATGGCATGGTGAATAATAGTTAGTGCAGAAAATAAATATTAGTATCAATAAAATATAAGAGAAATGCCGGTCGGATGTCAAGTGACACCACGGTCGGTCTTGAAAAGAAATGCCAGTCGGGTGTTTAAAAGAGAAATCGGACGATACCATCCGAGGACTCAGGCAACGCCACGAAAGGACTTGAAAAGAAATGCCAGTCGGGTATCCACAAGAGTAGTGGCGTGATAAACCGCCTGACACTCGAGGGACGCCACAAAAGGGCTTGAAAATAAAAACGAATGTCCGGGGTAGACTAGCCAGTCCCTGAGACACTCTGGAAAGTAATATAAGAGCAGGGGGTTAGTTCACAAATATAATCATATCATCAAATATACTAATGGTAACACCAGTAGCAACGATAATTATCCTGCAAAATAACCATGCTCGATTTTTAAATATTTCCTCCGGAGACCAACTCTAAGACCGACACTTGACCAACCCAGACTGTAATCCTTAACCGCGGACACGGCTATTCGAATAGATACGACTCTGCAGAGGGTGTACTCTTTACCCACAAGTATAGGATTTCTTTAGTCAGTATCGTGTCACTGACTAATTCCCATTACGGTCTTTGGGATGAAAACACACCTAACCAGCACACACCAGCTTAACTTTTCTGCTGCCAGGAATCACCCAGAACAACAGTTAAGCAAAACACTAAGTCGGAGAGGCTACAACCTCCAAGAGCATGGGATCACTATTCATACGCGCGGATTACAAGGGTACACTCCCTCTCGGCATCACACAGCCGGAAACACCCATGCCCCCTGACCCGATAACAGGATTTAGTCCACCGTCGTGGAAAACCCTCATCGTGGCCCTCTGTACGGTGTGTGCACGGAAAGGGGTTAACAACTTACTAAACCATACCCTACCCGTGGCAGGGACAAGTGGCTGTACGAAACAAGTATGGGGGTTACCGGAACAAGACTCGATCTACGGTCGACTCAGGAGGCTTATGTTTCCTGCAGGGGTTAGCACAACAAAGTATTCCTTCAACAGTATCACCAGGACAGGGCCACAACCCTTGCCTGCTTCCACATATATCACATGACACCACCGTGTAAAAAATGGCCCGTGCCCACCGGCACGTCCAAGCAGGAGCACACTCCTGGACTCTCATAACTTATGCATGTTGCAAAATGCATGCAAGAGAAAATATGCTTATGACCATGCATGTATGCTATATCACTACCCATAAGCAAATTCTATTAAAAGCATCAAACCATGCTAAAAATATACTAGCAACCAATTGTCAAGCATTCACCATATCAAGTGTTCAAGATGCTTGCCTTGAGTATGCAAAAATATGGGGTGCACTCCAAGGTTTTTGAAATAAACATCTTCCCTCCATTTCCTAGTTCAAAAATATTTGAATTACCACATATAGCAAAATAGTGTTAAAAAGTTGATTGGAAAATTATGAAATAACTATTAAAATAAACTAGATCAAATTTTAGGAATATCAGAAAAATAATTATATTATTTGGAGTCATTGTGATTTACTAATGGAATTTACAAGCTGGACAATAATGAGTAAATGGATTATTTGTTTTAGCCAGTGGATACAAAGGCTGGGAAAAATGTTCACCTAATATAGATAAATAGGGCATGATTTCAAGAGTGTGCAGAAATAGGAATCATCAGATTTGGAGTTGATTTGGTGGCTATGGAAATATTTGAAACATACTGGAAAGAATAAAAAGAGAAGGTCAGAATCGCGCCCTGAGCGCTGTTTAGCTCCACGGCGCCACTGGGCCGAGCCCAGTCATCTGGCTGCGGGGAGAGGTGATGACGTCGATGGCGTATTCCACGGAATACGACTTCTTTGCGCGGAAACGGCTCCGGGAGGAAACCGCCTCCACTTAAACGGCGGGGCCCTCGGCCTGAGTCGCTGACGGCCGGGCCCCACTTGTCAGGTTCATCTCCTTTCTCCCGCGTGCGTCTGGACAGGGGCAGAGGAGGATTCAGGCGATCCTCGTCGGCGAACGGTTGTGCCGTTTGGGGTGCCAAGCATACACGCGTACTCCCCTCACCGTGGCGAACCCTGGGAGCTGCGCCACCACCTCCGGAGGTCACCGAGTTGCCGACGAGGAGCTTTGCGGCGGACGGCGGCCGTCGGGGAAAGAGGGACTCCGTCTCCGAGCTTAGTTCAGTGAAATTGATGGGTGGGATGGACTTGAAGGTACTCCGGGAGGTGGGTGCTGGAGAAATATGCGAGGGGAAGGCGTTGGTTGCACGGGAACTAGTCGGGACAGTGCGGCGGCAGAGGCGGCCGGAGTCGAGGGAGATGACTCCTCCGATCATTTGGCTGGCCTCGGGGAGGCTTGTGGGGAATGGACGCGTGTTGGAGATCGTAGCGAGCTTGGGGGTGGCCAATTTATAGGGAGGGCGAGGCGGTTCCGCGGCTCCCGTGGATAAGCACGACGGCGGCGGTCATTACGACGGTGGTTAAGACCGTTGAGTCCGGTGGCCGTGGTCGGCGGGGTCGGTGAGGACGGTGGCCGCCCACATTTACGCCAAGGGTGGGCTGGTTGGTTCGGGGTGAGCCGCGTGTCTCGGGTGGTGCCGTTTCATAGCAGACAACGATGGCGGCCATTGATGGCGCTCCGAGGCCGGTGGCGAGGTTGGTGAGGGTGGCGGGGATCGGTGTGTCTCTTGTGCGACCGGTGAGCTGAGGATGAGCTCGAGCTGTTGGCAATCAAGAGAGAGGGGCCCCGGGAGAGACGTGGTGAGGCGGGACTCGTCGGGCGGCGTTCTGGTCGGCGGTGGACGGCGATTTACGGCGGTGGGTGAGGCCGGTAGAGGTTTGGTATGTTCAGTAACATCCGCGGATAAGCTCGGGCGAGCTGGTAGGCTAGGAGGGCGCCGGGTGGCTTGGTGGTGCCGTCCACGGCAGATTCCGGCGGCGGCCATTGATGGCAAGCGTGGGCGGTGGCGGGGGCCAGCGAGACCGGTAGGGGGTCGGTGGGGAGCTGGCGAGCTATGGATGGGCGCGGCCGTTGGTCATTAAGACGAGACGGTGCCGATAGCGACGTGGCGGAGTGGCCGTCTTCGGGCGGCGGTCAGAGGCGGCGCTGACGGCGGCTGGCCGGCGCTAGCGGCCAAGTACCGATGTCGGCGAGGGTGGTGGCTTGCCCGTGAAGCTTCCTGGGAAGGTTGGCGTGCAAGAGCAGCAGCAGGGAGGGCGGTACAGGGCGATGCCAATGCCTGCAAAACGCGTGCCCTGGCCATGCTCTGGGCATGCACACCAGGTGCTCGACCCAATGCCAGGTTACCCTAGGATGGTCCTAAGGAGATGGTTTTTGGCAGAGTGGTGTCTCATTAAGTGTGAGAGATGATAGTGAAGTTGGTTTGGAAAAAGGAGATACTTTCTAGTGCAAGTTGTGGAGAATTTCAGTTCTGGACAGAAACTTGGGGACTGTGTTTGGTGCAATAAAAAGAAGAACTTGGAGCTGATCTTCTGGAGTTAAGGGTTTGGTAGGAAGAACTAGAAGATGGCCAAGTATCAGAATCCTTGGAGCAAGAAATAATATGGTTGTAGTAGAAACCTAGAAATTGGACAGAATTAGAAATGAGGATGATTCACTCAAAAATTACAAAGGATAAGGGTGGATTTTTGTAGAAAGGTGATTCATAGGCATCACATGACTCCTCATAATTTTGGTGGAATTTTTACAGAATTATTTAAAATAGTTGTAGTGCAAACAGAAGCATTTCAAAAGTTGAAAAAGCTATTAAAAGCATTTTCTAGGGAAAAATTTTATTATGAAAATAATTCTTAATGTTATTAAACAAGTAATGAAATGTTCTCAGATGACTATCAGAGCCCAGAAATTTACTGCAAAATTTTCTATATGGAGGGAAGTAAACAGAAACAAAAGGTTCTAAAAACACTAAAGAACTTTTTTGTAAATCAAAATTTTTGTTTCTAGTCAAATTTTATTTAATAAAAAAGTAATTAAATTTTTGGGGTGTTACAAACTCTAACCCCCTTAAGAAAAATCTCGTCCTCGAGATTTGTTAGGGTAGCTATAAAAAAAATTTAGCCCACCCTTTCCGAGGAGATTCTGCTGAGCAGAAACAAACAATTCTGAAACCTAGCTTGATACTAATGACGTAAGGCTACTGATAATTGGTGCAACCACAGTGTGTTGTTACGACAAATTTGGGAAAAAGTATAATTTCTAATCCAAATTTGCTCGTCGTACTCCAGCGCACAGTGCTCTCTTTGGCTGACAGGTGGGTCCAGGACCCACTGTCAGTCTCTTCGCCTTCCTCTTCCTCCGGCTCTTCTTCTCTTTCTCTCTCCCGCGCGTGCTCACCGCACTATCTGCTGCTATGGCGTCTAGCGCGTAGGGTATCTAGGGTCGTACCGTGGTAGTGTGCGGCGTGCTGTCATTGGCAGCGTGCACTCACCTCGCGGGCCAGTGCCCTGTCGGTACTGCTCGCGGATTCGTCTCCGAACACCGGCGATCGAGCGACGAGCGGCGCTGGTGGACTACGCTCACCGTGCACCGAGCTCGGGCTATAAAACGATCACGGTTTTCCTCTCCTGCCTCGCACTTCACCTCACTTCTCTTCCTTCTTCTCCTTCTCCTTCTGGCTGAAAGAGCTCGAGACGAGGCATCAATGGAGGACGTGGGATCGGAGCTGATCACAATCCTTCTCGCCGGCATGCTGGCAGCATTGATCGGCTCCTCGCTTCTACTGTGTGCGATGATCTTCGACGATCGCCGTGATGCTGCTGCTCGGGTGGTGGCTCTCCGAGGCGGTGGTGATCATCGGGACTAGGTAGCAGTGTCTGGTGCGAGAGAGAGTGTGTGTGCTCTGTGAAAACCCACGAGTTTTTCTTCTCTGGTGTGACGAGAGTGATCGAGTCGATGTATTAGGTGCTGACTGTGTGTGTGTGTGTGTGAGTTGCACTTAGTGCAGCTAGCAGGGCAGGTGTGGTCTTGTGCGGGATGCCGTGATGGCACGCGACTTGAGTCTATGGTGGGAAAAGTCTTGTGTGGAAGGTCTTAAAAAAAAATTCTCCTCTAAGTGTGGGCAAATCATCCTGATACATAAAATATCAGATAGGTAGATTCTGGTGAAAACAAGAAGTGTGATAGTAATGGACACGGTGCTCAGAGGGTGATAGTAGCTGGGTTGGAGCAGGGCTTTCTTTATAGGTAGCAGAGTCATCCGTCACATGCTTGTGGATGGGACGACTCAGATATCGGCCGCAGGCACATGCCTTATAGGTCGACTGCTAGGTTTGGCACCAACTATCAAAAGTTGTCGGCTGGCCAGTGTGTAGGCTTATCGGATGAGATAGACTCGTCTGTGGACAGGAAAAGTTATGGATGGTGTGGAAACCTAGGGATGGTGACCAGGCTAAGATAGGATTAGCCAATGGTCAGCCTGGCTCTGATACCAAGGCTGTCGGGGCCGGATTTCGGGAACACGATATTCCAGAAATTAACCCCTAGTGTCATCACCAGCCCAGGATTACTGTTACTGGTGGACACATCCTTGTCACAGATTACCAAGCATTTACAAGAATTTGGTACAAGACCATAAAGGTCTACTGATACAACAATGACTCCGGTGGTGGATGAAGGAATTGGCTTGTGGATCTCCAACATCGATGGGGCTCCATTCCATAGGAACAGCTGACCCGGATAACTCCTATCCCGCGTGGCTGTACTCCTAGGCTTCGCACGGACGTCACTATGGTACTCCTTGCAGAACCCCTAACCTGGCCAAGTAAATAGCCAGGGACAAGCCTGTGAGTACGTTTGAATGTACTCGCAAACATCAAGGACAAATGATATAACAAATGCAGCAAACAATTATATGGTCATGATGAATAAAAAAAAATATATACATATGCTCATGATGGACTTATATTAAATGCATGCTGACAGGAATTAAAATATGGCATGGTGAATAATAGTTAGTGCAGAAAATAAATATTAGTATCAATAAAATATAAGAGAAATGCCGGTCGGATGTCAAGTGACACCACGGTCGGTCTTGAAAAGAAATGCCAGTCGGGTGTTTAAAAGAGAAATCGGACGATACCATCCGAGGACTCAGGCAACGCCACGAAAGGACTTGAAAAGAAATGCCAGTCGGGTATCCACAAGAGTAGTGGCGTGATAAACCGCCTGACACTCGAGGGACGCCACAAAAGGGCTTGAAAATAAAAACGAATGTCCGGGGTAGACTAGCCAGCCCCTGAGACACTCTGGAAAGTAATATAAGAGCAGGGGGTTAGTTCACAAATATAATCATATCATCAAATATACTAATGGTAACACCAGTAGCAACGATAATTATCCTGCAAAATAACCATGCTCGATTTTTAAATATTTCCTCCGGAGACCGACTCTAAGACCGACACTTGACCAACCCAGACTGTAATCCTTAACCGCGGACACGGCTATTCGAATAGATACGACTCTGCAGAGGGTGTACTCTTTACCCACAAGTATAGGATTTCTTTAGTCAGTATCGTGTCACTGACTAATTCCCATTACGGTCTTTGGGATGAAAACACACCTAACCAACACACACCAGCTTAACTTTTCTGCTGCCAGGAATCACCCAGAACAACAGTTAAGCAAAACTCTAAGTCGGAGAGGCTACAACCTCCAAGAGCATGGGATCACTATTCATACGCGCGGATTACAAGGGTACACTCCCTCTCGGCATCACACAGCCGGAAACACCCATGCCCCATGACCCGATAACAGGATTTAGTCCACCGTCGTGGAAAACCCTCATCGTGGCCCTCTGTACGGTGTGTGCACGGAAAGGGGTTAACAACTTACTAAACCATACCCTACCCGTGGCAGGGACAAGTGGCAGTACGAAACAAGTATGGGGGTTACCGGAACAAGACTCGATCTACGGTCGACTCAGGAGGCTTATGTTTCCTGCAGGGGTTAGCACAACAAAGTATTCCTTCAACAGTATCACCAGGACAGGGCCACAACCCTTGCCTGCTTCCACATATATCACATGACACCACCGTGTCAAAAATGGCCCGTGCCCACCGGCACGTCCAAGCAGGAGCACACTCCTGGACTCTCATAACTTATGCATGTTGCAAAATGCATGCAAGAGAAAATATGCTTATGACCATGCATGTATGCTATATCACTACCCATAAGCAAATTCTATTAAAAGCATCAAACCATGCTAAAAATATACTTGCAACCAATTGTCAAGCATTCACCATATCAAGTGTTCAAGATGCTTGCCTTGAGTATGCAAAAATATGGGGTGCACTCCAAGGTTTTTGAAATAAACATCTTCCCTCCATTTCCTAGTTCAAAAATATTTGAATTACCACATATAGCAAAATAGTGTTAAAAAGTTGATTGGAAAATTATGAAATAACTATTAAAATAAACTAGATCAAATTTTAGGAATATCAGAAAAATAATTATATTATTTGGAGTCATTGTGATTTACTAATGGAATTTACAAGCTGGACAATAATGAGTAAATGGATTATTTGTTTTAGCCAGTGGATACAAAGGCTGGAAAAAATGTTCACCTAATATAGATAAATAGGGCATGATTTCAAGAGTGTGCAGAAATAGGAATCATCAGATTTGGAGTTGATTTGGTGGCTATGGAAATATTTGAAACATACTGGAAAGAATAAAAAGAGAAGGTCAGAATCGCGCCCTGAGCGCTGTTTAGCTCCACGGCGCCACTGGGCCGAGCCCAGTCATCTGGCTGCGGGGAGAGGTGATGACGTCGATGGCGTATTCCACGGAATACGACTTCTTTGCGCGGAAACGGCTCCGGGAGGAAACCGCCTCCACTTAAACGGCGGGGCCCTCGGCCTGAGTCGCTGACGGCCGGGCCCCACTTGTCAGGTTCATCTCCTTTCTCCCGCGTGCGTCTGGACAGGGGCAGAGGAGGATTCAGGCGATCCTCGTCGGCGAACGGTTGTGCCATTTGGGGTGTCGAGCATACACACGTACTCCCCTCACCGTGGCGAACCCTGGGAGCTGCGCCACCACCTCCGGAGGTCACCGAGTTGCCGACGAGGAGCTTTGCGGCGGACGGCGGCCGTCGGGGAAAGAGGGACTCCGTCTCCGAGCTTAGTTCAGTGAAATTGATGGGTGGGATGGACTTGAAGGTACTCCGGGAGGTGGGTGCTGGAGAAATATGCGAGGGGAAGGCGTTGGTTGCACGGGAACTAGTCGGGACAGTGCGATGGCAGAGGCGGCCGGAGTCGAGGGAGATGACTCCTCCGATCATTTGGCTGGCCTCGGGGAGGCTTGTGGGGAATGGAGGCGTGTTGGAGATCGTAGCGAGCTTGGGGGTGGCCAATTTATAGGGAGGGCGAGGCGGTTCCGCGGCTCCCGTGGATAAGCACGACGGCGGCGGTCATTACGACGGTGGTTAAGACCGTTGAGTCCGGTGGCCGTGGTCGGCGGGGTCGGTGAGGACGGTGGCCGCCCACATTTACGCCAAGGGTGGGCTGGTTGGTTCGGGGTGAGCCGCGTGTCTCGGGTGGTGCCGTTTCATAGCAGACAACGATGGCGGCCATTGATGGCGCTCCGAGGCCGGTGGCGAGGTTGGTGAGGGCGGCGGGGATCGGTGTGTCTCTTGTGCGACCGGTGAGCTGAGGATGAGCTCGAGCTGTTGGCAATCAAGAGAGAGGGGCCCCGGGAGAGACGTGGTGAGGCGGGACTCGTCGGGCGGCGTTCTGGTCGGCGGTGGACGGCGATTTACGGCGGTGGGTGAGGCCGGTAGAGGTTTGGTATGTTCAGTAACATCCGCGGATAAGCTCGGGCGAGCTGGTAGGCTAGGAGGGCGCCGGGTGGCTTGGTGGTGCCGTCCACGGCAGATTCCGGCGGCGGCCATTGATGGCAAGCGTGGGCGGTGGCAGGGGCCAGCGAGACCGGTAGGGGGTCGGTGGGGAGCTGGCGAGCTATGGATGGGCGCGGCCGTTGGTCATTAAGACGAGACGGTGCCGATAGCGACGTGGCGGAGTGGCCGTCTTCGGGCGGCGGTCAGAGGCGGCGCTGACGGCGGCTGGCCGGCGCTAGCGGCCAAGTACCGATGTCGGCGAGGGTGGTGGCTTGCCCGTGAAGCTTCCTGGGAAGGTTGGCGTGCAAGAGCAGCAGCAGGGAGGGCGGTACAGGGCGATGCCAATGCCTGCAAAACGCGTGCCCTGGCCATGCTCTGGGCATGCACACCAGGTGCTCGACCCAATGCCAGGTTACCCTAGGATGGTCCTAAGGAGCTGGTTTTTGGCAGAGTGGTGTCTCATTAAGTGTGAGAGATGATAGTGAAGTTGGTTTGGAAAAAGGAGATACTTTCTAGTGCAAGTTGTGGAGAATTTCAGTTCTGGACAGAAACTTGGGGACTGTGTTTGGTGCAATAAAAAGAAGAACTTGGAGCTGATCTTCTGGAGTTAAGGGTTCGGTAGGAAGAACTAGAAGATGGCCAAGTATCAGAATCCTTGGAGCAAGAAATAATATGGTTGTAGTAGAAACCTAGAAATTGGACAGAATTAGAAATGAGGATGATTCACTCAAAAATTACAAAGGATAAGGGTGGATTTTTGTAGAAAGGTGATTCATAGGCATCACATGACTCCTCATAATTTTGGTGGAATTTTTACAGAATTATTTAAAATAGTTGTAGTGCAAACAGAAGCATTTCAAAAGTTGAAAAAGCTATTAAAAGCATTTTCTAGGGCAAAATTTTATTATGAAAATAATTCTTAATGTTATTAAACAAGTAATGAAATGTTCTCAGATGACTATCAGAGCCCAGAAATTTACTGCAAAATTTTCTATATGGAGGGAAGTAAACAGAAACAAAAGGTTCTAAAAACACTAAAGAACTTTTTTGTAAATCAAAATTTTTGTTTCTAGTCAAATTTTATTTAATAAAAAAGTAATTAAATTTTTGGGGTGTTACACTGCTCTCAGCAGGTTCATTTCTAAGTCTGCGGAACGCGCCCTGCCGTTTTTTAAAATCTTGAAAAAGGCAGGTCCAATGAAATGGACTCCGGAAGCGGAGGCAGCGCTACAAGACTTGAAAAGGTACTTGTCCTCCACTCCAATACTTGTCGCACCTAGGCCAAAGGAGAAGTTGCTTCTGTACTTAGCAGCAACAAATCAAGTGGGGAGGCAGATGAGGAGCCCACAGCCCCGGCAAGCACATCCAACGACAAGCAGGGGGCTTCCCGGACAAGCTCTGGCCCTGACAAGGATGAGTCTGCGCAGATCCAAGAAGAGGTGCGGAAGAAGATGGTGCAGCGCCCAGTTTATTTTGTCAGTTCCCTCTTGCAGGGGGCTAGGTCAAGATACTCTGGGGTGCAGAAGCTGCTTTTCGGCCTCCTCATGGCCTCGAGAAAGCTGCGCCACTACTTCCAAGCACACGAGATAACAGTGGTCACCCGCTTTCCGTTGAAGAGGATATTGCAAAATCCAGAAGCAACAGGCAGGATTGTCGAGTGGGCACTGGAGCTGTCGAGCTTTGGTCTCATGTTTGAAAGTACTTCTACTATCCAGAGCAGAGCATTGGCAGAGTTCATAGTAGAATGGACACCAACGCCAGACGAAGAAATTCCAGAGACAAGCATCCCAGTCAAAGAAGCGAGCAAAGAATGGATAATGTACTTCGATGGTGCCTTCTCGCTGCAAGGCGCCGGCGCTGGCGTGCTGCTTGTCGCGCCGGCCGGCGAGCACCTCAAGTACGTCGTCCAGATGCACTTTCCCAAGGAGCAAGCAACGAATAATACTGCAGAGTATGAAGGTTTGTTGCTGGCCTCAGAATCGCAGCAGAGCTTGGGATCAAGAAGTTGATTGTGCGCGGTGATTCGCAGTTGGTTATCCGCCAAGTGAACAAAAGCTACTAGAGTCCATTGATGGAAGCTTACGTCGACGAAGTGAGAAAGCTTGAAGAGCACTTTGAAGGCCTACAGATGGAGCACGTTCCAAGAGCTCAAAATGACATCGCAGACGTCCTGTCAAAGTGTGCTGCACTAAAGCTACCTGTGGAACCAGGGATCTTTGTGCTCAAGCTATCTCAACCATCCGTTACACCATCAGTTGGACAAAGTAAGAAGAGAAAGTTGGTCTCTGGTGACTATTTGCCGGCAGAACTTCCTGAAGCCACCGCCAAGGTCCCGAAGACCAACGACAAAGTTGCTGAGGAACAGTCTGCTCCTGCAGACCCTAGGGTTTGTACTGTTGAAGCAGGCGTTCCTGACAAGTTTTGCCCCGGCAAGCTTGCCGGGGAATGTCCAGCTCCGGCCGAGCCACAGGTGCTTGCCGTAGAAGCTGACATTCCCGCAGCAGCACTGATGCCTTTAGTCCTTGTTGTTGAGCCTCAGGCTCCGGCATGGGCACAGCAGATTGTCCGTTTCCTTCAAACTGGAGAACTTCCCGAAGAGCGGGAAGAGGCAGAAAGAATAACCCGACAGTCAAGTATGTATCAGTTCGTCGGCAATGAACTGTACAGAAGAAGACTTAATGGTGTCAGGTTGAAGTGCATTCCCCGGGAACATGGACAAAAGCTGTTGGCAGAGATACATGGAGGCATATGTGGCCACCACATTGGCGCAAGAGCACTTGCCGGCAAGGCGTTCCGGCAAGGTTTCTTTTGGCCAGAAGCCCTCCAGGATGCAATTGCACAAGTAACTAAGTGTGAAGCGTGCCAGTTCCATGCCAAGCAAATACATCAGCCGGCTCAAGCTCTCCAGACGATCCCTTTGTCCTGGCCATTTTCGGTCTGGGGGCTTGACATCCTCGGCCCTTTTCCCCGCGCAGCCGGGGGCTTTGAGTACTTGTACGTCGCCATCGACAAGTTCACAAAGTGGCCGGATGTGGAACCAGTGAGAAAGGTGACCGCACAGTCAGCAGTCAAGTTCTTCAGGTCAATTGTTTGCCGTTTCGGAATCCCCAACAGGATCATCACCGACAATGGCACACAATTCACAAGTCGCACCTTCATGCAATACGTCCAAGACATTGGTGCCAAGGTCTGCTTCGCTTCTGTTGCTCACCCGAGGAGCAATGGTCAAGCGGAAAGGGCAAACGCTGAACTGTTGCGCGGGCTCAAGACAAGAACTTTCGACAGGCTGCACAAATGCAGAAGAAACTGGATTGAAGTGCTGCCGGCGGCTCTTTGGTCAATCAGGACGACACCAAATCGAGCCACTGTACAGACATCCTTTGCTATTGTCTATGGAGCAGAGGCAGTTCTCCCCACGGAACTCGTGTACAGGTCGCCTCGAGTGCTCGCTTACGAAGAGCTTGAGCAAGAGCAGCTGCGGCAAGACGACGCACTGCTCTTTGAGGAGGACCGTCTTCAGGCTGCTGTATGAGCTGCTCGATACCAGCAAGCTTTGCGCCGCTACCATAGCCGCAAGGTTAAGGCCAGGAGTCTCGAGGAAGGCGACCTTGTTCTTCGGCGCGTTCAGTCCGCCAAGAATTCTAACAAGTTGACGCCAAAGTGGGAAGGCCCTTATCGGGTGAGACAAGTCACAAGGCCCGGCGCTGTCCGCCTTGAGACCGAAGAGGGCTTACCGGTGAGCAACTCCTGGAACATTGAGCACCTTCGCAAGTTTTACCCATAAGGCGCGGTTGCCGTGATCCGCTCCGGCAACCACTTTTTGTACAAGTCTTGCCGCTGATCGTTTCATGCCTTTTCGTTTTTCTTGCATCTGACACTTTGTGCAGCACGCACCCCCGGTAAGCAATAACGAGCCGCAAGGCTCCATATCTATGTTTCCTCCCTTTTTTTCTCAAGTAGAAGAAGTTTTTCCTCGCGCACAAGTTTGCCGGGGGGGAAGGAGACAGTGGTATGGACCAAGTGCCGTTCAAGAAAGCCTCGCCTTGCCGGGAAGCAAACAACACAAAAGCTAAGTCGCTAAAGTTCGAGCATTCGAATTTTTTAATTTTAAGGTTATCTTCCTTGAACGACCGCACTTTTTATGGAAAACCTGTGCGCGGAGGAACCTACCCGTGGCTGGCCGTGCCCTTACTTGTTTCGAGGACGCTCAACGGCTTAGGTGTGCTGCGACAAGTGTCGCGCCCTTACTTCGTTTTCGAGTTCGCTCAACAACCTAAGTGTGCTGCGACTAGCTGTGGCGAGGTTTCTTGCCGGTAGCGGCATTCCCAGCAGGCTGCTGAAGTTCCGCACTCAGCGCTCGCGGCAATGGTCCCTTTGCCGGCAAGTTCCCTAAAAGCGTAGGGTAAAAGCATACAAAGCAAAGAAGTCTTGTAAAGGAAATAATACTGCATTAACTACCCAAAATAAAGTTATATTACAAGATGACTTATCGCTGTTCTAACAAACTATTGTCCATAACGTGATTGGCAGCGACAAAGGAAGCAAAAAGGAAAACAGCCTAGTCTGCGCGGTCACCGTCGACTCTCTTGATCTTGCCCACCTTGGCCACGATGGGTGCGACAAGAGTCTTGAGCGCCTCCTGGTCGGCGTCGGGCGGCAAGGTCGTGAGGACGTTCTCGAGGTTGAGTCCTGGGTTGCGGTAGGCTATCTTCATCAGCACCCTCTCAATGACTCCTGTGCAAAGCCTGCGCGCCTCGTTCGCTAGCTGCGTGGGGATCCTTTCCCAGAGCTGCTCGAGGGCCGGCGCCACTCCCCTGAAGAACAAGCTTAGCTTGGCGCTATGAGGGAGGTTCTCGTCGGTGGAGTAGCCGAGGTGCTCTGTCCCCAGCCCCGCCAACTCCCTGTCGATATCAGCGGCGGCGGCGACAAGCCCCCCGGTCCAGTGCTCCACCGTCAGCCTGAAGTTGTTTTGGGAGAGGGCGGCGCTGTCCAACAGTGCCCTCTCAGTCCTGAGGTCCTCATTCAGCTTCGTCTCCCGATTTCTGGCGCTGTCAAGTGATGCGGTGAGGGTGGACAGCTTCAACTCGAAGTCTGCAACGGAATCCTTGGCGATGGCGAGCTCCTTGCCCTTATCGGAGAGACGGACCTGTAGCTCGGAGTGGTTGTGGGCGTCCTTCTCCCTCTCCTACATGAGCGCAACAACCTTCTCCTCGCTCGTCTTGAAGTAGATCTCCAGTTGCGCCACCCTCGCCTCCAAGTCTCTCTTGGCGGTCTCTGCAGCTGCAGCGGCGTCCCTCGCTTCCTGCAGAGCTCCGCCAAGGGACTGTTCGCGCGCGGCAAGGTCGTCCTCGTGGCTATCGAGGTCGACCTTCCGCTGCGTCAGCTCACCTTCCCGCCGGGACAGCTCTTCGGCGGCGAGCCGTTGCTGCTCTTCTGCTTCGGCCTTTTCAAGTATGAACGCCTGATGCGCCTCGGCGAGCTCCTCCCGCTCCTCCGCCAAGGATCAGAGGGCCGCCTGGTTGGCGGCCCGGAGCTCTTCGGCGCGCTTCTCCAAGTCGACGCCCGCCTTGGCGGCCAGAGCCTCTCGGGACTCCAGCTTGGCCTGCCTGGCGCGGTACAGGGCCAGGAGCCTCCGCAGAAGCTGCTCCTCCTCGGGCTCGCTACTGCTGCCGGGCGCGTCGACAAACATCAACCCGGCGGAGGCAAGGACTTCTCCATCGAAGACCTCTCCCTCCGTGGGTGCCCTTGATGTAGATGCCCACGGGAGCTGAATGAAGACCCCGTTTCCAGCCTCCAGGTAGGCGCCAGTTTCGGCTGCGGCAGCAGCACGGTCGGCGGTTAGCGCAGCGTCGGAGGCTCCTGCGGCCTCAGGGCCGTCAGTGCGACCACCGGTCCCCTCCTCAGCTGCCGCGTCGGCGGCCCTGGCTGCCTCTCCAACGGCAGGCTCGTCAGCACCGATCGCCTCTTCGGTAGCCGCGGCGTCACCAGTGTTGCCGCGCGCGTCCTCCTCGATGGCGGCCTCCGTCTCCATAGGCTCTGGAGCGGACGAGTCTGAAGACAAGAAAAGAGGAAGAAAGAAGAAAATAATTGTCAAGAAAATATCCAAAAAAGAGAAATTCAAGGGAAGAAAAGTACAAGGGTTACCTGCGCGGGCGTCTTCTTCAACGGGGTTCCTTGCCGGGGAGTCCTCCCTCGGCGACGTGGTGGTAGCCCCCGCCGGCGGAGGGCCGCTGGCACCTTCCCTTGGAGGGTGCTCGCCCTTGGCGGGGTACTCGCCCTTGGCGGAGTACCCTCCCTCGCCGGAGAACTCCTCCTTGGCGGAGAGGTCGAGACGCGCGGCTCGTCGGGAGCGATCTCTTGGCGCTCCTGAGGCTGCTGCTCTGCTTCTACACAAGTCATCGAACAAACAAAACATTAACAAGGATAAAAAGCCCATGCGCGCCCGACAAGCGGAGAGCGGTCAAAAGACTTACGCTGGGGGCTGCGCTGGGGGCTGCTCTGCGGAGCAGCTGCCTGGTCTGGCAGGCCTGTCGCAGGCGCATCCCCTGCTGCTGCGATGGGATCGTCCTCAAGATCGACCACTGGGATCTTGGCCCTCTTCGCCGCCCTCTGGGCCAGGGTCCTGGAAGACGGACATAATCGGAATCAGACAAAGAAAGTTCAAGACAAGAGCAACAAAAATTGAAGGAAACAAGAGTTGCCAGTACTTACTCTTCCTCCTCCTCGTCTGAACTGAGCACGGAGAAATCAAAGTCCGCCTCACGCGTTCCGGCGCGAGGAGCTGGAGGAGTAGGCTCCCTCGGACGCTTGGCGGGAGCTGGAGTGGTGGTCTGAGAAGACCCCGCTCCGGTTGTCGCCGAGGCACGAGGGGCGGAAGGAGCGGAAGAGCCGGCGCGGGAAGATCTTCCTCCGATTGCCGTCGAAGCACGGGGCACTCCCTTGGCGGCCTTGCCCGCCGCGGTGGCGCGTGTCGGACGGTGCTGCGGCTGCTGGCCCGCCGGCTGCCCCGCCGCGTCTGCGGCTTTGCGGAGGCGCCTCCTCGCTGGAGCCAGAGGTGGTGAACTACCCGAGGACGAAGAAGAAGAATCGAGGTTCACAGACCCGCCTGAGTCTTCTGCAGAGTCGCTTGATTCAACGCCCTCCTCGGCGGGCCCGCTCGACTCTGTGCCTTGCTCGGCGGCCTCGCTTGTCTCAGCAGGCTGCCCGGCAGGCTTTATCACTTTGAGGAGCTCTTCCTCCTCGGCCAGACTTACCGCCTCCGCTGCATCCACCTCCTCCGGAGTATACCCAAACTCGCCCGCGGCCGCGGCTGCGGCTGCCTCTTCCAACCTGGTGGCAATATAAGCCATCTCTTGGTCGGTGGTGTCGCGGGTGAGACCTCTCTTCTCGTCGGGATTGATTGGCTGCTCCACCAAGTTGTCGAAGAACGTTTGCACGGCTTCGTCAGAAGGCTCCCGCCTGCTAGGTGGCTTCTCGCCCCTCGTTGGTTACCCCAAGTGGAAGGTTTGAGATGCAGTGGAGCATGAGTTTTCCCTTGGCAATACCAAGGATCGTTTTCCCTGAGACTCCCAGTTTCAACAAGAAGGTGTCAACTGCTAACGGCGCCAGATATTAGCAATCAACGTGGACCTGCACGCTGATACAAATAACTTTGCTCCCAACGAGTACAGAGAGGTTGTCAATCCCTCCGGCCTTGTAGTTTACAAAGGATCAAACGCAAGTGATAATAGTGATAGGTATAATTGTAATAGTAAGTAAAAGCGGAAAAGTAAATAGTGGATGTGATCAATGATGGTAAAATGGACCGGAGTCTCATGATGTTCACTAGTGATGTCTCTCTCCCAAAAGACGATAAAACAGCTATGTGAGGTAAACGAATTACAGCTGGGCAATTGACAGGACCATGTGCGCAAACCAATGCTGACTACATTGCAAGAAAGGTTGAGGTTCAAAGCATGGGCGTTACGCCGAGGTAAGTAGACCGAAATCCATCAGCATCTACTACTAATCATCCACCTTGAGATATCTATCCAGAACATCTCGCTGGTATTAAGTTGCGAGTCCCACCCATAGTGTAAACTCAAAGCAACAGACAACTGCATTAATAGAACTTTGTGTAAAGTAAACAATCCTTGCACCCGCGGGCACAAGCACCGTTGTTTTCCCCCTCGTGGCAACAACACATCACCTAGACTCATGTTTCTGCCACTCAAACTACTCATCGAGGGGCATGAACCCACAATCAAGCATAACGTTCCCTCTTGGAGTCACTACCTACTACTTGGCTAAAGCAATAAATAACAACGGAGAACATGAAAGAATTACTTACGAACATAAATATAAAAGAGGTGAATAAAATATATTACTCAAACACAATCTGAACATAATCTCATAATCCATCGGATCCCAGCAAACTCATCATAGCAACAGCATAAGGATTACATATGTGCCTCGATCATGTAGGGCAGCTCACGAGGACTAATTAGTGAAGCACAAGAACGGGAGGAGAACATCACATAGCTACTGGTCATGGACCCATGGTCCAAGGGAGACTACTCACAACTCATCCGGGAGGCGTCCATGGTGGTGGAGAAGCTCCCGGTGGTGATCCTCCCCTCCGGCAGGGTGCCGGGAAGAGTTCTCCTGGTGCTCCCAATCTTGGAAGCGGCGGCGGCGGCGGAACAGTGATGAGATCGCGAAAAAGAGTTCCCGTCTCGAGGGTTTCGGGAGACGCTTTAAATATATGCCAAAGGGGGGCATCAGCGGAGCCTCGGGGGGCCCAGGCGCCCCCCGGCGCGGCCCAGGGGGGGGGCGCGCCGCCAGGGCGCCTGGAGCCCTGGTGCCCCCCCCGGCTGTACTTCGGGCGCATGGTAGCTTCTGGAACGCTGATTTTTTATATAATTTTTCTGGAATTTTCCTGCCAGTTCTCGTAATGTGAAAACCTGAAATACAAAAACAGCCGAAAACAGAAACTGGCACTGGGGTGCACTGAGTTAATAGGTTAGTCCAAATATGATCAAAAGTGTATGGAAGTGTATAAATAACATAGCAATATCACCCAAAAGAGGCATGGAGCAAGCCGAAATTATAGATACGTTTTGGACGTATCAACATCCCCAAGCTTAATTCCTGCTCGTCCTCGAGTAGGTAAATGATAACAAGAATAATTTCGGTGGTGACATGCTATTAACCATATAGGACTTTTTCATAGTCATATGACAAAAGCTTACTGAGATAATGAATCTATAGTAATTAAGTTGCCTCATGAGAAAATCACAAAGGACTGAAAGTTTTACAATATGATATTGAAACATCAAATAGATTTGTAATGAACATGGTGTGCAAATATGATAAAGTGATATCTAGCTTGCCCCCTTTAGTGAAGCAAAACATAAATGCAGGGGCACCTCCAAGGTTTAAGTGATGACTAGATACAATGATTTCAGAATAAACGATATCACAATCATGCAAAAGACAATGCTACTTTGGGACAATGCACATTACACTCAGAATGACAATCATGCTCTCAGTAGTTGGTGCTTTAAAAGAAGGTGGAGACTCTCGAACCATGGCTTTTGTTGGCAAGGTTGAAAACCCGTAGTCGGAAACAAAGACAAAACATGTACCAGAGCTCTTGGTTTTAAAGCAGAGGTAATAATTATTTTTTTGACTATGCATGTTTCGTCAACGAATGCTAGCAGACAACTCAATCACTTCTTGAGATGGACAAGTTTCGAGGAACGGCTCCCGAATGAGGACGATCACATCCTCTTAATCTCCTTTGTTTATCACTGCCAAAGTTTTCTGATTTTTCATGAACAAAGCGTGAAGGAGGGTTTGTTTGTTATTAATTTTGAGCCGGGCACACTCAATGCCAGTTCCTTCTCGTATTATGGGTTTGAACATTATACATGCAATCCCGGGGTGAAGCTTGTCCAACTTAAAAAGATCATGAATTAACTACTACTTCCTCATGAACTTACAACAGAGGCACAAAATAGGAATGCTTTTTTTTCTTTGAATAATTTCGAGATGGCACATGCAAGTCTCCGTTAGGAATGGCAGGTAAATACCATGTAGGAAGATATGGTGGACTCATATGGCATAACTGGATTAAAAGGATGTGGATGCACAAGCAGTCAGTCCGCTTAGTACAGGTGGAGGTTAGCAAAAGACTGGGAGCGACCAACTAAGAGAGCAATGACGGTCATAATCATGCAGAGCGACAAAGCAACATTGAATCAGGCATGAAAGTTATATCGCTACTCAGAAACAAAAGATCATCAAGGCTTGACAGACTTTCTTTACATTCTTAAATATGCGTGAGCATACGCCAAGTCAATCAAAATAAATTCTTTGAAGGAAGATATTACTAAACCATACCACATCATAGGCAAACAAATCATGTTGGTACTCCAATAACACATTGGGAACCCCCCCAGCTACTTGACACTAACCATAAGAAAACATGAACTACTAAGCGCCATTATGCACGTAGCATCTTTATCATAGACATATCAACCAATGCAACGGAAGCAAACTCTCTTAATAAGATAAGCATGATAACTAAAGAGAGTTCGAGCAACCAACTAAACGAAAGCTCTTTAAAAAGATAAGCATGAAAGTTAAGAGCTAAGCATGATAGTAGCTATTAAAAGACAAAGAACACACACAGCAAGGATAGACATGAAAATTCTATGTTATGTTCTAGGTAGAAGTGGAGCGTGTTTCTCTCCCACATAAAGAATGCTGAGTTCCAACTCGTTATGAAAAGCTAAAGAAAACTAAAAAGGAAAACTAAAAGCAAGACGCTCCAAGCATAGCACATAACACATGAAGTGATTAAAATATAGTGGAACGAAAGACGAACTAATAATGTTGATGGAGAAGGGGATGCACGGGGGCATCCCCAAGCTTAGACGCTTGAGCCTCCTTGAGTATTTCTTGGGGGTGCACGGGGGCATCCCCAAGCTTGAGCGTTTGACACTCCTGAATCTTTTTATCATCTTCCCTCGCACACTTGAAAACTCCCTTCATACATAACTCATCATAATCTGATTAGCGAGGTTAGTACCCATAATAAAATAATTGATCCTTGCTGGAAATAAACATATTCTTGAAGTTCTACTGTTTCTCAAGATTGCCAAAAGGTTTTTGCAAAGAAAAAGCAAGCTCTAGGTTTGCAAAATGAAGGAAAGGCAAAACAGGACAGAATCTGTGAAAAACAGAACAGCAGGTAGTAATTGATTTTTCCGGGGCACTTCTGCAACTCTAATCAAAAAACTCAGAACAGAAGCACGAAAGACAATTATATAGAGCACGCTGTCGAAAAAATTCAGACCAAAAAGATGATCTGGTGATTTTATACGAATTTTTCTATCCAAGGATAGAATCTGTTTCCTGGACGGCACGTCATAACTTTTGAACTTTCTTGCAATCAGAGGCTATACTTGGCACAAAATTGAAAAGCAAAGACACAATGATGATGCTACTGTAGTAAACAACATCAAGACACAACAAAAGCAAAATAAATTAATTCATTGGGCTGCCTCCCAAAAGCGCTTTCTTTTATGCCTTTAAGCTAGGCATAATGCATAGAGGTCAAGTTGTATCAATTGAACCATCATCAAGATCATCAAAAAGCTCTTCAATAATACAACTAGTCTTAAGAGGGCTCTCAAATAAAGGCCTCATAGAGATACTTCTAGGGAGAAGACCAAAAGGATAAAAGTCAAGGGAAGATTCATTTATAAATTCATCAAAGAGTGGTGTTTCTTCCAAAGTCTTTACAGTTTCAACCCCTTTGGCAATAGATGGATTACTTTTAGAACGGGGAGCCTTTGGAACGTGAACGAACTTAGGCTCCCTCTTTGCCGGAGTTTCTACCTTTTTGGTTTTGATTGAGGAGAAAGTAGTTCCTAGAGTATCAAAGATTTCCTCAATCTTGTCTATCCTAGAAGAGTCCAAGTCATGGAATTTGACGGTCTCCAAAGTTTTGAAAATTTTATGCATGGAGCTATCAAGCCTATTCAAATTCCCTTGGATCTTACGATCCAACTCATTTATCTTATTAATGCTTGACATCTCTAGCTCTATTTTTTCATGTTTTTTAATAATGTGAGCTAGGGTGATGTCCTCTTGAATGCTAACAACGAGGGGATTCCCAACAAGATTTTCAATAATACTAAGAGACTCCCAAACTGGGGCTTCTAGGAAATTCCCATTGATAGCATTATCTAGAATAAACCTATTCCAAGAAGTAATTCCAACATTAAAATTTCTAAGCAGGATAGTAATAGGTTGCTTGTTGGTGGCTCTTTTTGAGAATCATTAATTCTATACCAAGCATCTTTCAGACTTTCCCCACCTCTTTGTTTAAAGGTGAGAACTTCTGCCTCGTCAAAGACAAAAGGACCCGACATAATGACAACTAAAGAATAAGATAACTATTTTTGTGATTTTCGATAAAAGATACTAAAGCAAAACTGAAAGGTAAACTAACTAGACTAAAAAGCAAAGGTAAAAGATAGCGTGCAACTCCCCTATCCTGAAGAGTGGAGTCCCCAGCAACGGCGCCAGAAATTGCTTTGCTAGGTGGCTTCTCACCCCTCGTTGGTTACCCCAAGTGGAAGGTTTGAGATGTAGTGTAGTAGAAGTTTTCCCTTGGCAATGCCAAGGATCGTTTTCCCTGAGACTCCCAGTTTCAACAAGAAGGTGTCAACTGCTAACGGCGCCAGATATTAGCAATCAACGTGGACCTGCACGCAGATACAAATAACTTTGCTCCCAACGAGTACAGAGAGGTTGTCAATCCCTCCAGCCTTGTAGTTTACAAAGAATCAAACGCAAGTGATAATAGTGATAGGTATAATTGCAATAGTAAGTAAATAGCGGATGTGATCAATGATGGTTATAAGGACCGGAGTCTCATGATGTTCACTAGTGATGTCTCTCTCCCAGAAAACGATAAAACAGCTATGTGAGGTAAACGAATTACAGCTGGGCAATTGACAGGACCATGTGCGCAAACCAATGCTGACTACATTGCAAGAAAGGTTGAGGTTCAAAGCATGGGCGGTACGCCGAGGTAAGTAGACCGGAATCCATCTACATCTACTACTAATCATCCACCTTGAGATATCTATCCAGAACATCTCGCTGGTATTAAGTTGCGAGTCCCACCCATAGTGTAAACTCAAAGCAACAGACAACTGCATTAATAGAACTTTGCGTAAAGTAAACAATCCTTGCACCCGCGGGCACAAGCATCGTTGTTTTCCCCCTTGTGGCAACAGCACATCCCCTAGACTCATGTTTCTGTCACTCAAACTAGTCATCGAGGGGCATGAACCCACAATCAAGCATAGCGTTCCCTCTTGGAGTCACTACCTACTACTTGGCCAAAGCAATAAATAACAACGAAGAACTTGCAAGAATTGCTTACGAACATAAATATAAAAGAGGTGAATCAAATATATTACTCAAACACAATCTGAACATAAGCTCATAATCCATCGGATCCCAGCAAACTCATCATAGCAACAGCATAAGGATTACATATGTGCCTCGATCATGTAGGGCAGCACACGGGGACTAATTAGTGAAGCACAAGAACGGGAGGAGAACATCACATAGCTACTGGTCATGGACCCGTGGTCCAAGAGAGACTACTCACAACTCATCCGGGAGACGTCCATGGTGGTGGAGAAGCTCCCGGTGGTGATCCTCCCCTCCGGCAGGGTGGCGGGAAGAGTTCTCCTGGTGCTCCCGATCTTGGAAGCGGCGGCGGCGGCGGAACAGAGATGAGATCGCGAAAAAGAATTCCCATCTCGAGGGTTTCGGGAGACGCTTTAAATATATGCCAAAGGGGGGCATCAGCGGAGCCTCGGGGGGCCCAGGCGCCCCCCCGGCGCGGCCCGGGGGGGCGCGCCGCCAGGGCGCCTGGAGCCCTGGTGCCCCCCCCCCCGGCTGTACTTCGGGCGCACGGTAGCTTCTGGAACGCTGATTTTTTATATAATTTTTCTGGATTTTTCCTGGCAGTTCTCGTAATGTGAAAACCTGAAATACAAAAACAGCCGAAAACAGAAACTGGCACTGGGGTGCACTGAGTTAATAGATTAGTCCAAATATGATCAAAAGTGTATGGAAGTGTATAAATAACATAGCCATATCACCCAAAAGAGGCATGGAGCAAGCAGAAATTATAGATATGTTTTGGACGTATCACCGCCAAGTGGGGTCAATCCCATTTGAGTCACACCACGGCATCGCCGCGCGGATAGCGCTGAGCGACGAATTGTTGCATAGCGGAACTACGCCCCGCGGAGTTGCAAACCACTCTGGATGTTTGGAGTCGTGCTTGAATAGCTCATGGAGCATTCCCTTGAGCTCCATGACAGTGAAATTGTAGTTGAGGCCTGGGCGCAGCCTCATAAAGTCTGCCGCGTTACCAAACTCCCAAGCAGGCCTTTTCCTCTCATGCAAGGGAGCGATGCGGCGGCGAAGGAAATCTGCTCTGACAGCCCCTACAGTGAGCCTGGCTTGCCGGAGGCGAAGAATCCTAGTGATGGCTATCTTCAGCTCGTCGTCCTCAGGGGCCAGGTCACTCCAGTCATCGCCGTGCACTATTGCAACTTGGCACAGGGAAGTGAACTGTTGGGGTTCATCCTCCATGATCCAGCACCAGTTGACCCTCCACTCCTCCCACTTGCCGCGGAGTTCCCCAGTCAAGTATGCCTCTTTCTTATGAAGCCTAAATATCCAAGAAATTCCGCCGGACAGAGGAGACCCAGACTCGACTCGAGGCGTAAAATAATGGCGGAAGAGGGCTACGTTGGGGTAGACTCCGACAAAGTTCTTGCACAGATGTATGAAAACGGCCATGGTCAAGACAGCGTTTGGGGTGAAATCAAGGAGATGAAACCCGTAGGTATTCATAATATCGCAGAAGAATTCGGAATACGGCGGGCAGAGCCCGCAGTAGAAGAACAGAGCAAAGAAGGCATATCCTCCCGGAAACATGTCGCAGGCCTCGGCGGGGAGTACCTTGGTGCGCGGGTGCGCTTTTGTCTCCCTCGACCAGACGAGGTAGAAGGAGTCCTTTAGCTCCCTCGTGCCGAGCCTCGGCGGGAAGACCGCCATCTTCTTCCGCATTGCTGCTAGCTTCAGCGCCCTGGCAATCTTCGCGGCTTTCGCCTTGTCGCACTTCGGGGCCATGGCGGGGACGGCGAGGGAAGTCGACGGCGCTGGGGAGGTTGGCGGCGGCAGAGGAAGGGCGGAGCGCTGCTCTCTTTCAACCTTCGGGGAGGAGGGGAGCAGCGGGGGTTTCTGGAGGTTGAAGAAGCAATGAGCAAATGGAAGGAACTGCCCCTGTTTCCCCTGCTTTTAAGGGGGAGAGGGGGACGTTCCGCATTTTCTCCATTAAAGAAACAGGCCACGATCTCTCCCACGACGCCACAATCGACGCGTGCCGTTAGGGAGGGGCGTGGCGGATACGGAGTGGGATGCGGCGCGCCGTGGGCCGCGTGTGCCCGTGCACTGTTTTGGGCCTGGCCCAACAGCGCTCGGCACCGTGTGTGGCCCAGGCCCGGGGGCTCTTGTCAGTGTACTAAAGTAGGGGTACCTTAGTATCCCAACTTGTGCACGGGCAATAGCAGCGTCCCGTGGCAGGGCTTGCCATGCGCCCGCCAAGACCCACTATGGTTCCTTTGGAGCCGTTCAAGAACAAAGTATTCGAGTTAAAGAAACAAGACCCCGGCAAGAAGAGCTTGCTGGGAAGGCCTCTCCTGGCTCAAGACCACCCCTTTGGCACAAGACCCTGGCAACAGGAGCTTGCCAAGAAGTCCAAACATGGCGTTTCAGGAGACTTGCCGTGGCGCGTCGCGCGCCCCGGCAAGGCCCGGAGAGCGACAAGCTCCCGGGCGCGACAAGTTAACAACCGCGGCAAGGTGCAAGCCGCGGCAAGCTTCCACTACGTGCCCACGCTCTAGCTCATCCGGCCACATGTCGCTCTGGGGCCCTTCCAGGTGCACGTGGCGGAAGGCTGTGCAGCCTGGGGTACACGGTGGCAAGCTGCGATGACGAGGCCACCATCGTGGCGAACGGAGACGCCCTGACGGACGCTTTTCTGCACTGTTTGGGGCGACGGCGACGGGCATTTAATGCCCTTGTTCCCTGCCATCAGGGTTAGGTATAGAGCACTATGCATACACTGTTACAACTACCACCACTTTTACGTTTTTGCCCTCGACTGCGTTGCCACCTGTCGGTGACCCCTTTGACCTATAAAAGGAGGCCCATGCGCAACGTAGGGGGGGTTCTGATCTTCGATCACTCTCATGCTCGATGTTGTTAGCGATAAGCCTTGTAGCCCTTCTCGCTCCCGAGCCAAGAACACAATACAAACCAAGGCAGGAGTAGGGTTTTACGCATCCGTGCGGCCCGAACCTGGGTAAACTGCTCGCGTGCACGCTTCAATCTGCTCTTTGGGCATCCTCCGCCCCCTTGCCGTACCGAAAAGGGGCTCCGGTCCCATAGGTGTTCGTGGGCGATCAGTTTCCCCGACAAACGGGAACATAATTATCATTGACAATGATAAGAACATCGTCGATCCTCCCCAAAGGTTTCTTTATGGAAGAATCAACAAGATGAACACCAAAAGAACAAGAATCAAAAGGTTTCAATTTAAGCATATCATATATTCTTTTGGGCATAACGGAGGTACTAGCTCCAACATCACATAAAGCATAGCAAGAGAAGTTATTCAACTTAATTTTAATCATAGGATCCCAACCATCTTCTAGCTTTCTAGGTATGGAGGCTTCTACCCTAAGCTTCTCCTCCCTAGCTTTGGTGAGAGCATTAGTGATATGCTTTGTGAAGGCAAGATTAAGTGTGCTAGTGTGGGGATCTCTAGACATCTTGTTAAGAAAATCAATAACTTCAGAAAGGGTGCAATTATCAAAATCAAGGTCACTACTATCAAGTAAATTGGTAGTGGTGTCCTTTAGGCTTACTTGTTTGGTAGCTTCTATGGTCATAGGAGTTTCTACGGTTGAGTTCATAGCATCACCATTAATAGGTCCAATGGGACCAGGGGTGCATTGGGTGCTAAGAGTTTAGATATCCTCAACAACTTGGATAGTAGCAACAGTGTGGTGGGTAGGAATGCTCTTAATCCTATCATCTTCCTCCTTTTCTCTAGCCCATCTCTCTTTAAGTTTAGCCAACATCCTAATGTTTTCATTAATTTGCACTTGAATAGCATTCATAGGAGTGGTCTTCCTCTCCTCAAGAGGGGAAGTTCTAATTTTAAGCAATTCTACCTCATGGGCTAAATTGTCTACCTTCGAAGAGAGATTTTCTAGTTTGTTTAGTTTTTCTTCTACACTCTTATTGAAGGCTTTTTGGGTAGTGATGAAGTCTTTAAGCATAATCTCTAGTTCAAAAGTGGAGTTATTGGTGTTAGGATAAGCATTGTTGTTCCCATAGGAATTAGAGGGGAACGGTCTAGGGTTGCTACCAAAATTACTCCTATAAGCATTGTTATTGAAATTGTTTCTAGAGATAAAGTTCACATCTACTTGATCTTGAGCAATCAAAGAATTTAAAGGAACATCACGAGGATCAATAGAAGATTGCTTGGAAAGTAGAGACATGATCAAGTCAACTTTTTCATTTAGGGAGGAAATCTCCTCGACATAGTTTACCTTCCTACCTGTTGGAGCGCGTTCGGTGTGCCATTGGGAATAATTGGTCATCATCTCATCGAGAAGCTTCGTGGCAACACCAAGTGTAGTTGACATAAAGGTTCCTCCCGCGGCCGAATCTAACAAGTTCCGCGAGGTAAAGTTCAAGCGTGCATAAAAAGTTTGGATAACCATCCAAGTAGTCAAACCATGAGTAGGGCAGTTCTTGACAAGAGATTTCATGCGTTCCCAAGCTTGGGCAACGTGTTCATTATCCAATTGTTTAAAATTCATTATGTTACTCCTTAGTTGGATAATTTTAGCAGGGGGATAGTACTTCCCAATAAAGGCATCATTGCACTTGTCCCAGGAATCTATGCTATTCCTAGGCAAGGATTGAAACCAAATTTTAGCTCCTCCTCTCAAGGAGAAAGGAAAAAGCTTAAGCTTAACAATATCACCATCTATTTCAGTGTACTTTTGCATATCACAGAGTTCCACAAAATTATTTAAGTGTAAAGCAGCATCATCTCCAGCACCGGAGAATTGATCTTTCATAACTAGGTTCAATAAAGCAGGTTTAATTTCATAAGAAGGTGCTGAAGTGGCAGGTGTAGTAATAGGCGTGCAGATAAAGTCATCGTTGTTATGACTAGTGAAGTCACACAACTTGGTGTTCTCGGTGGAACCCATAGCAGCAAGCAAGCAAGATAACTATTTTTGTGATTTTTGAGAGAAGACACTAAAGCAAAACTGAAAGGTAAACTAACAGGACTAAAAAGCAAAGATAAAAGATAGCGTGCAACTCCCCTATCTTGAAGAGTGGAGTCCCCGGCAACGGCGCCAGAAAACTTTGCTTGATGGCTTCTCGCCCCTCGTTGGTTACCCCAAGTGGAAGGTTTGAGATGTAGCGTAGCGGCAAGTTTTCCCTTGGCAAAGATACCAAGGATCGAATCCCGTGAGACTCCGAGGGTCAACAAGAAGGTGTCAATAGCGCCAGAGACTTTTGCTTGACAGGACCTGCACACAGAAACAAATAACTTTGCTCCCAACGAGTACAGAGAGGTTGTCAATCCCTCCGGCCTTGTCGTTTACAAAGGATCAAACGCAAGAGATAATAGTGATAGGTATGACTGCAACTAGGAAATAAGAACAGTAAGTAAATAGCGGGTGTGATCAGTGATGGTAATATGGACCGGGGTCCCATGATGTTCACTAGTGATGTCTCTTTCCCAAAAGACGATAAAACAGCTAAGCGAGGTAAACAAATTACAGCTGGGCAATTGACAGGATTATGTGCGCAAACCAATGCTAACTATGCTGTAAGAAAGGTAGAGGCTCAAAAGCATGGGCGGTACGCCAAGGCAAGTAGACCGAAATCCATCTGCATCTACTACTAATCATCCACCTTGAGATATCTATCCAGAACATCTCGCTGGTATTAAGTTGCGAGTCCCACCCATAGTGTATACTCAAAGCAACAGACAACTGCATTAAAAGAACTTTGCGTAAAGTAAACAATCGTTGCACCCGCAAGTACAAGCACCGTTGTTTTCCCCCTTGTGGCAACAGCACATCCCCTAGACTCATGTTTCTGTCACTCAAGCTAGTCATCGAGGGGCATGAACCCACAATCAAGCATAACGTTCCCTCTTGGAGTTACTACCTACTACTCGGCCAAAGCAATAAATAGCAACGGAGAACATGCAAGAATTACTCAAGAACATAAATATAAAAGAGGTGAATCAAATTTATTACTCACACACAATGTGAACATAATCTCATAATCCATCGGATCCCAGCAAACTCAGCATAGCAACAGCATAAAGATTACATAGGTGCCTCGATCATGTAGGGCAGCTCACGAGGTCTAATCGATGAAGAACAAAGAGGGGAGGAGAACATCACATAGCTACTGGTCATGGACCCATGGTCCAAGGGGGACTACTCACAACTCATCCGGGAAGCGTCCATGGTGGTGGAGAAGCTCCCGGTGGTGGTTCTCCCCTCCGGCAGGGTGCCGGGAAGAGTTCTCCTGGTGCTCCCGATCTTGGAAGCGCGGTGGCGGCGGAACAGAGATAAGATCTCGAAAAAGGGTTCCGTCCTCGAGGGTTTCGGGACGCGTGCTAAATATATGCCAAAGGGGGGCACCAGAGGCGGAGAGGGGGGCCCAGGCGCCCCCCCCGGCGCGGCCAGGAGGGGGGCCGCGTGGGCAGGCCGCCTGGGCTGCCCCTGGGTCCCCTCTGGCCCCACTTCTGGCGCGTGGAAGCTTCTGGAGCGCTGATTTTTTATATATTTTTACCGGAATTTTTCCGGCAATTTAAGTAATGGGAAAACCTGAAATACAAAAACAGCAGAAAACAGAAACTGGCACTGGGGTGCACTGAGTTAATAGGTTAGTCCAAATATGATCAAAAGTGTATGGAAGTGCATAAATATCATTGCAATATCACACAAAAGAGGCATGGAGCAAGAAGAAATTATAGATACGTTTTGGACGTATCAGGATGCCCAAGGCACCCCAAGTACGTATTCAAGGATACTCAAGCGTCTAAGCTTGGGGATGCCCTGGAAGGCATCCCATCTTTCTTCAACAAGTATCGGTATGTTTTCAGATTTGTTTCATTCACATGATATGCGTAAACTCTTGGAGCGTATATCACTTGAAGTTTCGTTTTGTATGGCACATTTTTTTTCCTTTTAATAAATGCACCATGCTGGTATGAGATAGTCCTTGGTTGATTTATAGAATGCTCTTTGCACTTCACATATATCTTTTGAGTATGGCTTTATAGAATGCTTCATGTGCTTCACTTATATCATTTGAAGTTTGGATTGCCAGTTTCGCCATTTGTAGAATGCTCTTTTGCTTCACTTATATTTGTTAGAGCTTGTGCATATCTTTTGTAGAAAGAATTAAAACTCTCATGGATCACTTATATCTATTTAGAGAGTTGACAGGAATTGGTCATTCACATGGTTAGTCATAAAATCCTACATAAACTTGCAGATCATTGAATATGATATGTTTGATTCCTTGCAATAGTTTTGCGATATGGAGATGCTAATATATGGGAGGTACTAGTGAATGATTTTATTTTAGTAAAAATATTGGTGTTAAGGTCTGTGATTCCCGAAGCATGCACGTGTGGTCTCCTAACTATGTAACCAAATTGGCGCGCATTGTATTTTGATTGTTTATCTTTGCGTGAAGGTCGGGGGCGCGCGATGGTTAACTCCTACCAACCTCCCCCTAGGAGCATGCTTCGTAGTATTTTTTCTTCGAGGGCTAATAGATTTTTCTCAATAAGTATATGAGTTATTTGTGACTAATGTTGAGTCCATGGATTATACGCACTCTCACCCTTCCACCTTGCTAGCCACTCTAGTACCACGCAACTTTCGCCGGTCCATTAAAACACCTTATACGCTTCCTCAAAACAGCCACCATACCTACCTATTATGGCATTTCCATAGCCATTCCAAGATATATTGCCATGTAACAACACCGTTCCGTTTATTATGACACGCACCATCAATTTCATATTACCTTGCATGATCATAAGATAGCTAGCATGATGTTTCCATGGCTTGTCCGTTTTTTATGTCATTGCTACGCTAGATCATTGCACATCCCGTTACACCGCCGGAGGCATTCATAGAGTCATATTTTTGTTAGAGCAGCGAGTTGTAATATCGAATTGTAAGTAAATAAAAGTGTGATGATCATCATTATTAGAGCATTGTCTCAAAAAGAAAAAAATGGCCAAAAAAGGAAGAGAAAGGCCAAAAAAATAGAAAGGCCAAAAAAAAGGAAGGCCAAAAAAAAAGAAAAAAAAAGAGAAAAAGGGGACAATGCTATTATCTTTTTTCAACACTTGTGCTTCAAAATAGCACCATGATCTTTATGATAGAGAGCCTCTTATTTTGTCACTTTCATATACTAGTGGGGATTTTTCATTACAGAACTTGGCTTGTATATTCCAACGACGGGTTTCCTCAAATGCCCTAGGTCTTCATGAGCAAGCAAGTTGATGCACACCAACTAGTTTTCTTTTGAGTTTTCATACACTTATAGCTCTAGTGCGTCAGTTACATGGCAATCCCTACTCACTCACACATATATCAATTGATGGACATCTCCATAGTCCGTTAATTTGCCTAGTTGATGTGAGACTTTCTCCCTACTTTTGTCTATCACCACCTTCTGTTCCACCCATGGTGCTATGTCCATGGCTCACGCTCATGTATTGCGTGAAGAGTTGAAAAGGTTCGAAAAAGTAAAGTATGAAAACAATACCTTTGTGACACCGGGATGGGCATGAGGGGTACTGCTACCTCTTGAGCTTGCGTTGTATTCCCTCGAAGAGGAAAGGGAGATGCAGCACAGTAGCCTAAGTATTTCCCTCAGTTTTTGAGAACCAAGGTATCAATCCAGTAGGAGACCACGCACCAGTCCATCGCACCTGCACAAACAAATAAGAACTTCGCAACCAACGCGATAAGGGGTTGTCAATCCCTTTACGGTCACTTACGATAGTGAGATCTGATAGAGACGATAATTATATTTTTGGTATTTTTGGTATAGAAACAGAAAGTAAAGAAAGCAAATAAACAACGACAACAGAAATCGACAGGAAAGTAATATGATAAAGATAGACCCCGGGGCCATAGTTTTCTCTAGAGGCTTCTCTCATGATAGCGGTATTCTACGACGGGTAAACAAATTACTGTCGAGCAATTGATAGAAAAGCCAATAATTATGAGACTATCTAGGCATGATCATTGTATATAGGAATCACATCCGAGACAAGTAGACCGAAACGATTCTGCATCTACTACTATTACTCCACACATCGACCGCTATCCAGCATGCATCTAGTGTATTGAGTGCATACGAACAGAGTAACGCCTTCAGCAAGATGACATGATGTAGAGGGATAAACTCAAGCAATATGATGAAAACCCCATCTTTTTATCCTCGATGGCAAAAATAAAATACATGCCTTGCTGCCCCTACTGTCACTAGGAAAGGACACCGCAAGATTGAACCCAAAGCCAAGCACTTCTCCCATTGCAAGAACTATAGATCTACTAGGCCAAACCAAACCAATAATTCGAAGATACTTGCAAGGATATTATGAGCACACATAAAAAGTTCAGAGAAGAACCAAATATCTTTCATAGATAACCTTGATCATAAACTCACAATTCATCGGATCTCGACAAACACACCGCAAAAAGAGATTACATCGAATAGATCTCCTCGAAGACCGAGGAGAACTTTGTATTGAGATCCAGAGAGAGAGTAGAAGCCATCTAGATAATAGCTATGGACCCGAAGGTCTGAGGTAAACTACTCACAACTCATGGTGAGGGCGATGATGATGATGATGAAGGCTTCCGTGATGGATCCCCCTCCCGGAACAGGCTCCAAGATGGGATCTCCACGAGAACAGAAGCTACGGTGGTGGAATTATGGTTTTCTATCTGCGTTTGGAGATTTTGGCGTACGTAGGTATATATAGGAAGAAGGGGGGCACCGGGGGCCGTGTGGGCTGCCCTCGAGGCAGGGGGCGCGCCCTGGGAAGGGGGTTGTGCCCCCCACCCTCGAGGGTGGCCCCTCTGTCCCCTGGCTTGCCCTGAAGTCTTTTGTGCGTGATTTCCTCCAAAAATATCTCGCGCGAAGGTTTCATTCCGTTTGGACTCCGTTTGATATTCCTTTTCTGCAAAACCCTGAAATAGGCAAAAAAACTGCAATCTGGACTGGGCCTTTGGGTTAGTAGGTTAGTCCCAAAAATGATATAAAAGTGAATGATAAAGCCCATTAAACATCCAAGACTTCATAAATAATAGCATGGAACAATCAAAAATTATAGATACGTTGGAGATGTATCAGGTACCTTGTGTTAAGAAAAGGGATCATAAAAGACTATATGATTTTATTTTTGTTGGGATGCCCGAGTATTAAATTCTTTGATAATGATAGACTATTGTTTTGAATCACTCCTGTATTAATATTCATGCCATGATTAGATTACATGATCAAGATTATGCTAGGTAGCATTCCACATCAAAAATTATTTTTTTATCATTTACCTACTCGAGGATGAGCAGGAAATAAGCTTGGGGATGCTGATACGTCTCCGTCGTATCTATAATTTTCTATTGTTCCATGCCAATATTCTACAACTTTTACATACTTTTGGCAACTTTTTATACTATTTTTGGGACTAACATATTGATCCAGTGCCCACTGTCAGTTCCTGTTCGTTGCATGTTTTTTGTCTCGCAGAATATCCATATCAAACAGAGTCCAAACGGGATAAAAACGCACACAGATATTTTTTTGGAATATATGTGATTTTTTGGGAAGAAGAATTAACGCGAGACGATGCCCGAGGGGGCCACGAGGCAGGGGGCACGCCCCTAACCCTTGTGGCCACCCCGTAAGGCGGTTGGTGCCCTTCTGTCGCCGCAAGAAAGCCAATATCCGGATACAAATTGTGCCAAAAATTCAGCCCAATCAGAGCTACGAATCTCCAAGAATATAAGAAACGGTGAAAGGCCATAATCTGGGAAAGCAGAAACAAGGAGAGAAAGAGAGACAGATCCAATCTCGGAGGGGCTCTCGTCGCTCCCATGCCATGGAGACCAAGGTCCAGAGGGGGAACCCTTCTCCCATCTAGGGAGAAGGTCAAGGAAGAAGGAGAAGGAGGGGGGCTCTCTCCCCGTCGCTTCCGCTGGCGCCGGAGTGCCACATGGGCCATCATCGTGGGACAACGATCTACACCAACACCTCCGTCATCTTCACCAACATCTTCATCACCTTGCCCCATCTATCTACAACGGTCCTCTCTCCGGGAGCCCTCTGTACCCTCTACTTGAACATGGTGCTTTATGCTTCATATTATTATCCAATGATATGTTGCCATCCTATGATGTCTGAGTAGATTTTTGTTGTCCTATCAGTAATTGGTGAATTGCTATGATTGGTTTAATTTTCTTGTGGTTATGTTGCTGTCCTTTGGTGCCCATCATATGAGCGCACGCGTGGATCACACCATAGGGTTAGTTGTATGTTGATAGGACTATGTATTGGAGGGCAGGAGTGGCAGAAGCTTCAACCTAGCATAGAAATTGAGGCATACGGGATTGAAAGGGGACCAATATATCTTAATGCTATGGTTGGGTTTTACCTTAATGAACGTTAGTAGTTGCGGATGCTTGCTAATAGTTCCAATCATAAGTGCATTGAATTCCAAGTCACGGATGACATGCTAGCAGTGGCCTCTCCCACATAAAACTTGCTATCAGTCTAGTAACGTAGTCCATTGCTTAGGGACAATTTCGCAACTCCTACCACCACTTTTCCACACTCGCTACACTAACTTTATTGCTTCTTTATCTAAAAAGCCCCTAGTTTTTATTTATGTGCCCTTTATATTCTTGCAAACCTGTCCCGCTACACCTACAAAATACTTCTAGTTTTATATTTGTTCTAGGTAAAGCAAACGTCAAGTGTGCGTAGAGTTGTATCGGTGGTCGATAGAACTTGAGGGAATATTTGTTCTACCTTTAGCTCCTTGTTGGGTTCGACACTTTTACTTATCAAAAACTATTGTGATCCCCTATACTTGTGGATTATCAGCGACCTGGTTATATGGATGTCCAACCAGCAACTACGGGTCCTGTGTGCGACGACAGCCAAACACACTTTTCTTACTTTTTGTTTTTTGGCTGTAATTTCCAAAAAAATATCAGCGACGGAGGGTCGAACTCGCGACCTGAATGTGCGTAACAGTGGAGCTGACCTGTTACTACTGCGCTACTAGTAGTCCACATGATATTTGGTGTTCAAGACCTATGTATTCGTTCCTTAAAAAAATTGAATTCAAATTTCGATTTTAAATTTTGCTCGAATTTTTTTCGGAATTTTGTGGTTACCGTGGTAAAGGAATTTACCGCCCCCCCCCCTCCCGAGAAAAATGTTCCATTTGGGATCCAAAACCTTGGAAAGAACACATCCATTCAACCAACCCAATCCAATCTCTCAACAACATTGACCAAAAATACAATACAATGCAAATTTCACAACCCTGAGACAAGCCACCCAACAACCTATATCACCATTCCATCCAAATTCTACAAACTCTAGAGACACCAACCCATTAGGGGGGGGAAGTACAAATTCACACGAAATTAGCTCGCCTATGATTTCTTGTATTAGACATGTATATATAACCTCTTGAGTATCCTTGTCCTGTCCATTCCGCACAGACAATTGAACCATTAAACCCAGTAGCGTCCCTCACTCCATGCTACCCAAAAAGCACCTATAACCTCGCACGCCACTGGTACAACATCTCGCCTCAGCCAGGAGATGCTTCCTTCGAACTCAAGGATGAGGCCAGCAGAAACCCATAGTGTTTGCGTTTCAACATAGGCCTTGGAAGCATGTACGTCTAGCTTCACTTAATACAAATCCAGCAACCCACCAGTCAGGCGCTCCCAACACCACCAGAACAACATCACTCACATTCAGCAGCAACCGACCCAGCCATCACGACAACCTCAAAGGCACAGATACTGGAAATACAAAGTAAAACACTCGACGTCCTGTCGATCGACCCATCCTTGTTCACGCCGGCGGTCTTCTTGCTGGAAGATAAAAAAACCTTCACCTGTGGCTGCAGGCTCCACAGTTTCCAGCACAGATAGATTGCTTCGAGGTTATCAGCATGAGGCTGTGTGCAGGAAGAGATCAATATTAAGTAATAGACAAGGAAAAGAAACAAGGGAAGTAACATTTATTCTGCACTCCCTATTCATCTATCTCTAAATTTTATAACACCACCAAAGACCTTTCATAATACAGAAGCGCATAATAAAATTTAGACAATAACCATCCATACAAAAACCATGGATTAAAGCAAATATGCTTCTCTGCTGGTCTATTAAACTTCTGGTGAAGAAAAGTATAGACATCATAGCTCCAACATTAACATAGTTTAGACCTGACTAAAGCAACTCTAATTAGCTATTCAGTTTAGACTTTACATGCCATGTGAGATAATACAATGAAACTTTGAATTGTTGTGCTAGAACCGTGAGTTTGGATTGTACTGTCTCCGTCCCAAAATAAGTGTCTCAAACTTAGTACAACCTTGTACTAATGTTAGTACAAAGTTGAGACACTTATTTTGGGACGGAGGGAGTAATATATATTATTTTTAACTTGGAGCTGATTCATTAGGACATTTGCAAACTCATTTCTCCTAGGACGCTGATCCAAGACCAACCTCCTAAGCTACTGTCATTATAGTGCCCGGCATTCCTAATCAAGTCGCTGGTGAACTTACATTCTGATATTCTCTTTATTAGTTGGGCTGCAGAGATAGCAGTATACAAGAATTCAGCGTTGCATGAAATGCAAACAGAAGACATGGAGACCAATATGAAATCAAGCACATGGAGGTTAATATGAAATTAAGCATTGGTCACATAGTTCACGGACTAAACTATTGATCATATGTAACAATAAAGAGAAGAAGGTAAAGTATAATATAGATCCCATTCCTGAATCTAAAAGTGGACAGGATAGGTCAGTAAAATTAAACACTCACTCGGCATTTCAGTATTAACAACAGAAGGTGCTGCAACCCGAGTTAATTGATCACGCAAAAAAGAGCTCCGATTTCCAAATTATTTGACAGATATTTTCAAAAACACTCAAACATAATAAAGTTGACTGAGCTGACATCAAAAGGAAATATTGGATCGAGAGCTCAAAAGAACCCCTCAAACTGGATTATTTGTGCGCACATCTTTAAGCCAGACAGAAACACTTGTAATTAGCTTCAAAATTTGGACTGTACAGGTCAGCTGAGATAACACAGTGACACTTTGAATTTTTCTACTTGATTGATGACTTGATTATATAGAGCTCGAGTAATGCTTTTGTCATATAGCAAGGCAAAATTACACAAAGAACATGCTCTATTAAGCTAAACGGCAGAAGAGGTGATATCCTAAGTTCAAGAGTCAACACTTGAAAAACTACAAGTGGTAGAAGACAAAAACTGAAGCTAGAAATGTATGGACCTCACTACCTAAAACCTAGTGAGGAGGCCAGGTCCAAGTTTCTACCCAGGGTCGGACCTGTGTTTTGGAAGGCCCTAGGTGAACTCGACGACATGGGCCCCTATGTCCTAAGTTCTAAGACCATATATATGTATGAGCAGGGGCGGAGCTAGGCCCCGGGCATCTAGGGCCCAGGCCCGGGGCGTGGGAAATTTTCCCAGCTAGTATATACACAGATTTTTTCATGGGCCCGGGGTTCAGCCTAGTGAAAGGAGGCCGAAAGCTAGCGATCCAACGAAGGCAGACAGACACACCCTACGCACAGCCACGAGCCCACGACCGCTGACCGCATTTGACCTAACTCATACGCACATGAAACGCTTGTCTCCAGCGCTAGCACGGCCGCCTTCATGCACGGCCGCCGTGGCGCCGTCGCCGTCCACTTCCCAAGGCAGCCCCCTGATCCCGCCACGGCGCCCAGCTCCGTCGCTGTCTGCGCCGTTCGCCGCCGCGCACCACTCCCCTTGTTGCCCTGCCCTGCCTAACCTCTAATTGGATTCTTTGCGGTTTGCACTTGTACCGTATTATACAATTTAACCTACTAACCTCTGTGTATGAACTGCACTGAACTGAATTTAATTGAAAAAATGTGTGTGCGTGTAATCTGTACTTAGTCATATTTATGCAAGGTTCGTTCAGGTATTGTTGAACTAAATTGATGTAATAGCAATTCCATTTCATGTTGTAGAAATAGAAGATGAAGGGCTTTTACCTCGTCGATGTGGTAAGGTTTTGGATTTGTATCAATGATACTTGTTTCACTTGATGTTTATGCATTTTCTTATGAATTGTTTTTTGATAATGCCTTGAAGGTTTTGGTTCTTCTACCATTGATCAAGTTGTGGGAGGCACCAATTAAGTAATCGACTGATTTGGTATTATTTTGTACTCACTCCGTCCCAAAATTCTTGTCTTAGATTTGTCTAAATAGAGAAGTATCTAACACTATAATGTGACTAGAAACATCCGTATTTTGACAAATTGAAGACAAAATTTTTGGGACGGAGGGAGTATTTCCCTATTATTATTTTATAATTCTGCCATCTTTTAACTATTTTGTTGGATCTTTGAACATTGAAATGAAATTCTAGATCTATTTAGCAATTGTACTTTACATTGTATCTTTTCGTATGAGATATTTTTTAGAAATGGTATAAGGTAATTTTGGGTCTTTATAAGTACAAAAAAAAATCCGTGTTGTCTGAAAAAAAATTGGGCCCGGGGTTTGCTTCATTCCTGGCTCCGCCACTGTGTATGAGTATGCGTTATATATATATATATATATATATATATATATATATATATATATATATATATATATAAAACTTATTAAGAGTAACTTTCAATTATACATCTTTAGTTTAAAATTTGACTAATAATTCAAATGACACCATGGAGAATAATAATAACCAAATTTGAACTGACTCCATCAACAACAATAATATTAAAAGATCGCAAATTTAAACTAACATGACATGATTACCTCAAATAAGAGCCAAATTAGATTGAGTCCATCGACAACAAGAACCCTTCAGTGGTAGAACTTTTAAATTACTTTCTTTCCTTTTTCTCCTTTTTTCAGCACCCTATAATTGCTTCTTCTTAGGTAACATGGCAGGCTGATACGTCTCCAACGTATCTATAATTTTTGATTATTCCATGCTATTATTTATGATGTCTTGGATGTTTAATGGGCTTGGTCATACACTTTTATGTCATTTTTGGGACTAACCTACTAACCCAAAGGCCCACTCCAGATTGCTGTTTTTTGCCTGTTTCGGGGTTTTGCAGAAAAGGAATATCAAACGGAGTCCAAACGGAATGAAACCTTCGGGAGAGATATTTTGGAGAAAATCACGCACGGGAGACTTGAGAACCACGGAGTAGGGGCCACGGGGTGCCCACGAGGGTGGGGGCGTGCCCCCTTCCCAGGGCGCGCCCCCTGCCTCGTGGGCCCCTCGTGAGTCCCCCGGTGTCCTCCTTCCTCCTATATAAGCCTACGTACCCCGAAACCATCAGTAACAGAGAGAAAACCCTAATTGCACCGCCATAACCTTCTGTTCCCGTGAGATCCCATCTTGGAGCCTGTTCCGGAGCTCCGCCGGAGGGGGGGTCCATCACGGAGTGCTTCTACATCATCATCATCACCCTCACCAAGAGTTGTGAGTTGTTTACCACAGACCTTCGGGTCCACAGCTAGTATCTAGATGGCTTCTTCTGTCTCTCTGGATCTCAATACAAAGTTCTCCTCGGTCATGGAGGAGATGTATTTGATGTAATCTCTTTTTGCGGTGTGTTTGTCGAGATCCGATGAATTGTGAGTTTATGATCAAGATTATCTATGAGAAATATTTGGTTCTTTTCTAAACTCTTTACGTGTGCTCTTAATATCCTTGCAAGTCTCTTCGAATTATTGCTTTGGTTTGGCCTACTAGATCTATAGTTCTTGCAATGGGAGAAGTGCTTGGCTTTGGGTTCCATCTTGCGGTGTCCTTTCACAGTGACAGTAGGGGCAGCAAGGCATGTATTGTATTATTGCCATCGAGGATAAAAAGATGGGGTTTATATCATATTGTTTGAGTTTATCCCTCTACATTATGTCATCTTGCTTAAGGCGTTACTCTCTTCTTATGAACTCAATACACTAGATGCATGCTGGATAGCGGTGGATGTGTGGAGTAATAGTAGTAGATGCAGGCAGGAGTCGGTCTACTTGTCTTGGACGTGATGCCTATATACAATGATCATGCCTAGATAGTCTCATAATTATTCGCTTTTCTATCAATTGCTCGACAGTAATTTGTTTACCCGCCGTAGAATATCGCTATCATGAGAGATGCCACTAGAGAACACTATGGCCCCCGGGTCTATTCACAACATATCAATCTACATTTACTTTACTTTTTCCGCTTTTACTTTCTGTTCTTGTAAACAAAAATACCAAAAATATAAACTATCATCTCTATCAGGTCTCACTTTCGTAAGTAACCGTAAAGGGATTGACAACCCCTTATCGTGTTGGCTGCGAAGTTCTTATTTGTTTGTGCAGGTGCGATGGACTCGCGCGTGGTCTCCTACTGGATTGATACCTTGGTTCTCAAAAACTAAGGGAAATACTTACGCTACTGTGCTGCATCTCCCTTTCCACTTCGAGGGAATACAACGCAAGCTCGAGAAGTAGCAAGAAGAATTTCCAGCGCCGTTGCCAGGGAGGCTTACGCAAGTCATATACCAAGTACCTATCACAAACCCTTATCCTTTGCATTACATTTTTTGCCTCTCATTTTCCTCTGCCCAACTTCACCCTTGCCGTTTTATTTGCCCTTCTTCTGCCATGTGTTTATCGTTTGCATGCTTTCTATTTGCTTGTGTTGCTATGTGCCCTCAATTAGCTTGCATCTTCGCTTGCTAAAGGATGGATCCTCATCCACTTGCTAATCTCTTCAGAGATCCAATTATGTTGAACCAGTTGCTAGTGAGCTGCGTGCACTAGATTATCTTTATGAGGTTTTGCTTGAAATTTATGAATCTAAAAATTGTGATGAAGTATTGAAAGAAAATTATAAAGTGATTCGCGATAAATCCTTGAGTAAAAAGCATGATTGCAAAGATGTTATTATAAATTCTCTTAATGTCAATTGTGCTAATGATATGCAAAACCCTAAGCTTGGGGATGCTAGTATTGTTATGCCCACTACTTGTTGCAATGATCATGATTGGGGTGATGCTTCTTATGATCTTGAAAATTTATTTCAACCCCATGATGGATGTAAGATTGATAATAATTTTTCCAATAATTTTAAAAGTGGGTTTAAAGGAATGTCAACTTTTGATCCCACTACTTTAGATATTGATCAATCTTATGAATTTTTTGATAAAAGTGGGTTTGGAGAGGTCATTACTTGAGCTAATGCTAATGCCACTATTTTGGAAGAGTGTCAACTCCGCATGCATGTGGATCGTGTTGAGAGTATGTTATGTGATAGCTATATTGTTGAATTTTCTTATGATCCTACATGCAATTATTATGAGAGAGAAAAATATGGTTGTAGAAATTTTCATGTTACTAAATTACCTCTCGTTATGTTGAGATTGCTATTGTTTCTTTCTTCTCCCTTGCATATGCTAGATCTTGATTGTCTTGCTAATTTGTTTTCCTATAAAATGCCTATGCATAGGAAGTATGTTATACTTAGATGTGATTTTCACATGCTATATGATGCTCTCTCTGTGCTTCAATTCTTATCTTTCATGTGAGCATCGTTAAAATCATGCTTAGCTAGGGGCGTAAAACGATAGCGCTTGTTGGGAGGCAACCCAATTTTATAATTTTTTTTTGTTTTTGCTTCTGTTAGGGAATTAAATATTGCATCTAGGTTCTATTTATATGTGGTTTTGTGTTTTTTTAGTGTTTGTGCCAAGTAGAACCTTTGGGAAGACTTCTGTGAAATTTATGTGATCTTGCTGTGAAAAACATAATCGTTAGCACTCGCTAGAATGGTCATCTGAGTTTACTGGAGCGTGCTATATGGTTGATTATTTTTGCAGATGATTAATAGACAAATTCCTCACGTTTAGCAATTTAGTTTGAATTTTTTGGAGTTACAGAAGTATGCAAAACCTGCAGATTACTACAGACTGTTCTGTTTTTGACAGATTTTGTTTTTCGTGTGTTGTCTGCTCATTTCAATGCATCTATGAGTAATATTGGGAAGTATGAACCATATATAAGTTGTAATATAGTAGGTTTAACACCAATATAAACAAAGAATGCATAAATTGCAGTACATTTGAGTAGTGGTTTGCTTTCTTATACTTACGGAGCTCACGAGATTTTTGTCTAAGTTTTGTGTTGTGAAGTTTTAAAGTTTCGAGTATTGCTTTGATGGACTATGAAACAAAGAGCAGCAAGGGCCTAAGCTTGGTGTTGCCCATGTCACCCCAAGTAAAATTCAAGTACAATCAAAATCCTAACCTTGGGGATGCCCCGGAAGGCATCCCCTCTTTCATCTTCACCCAACGGTAACTATACTCGGAGCTATATTTTTATTCACCACATGATATGTGTTTTTCTTGGAGCATCTTGTATAATTTGAGTCTTTGCTTGTTAGTTTTCCACAATTATCCTTGCTGAACACACCTATTTGAGAGATTTAAATATGGCCTAGGAATAGTTAGAACACTCTATGTGCTTCACTTATATCTTTTGAGTTGAATAGTTTTTGCTCTAGTGCTTCACTTATATCTTTTAGAGCACGGGGGTGATAATATTTTGAAGAAATTGTTGAACTATCATGCTTCACTTATATTCATTTGAGAGTCTATTAAAACAGCATGGTAATGTGTTTAGGCTATAAAACTAGTCTTCACATGATAGACATCCAATATCAATGTAGTAAAAACTTTCACACTAAGTGCGTTGAATATGATGAGAGATGCTTGATAATTGTTTTGAGATATGAGAATAGTGATATTAGAGTTATTCTAGTGGAGTTATTATGAAATTGAGAAATACTTGTGTTAAGGTTAGTGATTCCCGTAGCATGCACGTTTGGTGAACCGCTATGTGATGAAGTTAGAGCATGAGGTATTTGTAAAGTGCCATCCTTTGTGTGGAGGTCGGGGGCGCGCGATGGTTAACTCCTACCAACCTCCCCCTAGGAGCATGCGTTGATTTCTTTGTTTTGATGACTCGTAGATTTTTGCAATAAGTATATGAGTTCTTATGACTAATGCTGAGTCCATGGATTATACGCACTCTCACCCTTCCGCCATTTCTAGCCTCTCTTGTACCGCGCAACTTTCGCCGGCACCATAAACCCACTATATATCCTTACTCAAAACTACCACCATATTATTCCTAAAAACAACCACCATATCCTTCCTCACACTAAGTGCATTTCCATAGCCATTCCGAGATATATTCCCATACAAGAGAAAATTGACAGGTGATGGTCAGTAGTACTCTATACTATGTCCAATGTGCAAGTACTCAAGTGATATGGTATTTAACACTAGATTTGAGATGATATCGCGTTTAATGGCACACACTTAAGAATATCTTCTAAATTTATATTTGCATAGATGGAAAGATAACATCCATGAAATGGATACCATCTTATAGATAGAACCATATTTTACAAATTAAGTATAGTGAGACGGCCAAATCTTTGTGATCTCATTTTGAGCGAGATGGGAGTAAATATTCTCTAGCCATTAGTCTATATATAAAGATACAATGCTTCTAGACCCCCAAACCGAGTCAAGAGTAAGAAGTTTGTTTCTTTTCTTATGGAAGCGAAAGGTATTCTTCTTTGCCTTATGGTGCTTGTGCACCTAGGAAATTCCATTCATATTGGTAAGAAATCAATCTCCCCATCCCTATATATGTTTCCTTTCTCCTATCAACCAAAGTAGGATAATATTGTCACTTAATCATCATGAATATTTTCATATTTTTCCCAATTTGGACTTCTTTTTATGGTGTGTGTTTTTCTTTACAGATAAATGCAAGGATCTAGTTCACCCGCAAAGAAAACATGCAAGGATCTACTTGCTACTATCACCCGTGAGTGCGTTTTGTCAAAATGCCAGGTGACCTGCACAAATTTGTATGGAGCCGAACTCGTAGCCTCATGGTGTCTCAACGCCATCCCATACTATTGGCATTGTTGGTGCCGTGTCTGTTGGTAGAGTTGCAGTGAACAATCATGTCGAAAAATGGACAAATTATGTGATCCAATAATAAAATATTCCTGTGACATGCATCTAAGAATACATAATTATTGCCAAATCTAGGTGTTCTATTTGATTTTGTCATGTGCGATATTTGATCTGGTAATTTTAGGTTTGCATGGCCTCGTGATTTATAAGTTAAAAAACAACCTTATACGATATGAATGAACCGACCTAACTATATCGGCAGTCCCGTTTTCTAATGGGCCCAGAACACAAGGAAGTAGTATATATTTCTCTAGTTTGTGAGTATGTTTAGTGGTAGAAACTTGTAGGATGAGATATCGACGAGAGGAATGTCCTAAAAAAAGATATCAACCAGAGGGGGTGAATGTAAATTGAATAATTTTAGCAATTCTACAAAACAAATATAAGACCAAAGAAATAATTGTTAAGATACAAGTGCAAAAATGCCTACTAGCGGCGTTCAGAACATGTATTTTGTGGCACTAGGTTGAGTAGGTGGCTGATGGGCTCAACGTCAATTTATCGAGAATTCCAAACGGATGGATTTCCACAATAATGTGAACAAGAAGATGACACTTGTCAATTCAAATGGTATAATGTTGTATGCTCGAGGAAAACATACACCATTAATCATTAGTTGAAAGGTGTGCCCGAAATATGACCTTAAGCAGCAAGATCTATGTTAGAGTGATGATTCAATAACCAACAGGCTAAGAACGAACTGCCGATCGTTAACTTCAAAGCAATACGGTTGCTAGAAGTACAGAACTCAAGCAGCATCGCTAAGATATTGGTATCCCGGTTAAAAACAACACGGGAACCAAGGAAGAATTGTGATGGTGAGAAGTATCATCATACCGAGAATTTCTAAGAGGTGGAGCAATCCCCACAACATTCTCGACATAAAAGTCAGTAATAATTCAATGCAGAACACAACACTAGCTAGAGCGCAAGTTGTATTCATAATGTGGACAAGTCCGCGATGAAAGGAAGTCAAGGGTGTTGCCGATGATAATAAAAATCATCAAGGGAAAGGAGAGTATTCCTCATCATGAACACAGTTGACATCTCGGAAGAAGTCAAAGTGTTGAAATTGATCCGACACATTTGCCGGGAGGTTTCAAGAGGATGCAATCAAACAACAACGGCAACAAGCAAGGGAATGACGAAGTGGCAAGTTATAGGATCAATATATAAGATGCAAGCTCGGAACCAATGTTGCCTTTCAAGACAAGCAACATGATGTCGAAAGCCCGACGTAAGTCATGCTTACACACTGAAGAATTCGTGCACCAGAGAAGGACGAGGTAGCACAGTCAAAATAGCGAGACCAGGTTGCAGCCGATAGTCTAGGAATGACCAGATTGAGTTCAGAATTTCCCAGTAAAAATACTAGGGTTATTTGACTAGTAGTGCGGAATAATTTCAGTAGTCGGTGTCCTCGGTTGACAACAACCCAGAACCCGTAGAGTGATTACGACAAGGAAAGACATTACTTCAGCAAAGTTAGTAAGATGTGTTGCAATGGCAAGACATCTTCGAGATACCAGGGGGTAATACTCGAAGGTAGAACATGATAGAAGTAGCACCGGGTCATTAACCTATGACAGCAGATACTTCAACCTTGCCAAAGTAGACGAGGCACGGGAATGAATTCCCATCAGATATATCAGATCAGGACAGCATGGTCGGAACCATAACTGTAAGGAATCAATTCAAGAATACCGAAGAAATCATACAGCTGGATAATCATTCGGCAAGAAGCTTCCGAGACGGTATACATCATTTTCATGGGCATGAACACAAAGTTCAAGGTCGACTCCCACTTCTTTAATGCATATCATTTTGTTCACCTCTCGCTTTGATAAAACTGTGGTGTTGGAATTTTATTTGGTAGAACACCGGAAGAGTATGACTTGTGAAAACTTTCGGGTTCTCATGGATTAGGGGAAGGCATAGGTTGAACCCATGAGGCATCTTAGTAACATATAGCACAAGTTTAAAAAGTGAATACTCAAGCTCAAAAGCAGAGCAAGGTTGGCCAATCAGAGGATACAATTTACCAAAGGCATTATGTATCATGGGAAGAACTCACAAGGTGATTGAATATGAAGGTTACTGTTGGATACAATCCAACAATGGATCGAATCATCCACAACGAAGCTAATGTGAGTTTCGGTACTTACTCAGAGGAAGAAAGAATACAGAGGCATCAGATATAAGAATCACCTGATTAGTGTGATGCTTAGATAGAAAGAAATTATGGTTTCCAAAACGTAGGATCAGAAGCAGACGCTCCGATCAACGATGGATAAGTTGAAAACACTTAGTTGGAAATCAATAAATGTTTGAATTGCCGTAAACCAACTTATGTCCAGAATGACGTCTGAGCGGGAAAGATAATTTTAAAAAGGGTAACCTGATGACTGCGTGCATACGCACACTTTGAATCAATAGGATCAAAAATGGTTAAGACAAAGGATGTTGACAAAGACTACTACTAGTCATATGGAATTAACCATAATGCCAGCAGGCAAGAATTTCAAGAGTAACAGGCTGCAGAGGATTTTCGAAAGATCGAAAAGTATTTCAAAGAATTTTATGAGAGACGTGAACAATTGAGAAGAATGGATCCTTGATAAATGTAAGGAATTAACCGTACGGTTTTCATGCGAAATAAAACTGCAAGACTGTATACCCAAAAGGATTCTCGGGACAACGGAGAATATTTCGAGGCATCTTGTAACAACAAGAGAGACGAGGAATGATCATGATAATGACAAGTGCATGCAAATATCCATAGGGATATATCGGTGGCAGTGAATTGCCAAGGCGATGAGCACAAGGGTCTCGGGAAAATATCGAGGGATATCCTCAGAATCTTCTAACAAAGCAGTTGATCTTCCAGAACGAGGGCTCTCCGAGAGAAATAGTTACGAGAACCTAGAGTTAGAGTTATTAAAATCTTTTAACCCGAATAGAAGAGAGATCAGAGTCCCAGAGCAAAGAAGAGGAACAAAAGATCCTAACACCACCCATTGGTGTTGTGGGCCTGTAAGCCACACAACAAGTTAGTAAATTTGTTTTTTAAAGACTAGACTCAACTTCGGCCAAGGAGTTGGAAAGGGGGATTCCTACAGGCAGTCGGCTCTGATACCAACTTGTGACGCCCCCAATTTGACCATACACTAATCATGCACGGAAATGTGTACGACCAAGATCAGGGACTCACTGGAAGATATCACAACATAACTCTAGACACAAATTAAAATAATACAAGCTTTATATTACAAGCCAGGGGCCTCGAGGGCTCGAATACATAGCTCGAAAACACAAGAGTCAACGGAAGCAATAATATCTGAGTACACACATATGTTAAACAAGTTTGCCTTAAGAAGGCTAGCACAAATGTAGCAACGATTGAAGAGGAGAGGCCTCCTGCCTGGGACCTCCTAACTACTCCTCGAAGCAGAACTCCACATAGAAACATCATTGGGATCCTCTGGCTCCTGGACTCCACCATCTGGTTGCGTCATCCGAGAAGAAGGGACAAAAGGGAAAAAGAAGGAGCAAAGCAACCGTGAGTACTCATCCAAAGTACTCGCAAGCCAGGATCTACACTACATATGCAATGATATTTATGTAAAGGGGTAATATCTGTGGGTTAAACTGCAGGATGCCAGAATAAGAGGGGGATAGCTAATCCAATCAAAGACTACGCTTCCGACCACCTCCATCTTGCAGCAGTAGAAGAGGGTAGCTGGAAAGTAACAAGTATCCTTGCTTCTGGTAGCCTCCGTCTTGAAGCAGTAGAAGGGAGTAGATGGTAAGTTCACCAAGTAACATCGTATAGCATAATCCTACCCGGTGATCCTCCCCTTGTCGCTCTATGAGAAAGCGATCACCGGGTTGTATCTGGAACATGTCTGGGTGTGTTTTATTAAGTATCCAGTTCTAGTTTTCATGAGGTCAGAGTACAACTCCGGGCCGTCCTTTTACCGAGGGACACAGCTATTCGAATAGAATAACTTCACTGTAGGGGTGCACCACATAACCCAGCACGCTCGATCCTATTTGGCCGGTAACACTTTCCTGGGTCATGCCTGGCCTCGGAAGATTAACACGTCGCAGCCCTACCTAAGCACAACAGAGAGGTCAGCATGTCGGTCTAAGTCCTAAGTGCACAGGGGTCTGGGCCCATCTCCCAATACACACCTGCACGTTGCGGGGGCGGCCGGTGAGCAGACCTAGCAACCTCCATTACTAAGGAAGTTACGTTACGCGGTCCAGCCTGGTGCGCGCCGCTTAGTCGCTGACGTCAAGAAGGATTCGGCTGATACCACGACGTCGAGTGCCCATAACTATTCCCACGTAGCTGGTTAGTGTGTATAGGCCAATGGCCAGACTCAGATCCAATACCAAGATCTCGTTAAGCGTGTTATTATGAAATAACCGCGGATAACGACACGGGCCAGGCCCACCTGTCTCCTAGGTGATCGCAACCTGCCCTGTCGCTCCGCCACAAAGTAACCATCAAGGAGCTGTCGGGAACCTAGGCCCACCACTTCATGTGTGGAACCACCTGCCCTTTCTGCCCCCATCTCCGAATCATCATCATGTGTATGTAATAGTATAGAATATACCCGTGATCACCACCCGAGTGATCACGGCTCGATAGTATAGCATGGCAGACGGACAAGAATGTAGGGCCACTAATGGAATACTAGCATCCTATACTAAGCATTAGGACAGCAGGTAAGGTATCAACAGTGGTAGCAACAATGACAGGCTATGCAACAGAATAGGAACTATCGAATCATCAACGGTAGCAAATCTAATGCAAGAATAAGAGAGAAGAGAATGGACGATATCTGGTGATCAAAGGGGGGCTTGCCTGGTTGCTCTGGCAAGAAGGAGGGGTCGTCGTCGACGCAATCGATCACCGTGGCACCGTCGGCGGTCTCAGTCCTCGTGTCTAACGGAGAGAAGAAGGGGGAAGAAACAATAAATATAAGGCAGACAATTGTAACACAAAGTATGACATGGCGATACTATGTGCCGGGTGTGCCCTAACACAGTGTTACATGTGACCGATAAAGGAGGATCCCATCCGGGAAAGTTTTCCTGGTTCCGGACATTTGTCAGATAGATGGCCGGAGGGGGAAAGTTCCATGTTCAGGTATTTAGAGGCACCACACGAATATGCGGGTAACGTATCCGGGTTCGTCTCGTCGTTCTCAGAAACTTTCATATATAAAACTTTTTCATCCGAGTTATGGTTTATTTTATATGATTTTTCGAAGTTTTAACAATATTCTGAAAATATTATTAATTGCTAAATTCGACAGAAAAGAGTAATGACATCAGCATGATGTCATCGTGACATCAGCAGTCAACTAGTCGGTTGACTGGTCAACCTGTTAAGCGGGGCCCGCATGTCATTGTCTCATCTAACTAACTGCAATATTAGATTAGTTAATCTACTAAATTAGGTTAATTTAGATTAATTAAGTTAATTAATCATTTAACTAACAAATTAATTATTTATTTTATCAATTTTTTTTAAACCACGTCTTTTTTTGAAGGGGAGGGGGCCCCAGCTGCCAGTGGCACAAAGGCCACTGGAGCGGGTTTAACAGGCGCGGGCGGGGTTGCCCACTGGGGCGGACCCGGACGACGGCCACGACGGGGAGCCGGCCCCAGGCGCGAGCTAGGGTGCCGGCCCAGGCACTGGTCGGGGTGACCACGGCGGGGCGCCGGCCCCAGGCGCGGGCCGGGGCGGCCACCGCGGGGCGCCGACCCCTGGTGCTAGTCGGGGCGGCTACGACTGGGAGACGGCCCCAGGAGCGGGCGGGGGCGGCCACCGTGGGGCGCCGGCCCTAGGTGCTGGCCGGGGCGGGAGGAGCGGCGCCGAGCAGCTGGAGGCGGCGCGGCGGTTGGAGGCCTAGCGGGGCAGTGGCGTTGAACGGGAGCGGCTAGCATGCGGCGCAGGCGCGACCATGGACGCGTGCCGCAAGCGTATGCCGCGACAAGCAGCGACGGGCCACAGTCGGGAGAAGTAAAGCGCGGGCAGGGTGAGCACGAGCTCACAAAGGGTTGTGAAGCGGCTGCTAAGACGTCCTAAGGTGAAAGATTCGAGGAGGAAAAGTGGGGAGACGACGATGAGCTCACCGGGCCCTGCAGATGTGCGTTCGCGAGCTCAGGGGAGGCTTGGTGATGACGGCGTGGTGGCGGCGTTCTCCGGCGACCGGAGGCGTGAGGCGGGGTCAAGCACGTCGACGACGGACATTGACGATGGTGGGGACGAGGTCGACTTGCGACAGGGCGGCGCCGGTGCGGTGACGACGACGAGCAGCGAAAGGAGCGGGGACGAGCGCAAGATGATGAGGAGCTCGGGCGCGGGGTCCAGATCGAGGAGGGGATGTGGAGGGAGGGGTTATGGTTTGGCGCCGGGGAGACCTTGTAGGAGTGGAGCTGCCGGCGGATGGCCGCCACGGCGACGGCCGGTGCCGTGTCGGGCATCGGCCACGGGGTGGTTTGTGAACAGGGGAGGAGAAGGGGAGTGGCCGGCTGGGCCGGCCTGCTCGGCCGAGACAATTGGGCCAAGAGGTCCAGTGGGGGAGGGAGGCTTTTGTTTCTATTAGTTTTCTTTCCATCTTTTGCTTTTTTCTTTTTACAGTTTCCTTTTTTTATTCTGTTTTATCTTTGTTTCCTTTTATTTTAGTTTTTGTAAAATATATACTTAGCATCTAATTTAGTATTTTATTTTAGACCACTGCCACAAAAAGTCTAGTCCCCAATTAATTTAGTTTGATATTTTATTAATTATAAAATGTATTTAAATAATTGTTTTTGGCTGTTGTTTCTATTATCTTGGTGCATCTAAACATACTATAAAGGTGTGGTTTATCCAGCAGAATTCCATAGGCATAATCCGGCACCTCTAGAGCGTTTTAGTTCAAAAGTTTGAAAACTTTTGTTGTTCTCTTTTAATTCAATTTTTAATTTGAGTCGGTTTCGAACTAACACGAGATTAGCAACAGTGATCGTGGTGACGTGGCATCATTAGCGCGGAATTACTGTAGCGTAATTATTCGGGCCTCACACTGACTTGGCACATGTTCACGCATGTAGTTGAAACAAAATCAACATAGCTTCCACGATATTTATGTTCATGGTGATTTATATCCTACTCATGCTTGCATTCACTATTGATTAATTTTAATGCATGTTCATAACTGTTGTCGCTCTCTGGCTGGTCGCTTCCCAGTCTCTTTCTAGCCTTCACCTGTACTAAGCGGGAATACTTCTTGTGCATCCACTTCCATAAACCCCAAAATTATTCCAATGAGTCCACAATACCTTCCTATATGCGGTATTTGCTTGCCGTTCCAAGTAAATTTGTATGTGCCAAACTCTAAATCTTCAAATGAAATTATGTTTTGTATGCTCGAACAACTCATGTATCAACTAGGGTTGTCTGTATCTTCCATGCTAGGTGGGTTATTCTCATGATGAGTGGACTCCGCTCATCATTCATGAGAAAATGGCTGGTAACCGGGATGCCCAGTCCCATGCTCAAAATCATAATAATTAAACAAAACTCCCCAAAGGTTGTTGTTGGTCTGGATGGTACCCGTTGTGTCGGGCTAGCCGTGGAGTGTGCTTGTTTGTGGTTGGGGGAGTATAAACTTTACAATTCTGTTTGGGAACCGCCTATAATGTGCGTAGCATGGAAGATATCGAGATTCTTGGTTGCTATGTTGACAATGAGAGTATACCGCTCGAAATATTATTCATCTCGATTTAAAAATCAAGCTCTGGGACTTTGCTATGCTTAATGCTTGTCACTAGGGCCCGAGTGCCATGATTTCAGATCTGAACCTATTAGGTTTTCATGAATATATGTGTGTTCTTGATCCTATCTTGCAAGTCTATAGTCACCTACTATGTGTTATGATCCGGCAACCCCGAAGTGCCAATAATCGGGACCTCTCCCGGTGGTGACCGTAGTTTGAGGAGTTCATGTATTCACTATGTGTTTAAGGAGGCCTTAATATCCCTTAGTTTCCAATAGGACCCCGCTGCCAAGGGAGGGTAGGACAAAAGATGTCATGCAAGTTCTTTTCCATAAGCACGTATGACTATATTCAGAATACATGCCTACATTACATTAATGAAATAGAGCTAGTTCTGTGTCACCCTAGGTTATAACTTTTACATTGAATTGCATCCAACATAATTCCCCATCACCGATCCAATGCCTATGAGATTTTCACATATTGCGTGTTGCTTATTTACTTTTCCACTGCTACTGTTACAAAAACTACAAAAACACTACCATTACTTTTATTGCTCTTACCGCTATCTCCATATTACTTTGCTACTAAACTACCTTGCTGCAGATACTAAGTTTCCAGGTGTGGTTGAATTAACAACTCAGCTGCTGATACTTAAGAGTATTCTTTGGCTCCCCTTGTGTCGAATCAATAAATTTGGGTTGAATACTTTACCCTCGAAAACTGTTGTGATCCCCTACACTTGTGGGTTATCAATGCTTGCTATGGTTGTGGCCAAGATGCCAATATGAATTATGCTTATGGAGATGAACTTGCTATAGTTCCTTATGTTATGAATGAAATTATTGCTATTGCACCCACACATGATAGTCCTATTATCTTTTTGAATTCTCCCAACAACACTATATCGGAGAAGTTTGCACTTATTAAGGACTATATTGATGGGTTGCGTTCTATTACTACACATGATGATTTTAATTGATATAATATGCATGTGCTTTCTGCTCCTACTTGCAATTATTATGAGAGTGGAACTACATCTCCGCCTCTCTATGCTTCCAATACGATAAAATTGCAAGAAATTGTTTATACTATGTGTTGGCCTTTACAATGTGTGCATGAATTGTTCTTTTATGACATGCCTATGCATAGGAAGAGAGTTAGACTTCGTTGTTGCATGATATATGTTACTTTGTGCTCACTACTAAATCACAAATCATTGTTAATTAAAATTGCCTTTGATATACCTTGGGATCCGGGTGGATCCATTACTTGAGCACTATATGCCTAGCTTAATGGCTTTAAAGAAAGCGCTGCCAGGGAGACAACCCGGAAGTTTTAGAGAGTCATTTATTTCTTTTGTGTGCTTTTATAAAGATTAAAAACAATAAAAATAAAGAGGGGAACCTAAAACTTATTCAAAAAGAAAAGCGAAAGGGAGAAAGACGAGCATTGTTAAAGTGGGAGCTAGCCTTGAACTTTGTTCATGCCCATGGAAACTTTGTGAACCTTGATTACGAAAACATTTCAACAAAAATAATTATCCCCTTGTACAATTCCATTGTATTATAAAAATAATGTGCCAAGAGTTTCCTTTAGGATAATTAAACTGCTTGTTGGTTTGTGCGGTGCAAAAACAGAAACTTTGGTTGTAGTGCGCGATTTTACATTTTTTTTACCGGAATGTCGAAAGTATCTCAAACTTTTTGCAAAGTCTTGCTATACAAATTGTTGATTTTTCCTAATTTTTCCAGCATTTTTAGAGTTACAGAAGTATGATGGATGTTCAAATCTTTACTGACTGTCCTGTTTACACAAATTGCTGTTATAGCTTCAATATTTGCATATGTTTGAATTCTTGTTGAAGCATCCTTGCTTGGGGACATAAAATTGTGATAGCATATAGTGTGTAATGTTTGTTTATAATTACGCAATAACGTTAGAGCAGTACATGACGGGATTTCATTGATCATATGCACTAACCCCGCCACTAAAAGTTCGGTTAAGTTTTGTGTGGATGAAGTGTTCGAAGATCGAGGAGGTCCCGATGTGAGGAGAAGGAGGAGAGGCAAGAGCTCAAGCTTGGGGATGCCCAAGGCACCCCAAGTACATATTCAAGGATACTCAAGCGTCTAAGCTTGGGGATGCCCTGGAAGGCATCCCATCTTTCTTCAACAAGTATCGGTATGTTTTCAGATTTGCTTCGTTCACATGATATGCGTAAACTCTTGGAGCGTATATCATTTGAAGTTTCGTTTTGTATGGCACATTTTTTTCCTTTTAATAAATGCACCATGCTGGTATGAGATAGTCCTTGGTTGATTTATAGAATGCTCTTTGCACTTCACATATATCTTTTGAGTATTGCTTTATAGAATGCTTCATGTGCTTCACTTATATCATTTGAAGTTTGGATTGCCAGTTTCTCCTCACATAGGTAACCGCCATTTCTAGAATGCTCTTTTACTTCACTTATATTTGTTAGAGCGTGTGCATATCTTTTGTAGAAAGAATTAAAACTCTCTTGCATTACTTATATCTATTTAGAGAGTTGACAGGAATTGGTCATTCACATGGTTAGTCATAAAATCCTACATAAACTTGCAGGTCGTTGAATATGATATGTTTGATTCCTTGCAATAGTTTTGCGATATGGAGATGCTAATATATGGGAGGTACTAGTGAATGATTTTATTTTAGTAAAAATATTGGTGTTAACGTTTGTGATTCCCGAAGCATGCACGTGTGCTCTCCTAACTATGTAACCAAATTGGCGCGCATTGTATTTTGATTGTTTATCTTTGCGTGAAGGTCGGGGGCGCGTGATGGTTAACTCCTACCAACCTCCCCCTTAGGAGCATGCGTCGTAGTATTTTTGCTTCGAGGGCTAATTGTAGGATCGAAAGTAAGTCTAGAGGGGGGTGATTAGACTACTTGACAAAATAAAAAATCTGCCTTTAGATCATGCAATGTTTTTGGCAGTTTCACAATTAAGATCAATTCAAGTAACACCCTACACATGCAATTCTAGAGTATATGCAGCGGAAAGTAAATTGCACATGTAAAAGAGAGGTGGAGAAGATCAAACGCAGTTTGGTGACACGGAGATTTTTGTCGTGGTTCCGATAGGTGGTGCTATCGTACATCCACGTTGATGGAGACTTCAACCCACGGAGGGTAACGGCTGCGCGAGTCCACGGAGGGCTCCACCCACGAAGGGTCCACGAAGAAGCAACCTTGTCTATTCCATCACGGCCTACGCCCACGGAGGACTAGCCTTACTCGGGGTAGATCTTCACGAAGTAGGCAATCTCCTTGCCCTTACAAACTTCTTGGTTCAACTCCACATCACGACGGAGGCTCCCAAGCGACACCTAACCAATCTAGGAGGCACCACCCCCCAAAAGGTAATAGACGGTGTTGATGATGATGAACTCCTTGCTCTTGTGCTTCAAGTGATAAACTCCCCAACACTCAACTCTCCTCACTGATATGGCTGTGGTGGAAGAAAGATTTGAGTGGAAAGCAACTTGGGAAGGCTAGAGATCAAGTTTCATATGGTAGGAATGGAATGGCTTGATCTCAACACAAGGGTAGGTGGTTCACTTCTCAGAAAGTGTATGGTAGAAGTGGTGGTACTTTCTGATGGCTCTCCTCACGAATGAGGAGGGGGTGGAGGGGTATATATAGCCTCCACACAAAATCCAACCGTTACACACACATTTGACCAATCTCGGTCAGACCGAAGTGAAAACTCGGTTAGACCGAAAGTTCAAATATAGTGAACGTTGGGATTTTCGGTGGGACCGAAAATACCATCTCGGTGAGACCGAAGTGAGTCAAAGGTTAGGGTTTGCCATCTCGGTGAGACCGAAAATATAAACTCGGATATTCCGAATTTATGTCAACTGACCACAGAAGGTTGGCAGCCCTTTTTCAGTGGGACAGAAACTCAGAATCGGTTTGACCGAGAAGCTAGGGTTTGGAGAAACAACTGAAGTGGTTCATCTCGGTGGGACTGAGTTGGAGAAATCGGTGTGACCGAGATGTTAGGGTTTGTAGAAATAACTTCATCTCGGTGGGACTGAGTTGGATTGACCGAGATTACTTATGGGTGTGTGTTAAGTAGTGAATAGTGCTGATAGTTGAGGGAGTTAGATCACCAAGCACTTGAGCAACAAGAACATTAACACAACCTCATCCCCTTTTAATAGTATTGGCTTTTCCTATGGACTCAATGTGATCTTTGATCACTAAACCATAAATAGAGTCTTGAGCTTTTGCCAATGCTTGTCTTAGCATTTTGAGGGGTCCACTTCTTCAGACATTTCCATACCCACATCATCGAACTTTTCTGAAATGATTCTCAAGAGAATATTAGTTCAATGATATATATGTTGTTATTAATTACCAAAACCACCCGGGGATTAGTTGCACTTTCAATCTCCCCCTTTTTGGTAATTGATGACAACATATAGATCAAAGCTTCGACAAAAGATATAATCAATGAATAATATCGTCGCTTTGAGAAGTATGTGATAAACAAGAGCTCCCCCTAAATTTGTGCATTATTTAAAATTTGCGTTTGAATGCAAATGCACAATCGATTAGGATTATGGGTCACTCTTCCATGTCACATACATCTTGGTGGAGCGCACAATGATAAGAATGAATAACATGCACTTAATCACCAAGACAAAAGTAAATAGCCATACAATAAGGAATAGCACATGATAAGCAATAAGCACACATTAAAGCATAGTATGACTAAGCACTCATTAAGGTAGCATCAAACGTAGTAGCAAGCACACTTAAAGTATCTGGAACCAAAAGAAACAAAAGTATCTCAAGGAAAACCGGCAAAAGAACGAAAAGACGAAAGAGCACTCTCTCTCTCGAAGCCCTATGATCTATAACAATTTCTCCCCCTTTGGCAACAAGTTACCAAAAAGTTCGAAAAGGTATAGAGCTAAACGTCACTGCGGGCTCGGCTGGCGGCTCCCGTCTGGGTCGATGTCGGTGTAGAGATGGCTGCATCTGCGAAGACTTCTGCTGAAGTCTGCGGTGGAGGAGTGGATGCTGGAGCTGAAGGAACTGCTGGAGCTGTAGCTGGTGCTGAAGTGGTAGCCCTGGAGTCTGTCACTGGGATAGCTGCAGACCTGGATCCTCTGGGAACCGGAGCAGTCTGGCGATGAGAGTCCTGGACTAGATCATCCTGCATAAGCTCTGCTCTCTCCTGCCTAGTCTCCTCCATGTCTGCCTCAAGCTTGTTGACAGACACCTGAATCTCAGTCAGCTTCACGTCCAGAGCGTGGATCTTGTCCTCGACAATCCTCTCAAGGCTCTCCTGAGATTGCTCAATGCTGGCCAGGCGTTGTTCAATTCTCCGGGTTGCTTCAAGAATCTGATCTCCGAAGCTCTTTGGCTTAGCTGCTGCTGCTGCTGCCTCTTTGTCAGCTTTAGCCTTCTTCGCAGCTTCAATCTTGGCTTGCCCTTCAACTGAGGTGGGATCCTCTTCATCCATCACAACTACGTTGTCCTCATGCTCTGGCTGCAGTGGCAAGTGCTTCCTATCCAACATGAATTTGCCCGTGCCAAACTTGGCGTTGATAAGCATCTGTATCTGCGG
>LR738714.1:781624190-781644980 GCA_902687465.1 Secale cereale
TCAGCAACTCCACATGCAGTAAAGCTCTCATGCACATGGGGAAAGAAGTCCCGATGCTCTCTGCTGTCAATATACTTCCAGTCGACATACCTGGTGTCAGCAACAATGGGCTTCTTATCCATTAGCACTGTCTCATAGAAATCCTGCTGCTCTCTGGTGTGGAATCTGGGGTCCACAGCAGTCCTTCTTCTTACGGCATATGGATCAGATTGTCTCCATAGCCTGAGACCTTTGTCCTTTCTTGCCTTCATATCCTCAGCTTGAGGATGAGCATCATTGTGGAGTGGCAACTTGGGACGGAGCTTGAGCAACACATGCTCTTCATCTGACTCAGAAGGTGGCATCTCACCTTTGTTCTTCTCAGAAGCTGGAATGCTTCTGGTTGTCCTCTTGGGCTTGGCTGGAGCTGCCTTAGCTTGAGCAGGCTTCTTGGGCTTGGAGGAGGCTTGAGCCTGAATAGCATCACCCATGAACTTAGCTTTCTGAGGAGGAGGCTGGGGTGCATCTTCTTCTTCTTCTTCTTCAGCAGCAACCTCTTGAGGTTCAGCATATACAACTCTCTTCCTTTTGGAAGTCTTCTTCACCTTGCTTGGAGCTGGCTCTTCCAAGTTGAGCTTCTTAGCAACTGCAGACTGCTTCACTTTGCTTGTGCCTTTCTTTGGCTGCTGCCCTTGGAGCTCTTTGGCAACCACTTGCCTCTTTGGCTTGGAGGTAACTTCCTCAGCAACAAAGTCGGAATCCTCATCATCAGACGTTCTCTTCTTCCTGGTTCTCGTAGCAGCAGGAGGCAGACCACTGGGGGTACTCCTCTCACCATCATCACTAGAGCTGCTAGCCTCAGGACTTGTACCTGCCTCTGGAATCTCAGCAAACGGTGATTCGGACCTGTTCTGGCTGTCACTGACATCTGACATGGCTGAAAGACCTGTGAATAGATAAGGTGTAGCCAGAGTAGAAGAGTTATCACAACTGCAGAAGTTTTTGCAAAAAAAATGAGTTCAAAAACTTAGTTTTGAGTTTTCACAGAATGTATTTCGGTCAAACCGATTTCAAGTTTCGGTGTAACCGAAGTGTTCAACAGAACCTACACACCACTTTCGGTTAGACCGAAATGGGTTTCGGTCCTACCGAAAACTTAGGGTTTCACAGAAACTTTAATTCGGACATTCCGATTTTCACAACTCGGTCAGACCGAACTATGTAGTGCAATGGTCAGAGACCAAATCGGTCAGTCCGAGTTTCAGGAATCGGCTTCACCGAGATGCATTCCGTGGAAACCTAAACCTAAGAATTTTCCTCGAAACTAAACGATCTGAACAATGTATTGGGATCATATCAAACGTGGATTGAATCAGGGCAGTCCTATCATGCAAGAATCAGAAGTTGAGCATGAAAGGGATCGGGACACACCCTAACTTGGTGGTGTCCCTCTACGGCGGCAACGGCGGAGAAGATTACCGTTGACGGCGGCAGAGACCTGCGGCGAGGGCGCACAGGCGACGAAGGCGACGATCCTTAGATCAGGGCGATGGCAGCAGGGGTCTTGGAGGGCGAACGGTTTGAAAGGAATAGATCGCGCGCAGCCCTCAGTATATATAACCCCGTGCTGTCGGTGGGACCGAGTTGAAAAACTCGGTGTCACCGAGATGCATAATTGCAGTGCAGTTACGCATATCGGTCAGACCGAGATTTTGAACTCGGTTTCACCGAGATGAAACCTAGATCAATCTAAGTGTTTCGGTTGGACCGAGATTGAGAAACCGGTCAGACCGAAATGGACTTAGAAGGTTTTGGAAGTCAGCCTTAGACGAATCGGTGGTTCCGAGTGCTCCTCACTCGGACTGTCCGAAAAAGACTTGTTCAAAGTTGTGATATGAGCATGAAAAGAATTTTTGAGACAAGAAAGCATAGATAGCTAGGGAAGGTGCTTAGGCATTCTTGTCCATCCATTTGGCCAGAAGAAGAAACCAAAACAATCAAAACCACAAATGGATGTCCCTGAATGGATAAAATCATGCATTCAACATGCTCACACAATAAGATAGCAAATGAAATATGTGTCAAACATGCACAACCAATCACTCTAGCTACTAGCACACAATTTGTCGATGACTAGGTCATCTATATATGAGTATGTTGACTTAGGAGTCAAATGAGAACATTTGATCATAGGTCATACTCATCGTTTAAGCACAAGTGGGGTTACCACTTTTACATAAAGCATTTATGTGTTCACATCATTATAAGATGCTTTAGCTCATTTTTTAGAGCAAAGCTCCCCCTAGATGTGAGAACCCCTTTTAAAGGGTCAAACTAAACTTGGGTTGTCATAGAAGACTTCATGTAGATGTTCAAGACGTGGATGCTCAATGTTGATGTAGATCATCATGAGTTAGGAGCAATCCTTTGAATTAGGGCACTTTCAATACCTACATGGGTTAGTCCCACAAGGAACAAACAAGAATATCCATAGACATAGAGTGAAGTACACAAAAGATGATGTCCATGAAAGCAATGATTACCTTGTCCCTTGACTTACCAACAAGAGGGTTTGTGACTCCATGAACAAGTGCACGATGTGGAAGTTGATTGCACAAGTTCTTGCCAAAATGAATATGAGTGAAGTTTGTTGGCGGAGTCACCCTCAAGAACCTACTAGTTCTTCTTCTTTGGGATCCACATCATCTTGATGGGAATCCTTGGTGTTGTAGTTGAGCTTGACGAAGTAGAACTTGATGTGTCCTTGGGAACCCACTTGACCATGGCTTGAGGTGCTTCAATGAATGCATCAATCTCCTCTTGAAGCTTGTCCTTGGCCTTTAGCTTGTGGTCTTGTGGTGGAAGGTCATCTTGAGCTTGTTCCACATTGGAAGAAGTAGGATCATACTTCTCCTTTTGTGAAACAAACTGTGGAGTAGGGTATTGACCTTCTTCCCACTCAACACCTTTGGCGTTGAACTTTCGCTCAAAACCAATCCCTTGATTCTTCCGGTGTCTTCCTTGTTTGCGAACAATCTCCTCAAAGTTCTTGCTTCCGGCAAGACTCTTGTAGACACCTTTCTCTATGATTTCCTTCAATAGGCTATTTTCTTGCTCAAGTGTAACTTGGCTTGAAACATTGTTAGTGGAATTAAGAGAACTACTAGAAGCAACAATATTGGATTTAACATTGTTATTGTTACTACTAGAGGAAGAATTTTTTTTATGCTTGTCATGCTTAGTCTTAATAGGTGGCAAGAAATTAGACAAGAGAAGTCGTTTGGCAAGATATGAAGAACTCTTCTTTCGAAGATCGTCATTGATCGCTTTTAGAAACTCATGTTCTTGCTCTAGAGTGAGCTTCTCGAAGCGTAGCTTCTCATGAGATCTTAGGAGCTCTCTATGATCTTCTTGAGTTGTTTCATGAGCTAACTTAAGAGTGTTTAATTCTTTAGTTAGACGCTCAATCTCCTTCATAGCATTGTCATTCGACTCTTCTCGACTATAAAGACTACTAGCATTTTCATCATTACTAAGCTCACTAGATTTATCATGCAAGAGCTCATCTTCACCAAGTAAGTCATCCTCATCACTATCAAAGTCAATGAATTCAGGGTTTGTTACCTTGGGGCCTTTAGCCATGAAGCATCTTCCAATTCCCTCATTTGGTGAATCAAATAAGTCGTAGGAGTTGGAGTTGGAGGATACGAGTGCAAGTCCGGCAACACCTTCATCTTGACTATAGTCGGAGTCGGAGAGATAGCTTCCATCGGATTGACTGTCAGAGTCGGAGCCGGAGACCCATTCACCAACATGAGCTTGATGTCTTCTTCTTGTGTAGCTCCTTGATGACTTGTCTTTCCTCTCCGAATCCTTGCTTCTCCGAGAGGGTCTTCGTTCATAACGATCATCTCTACTCCTTCTCTCTCTCCGAGGTGACTCATCTCTTGCTCTTCTTCTTGGAGATTCTTCTCTTCTCTTGTGGGGAGCCGTACACTCATTTGAGAAGTGTCCGGGTCGTCCACAATTGTAGCAGTTTCGATCACGACTAGAAGATCTCTTTCCATCATATGATCTAGACTTTGAGCTTCTTTCTTTGCCTCTATTCTTGTAGAACTTGTTGAAGTTCTTGACCATTAGGCTTATGTCTTCATTGGAAATTTGCTTGTCACTTGAGGTAGTAGGAGCATCACTTGTAGCTTTGTAAGCACCACTTGACTTGTTGTGAAGCTCTTCCTTATCCTTAAGTGTCATCTCATGAGCAACAATCCTTCCAATGACTTCAGTTGGCTTGAGAGTCTTGTAGTTTGGCATCATTTGGATCAAAGTGCGCACGGTGTCATACTTTCCATCCAAAGCTCTGAGAATCTTCTTAATGATGAATCGGTCGGTCATTTCTTCGCTTCCTAAGCCTGCAATCTCATTTGTGATGAGAGCAAGCCTAGAGTACATTTCAGCGACTCCTTCACCATCCTTCATCTTGAACTTGTCAAGTTGACCTTGAAGAATATCTAGCTTTGATTCCTTAACAGATTCAGTACCCTCGTGCATTTCAACCAAAGTATCCCAAATCTCTTTAGCATTCTCAAGACGGCTGATTTTGTTGAACTCTTCGGGACACAAGGCATTGAAGAGAATGTCACAAGCTTGAGCATTGTTTTGCAACATCTTCAATTCTTCGGGTGTAGCTTCGCGATCCGGAACTTTTCCATCTTCAAAGAAGTCACCTTGCATACCAACACAAATAATGCCCCATGCGGCTGGGTTATGACCAAGAATATGCATTTTCATTTTATGCTTCCAACTAGCAAAATTTGTACCATCAAAGTAAGGACCTCTACGATAATTACCCTCACTAGACGCCATACTCTCCTAGGTTGTGAAACCAAGCTTATGGAGTCCAAAGCTCTGATACCACTTGTAGGATCGAAAGTAAGTCTAGAGGGGGGGGGGATTAGACTACTTGACAAAATAAAAAATCTGCCTTTAGATCATGCAATGTTTTTGGCAGTTTCACAATTAAGATCAATTCAAGTAACACCCTACACATGCAATTCTAGAGTATATGCAGCGGAAAGTAAATTGCACATGTAAAAGAGAGGTGGAGAAGATCAAACGCAGTTTGGTGACACGGAGATTTTTGTCGTGGTTCCGATAGGTGGTGCTATCGTACATCCACGTTGATGGAGACTTCAACCCACGGAGGGTAACGGCTGCGCGAGTCCACGGAGGGCTCCACCCACGAAGGGTCCACGAAGAAGCAACCTTGTCTATTCCATCACGGCCTACGCCCACGGAGGACTAGCCTTACTCGGGGTAGATCTTCACGAAGTAGGCGATCTCCTTGCCGTTACAAACTTCTTGGTTCAACTCCACATCACGACGGAGGCTCCCAAGCGACACCTAACCAATCTAGGAGGCACCACCCCCCAAAAGGTAATAGACGGTGTTGATGGTGATGAACTCCTTGCTCTTGTGCTTCAAGTGATAAACTCCCCAACACTCAACTCTCCTCACTGATATGGCTGTGGTGGAAGAAAGATTTGAGTGGAAAGCAACTTGGGAAGGCTAGAGATCAAGTTTCATATGGTAGGAATGGAATGGCTTGATCTCAACACAAGGGTAGGTGGTTCACTTCTCAGAAAGTGTGAGGTAGAAGTGGTGGTACTTTCTGATGGCTCTCCTCACGAATGAGGAGGGGGTGGAGGGGTATATATAGCCTCCACACAAAATCCAACCGTTACACACACATTTGACCAATCTCGGTCAGACCGAAGTGAAAACTCGGTTAGACCGAAAGTTCAAATATAGTGAACGTTGGGATTTTCGGTGGGACCGAAAATACCATCTCGGTGAGACCGAAGTGAGTCAAAGGTTAGGGTTTGCCATCTCGGTGAGACCGAAAATATAAACTCGGATATTCCGAATTTATGTCAACTGACCACAGAAGGTTGGCAGCCCTTTTTCGGTGGGACCGAAACTCAGAATCGGTTTGACCGAGAAGCTAGGGTTTGGAGAAACAACTGAAGTGGTTCATCTCGGTGGGACTGAGTTGGAGAAATCGGTTTGACCGAGATGTTAGGGTTTGTAGAAATAACTTCATCTCGGTGGGACTGAGTTGGATTGACCGAGATTACTTATGGGTGTGTGTTAAGTAGTGAATAGTGCTGATAGTTGAGGGAGTTAGATCACCAAGCACTTGAGCAACAAGAACATTAACACAACCTCATCCCCTTTTAATAGTATTGGCTTTTCCTATGGACTCAATGTGATCTTTGATCACTAAACCATAAATAGAGTCTTGAGCTTTTGCCAATGCTTGTCTTAGCATTTTGAGGGGTCCACTTCTTCAGACATTTCCATACCCACATCATCGAACTTTTCTGAAATGATTCTCAAGAGAATATTAGTCCAATGATATATATGTTGTTATTAATTACCAAAACCACCCGGGGATTAGTTGCACTTTCACTAATAGATTTTTCTCAATAAGTATATGAGTTATTTATGACTAATGTTGAGTCCATGGATTATACGCACTCTCACCCTTCCACCTTGCTAGCCACTCTAGTACCGCGCTACTTTCGCCGGTCCATCAAAACACCTTATACGCTTCCTCAAAAAAGCCACCATACCTACCTATTATGGCATTTACATAGCCATTCCGAGATATATTGCCATGTAACAACACCGTTCCGTTTATTATGACACGCACCATCATTTTCATATTACCTTGCATGATCGTAAGATAGCTAGCATGATGTTTCCATGGCTTGTCCGTTTTTTATGTCATTGCTACGCTAGATCATTGCATCCCGGTACACCGCCGGAGGCATTCATAGAGTCATATTTTTGTTAGAGCAGCGAGTTGTAATATCGAATTGTAAGTAAATAAAAGTGTGATGATCATCATTATTAGAGCATTGTCCCGAAAAGAAAAAAAGGCCAAAAAAGGAAGAGAAAGGCCAAAAAAAAAGAGAAAGGCCAAATAAAAAAAGGAAGGCCCAAAAAAAAGGAAAAAGAGAAAAAGGGGACAATGCTATTATCTTTTTTCAACACTTGTGCTTCAAAATAGCACCCTGATCTTTATGATAGAGAGTCTCTTATTTTGTCACTTTCATATACTAGTGGGGATTTTTTCATTATAGAACTTGGCTTGTATATTCCAACGACGGGCTTCCTCAAATGCCCTAGGTCTTCAAGAGCAAGCAAGTTGATGGACACCCTCTAGTTTTCTTTTGAGTTTTCATACACTTATAGCTCTAGTGCATCAGTTACATGGCAATCCCTACTCACTCACATTGATATCAATTGATGGACATCTCCATAGTCCGTTAATTTGCCTAGTCGATGTGAGACTTTCTCCCTACTTTTGTCTATCACCACCTTATGTTCCACCCATGGTGCTATGTCCATGGCTCACGCTCATGTATTGCGTGAAGAGTTGAAAAGGTTCGAAAAATTAAAGTATGAAAACAATTACTTTGTGACACCGGGATGGGCATGAGGGGTACTGCTACCTCTTGAGCTTGCGTTGTATTCCCTCGAAGAGGAAAGGGAGATGCAGCACAGTAGCGTAAGTATTTCCCTCAGTTTTTGAGAACCAAGGTATCAATCCAGTAGGAGACCACGCGCCAGTCCCTCGCACCTGCACAAACAAATAAGAACTTCACAGCCAATGCGATAAGGGGTTGTCAATCCCTTTACGGTCACTTACGATAGTGAGATCTGATCGAGATGATAATTATATTTTTGGTATTTTTGGTATAGAAACAGAAAGTAAAGAAAGCAAATAAACAACGGCAAAAGAAATTGACGGGAAAGTAATATGATAAAGATAGACCAGGGGGCGATAGTTTTCTCTAGTGGCTTCTCTCATGATAGCGGTATTCTACGGCGGCTAAACAAATTACTGTCGAGCAATTGATAGAAAAGCGAATAATTATGAGACTATCTAGGCATGTGTAGGATCGAAAGTATGTCTAGAGGGGGGGTGATTAGACTACTTGTAAATATAAAAATTCTGCCTTTTGACAAAGAACAGTTTTTGGCAGATTCACAATTATGATCAAGTCAAGCATCACCCTACACATGCAATTCTAGAGTATAGGCAGCGGAAAGTAAATTGCACATGTAGTAAAGAGAGGTGGAGAAGAGCAAACGCAATTTTGGAGACGCGGTGATTTTTCCCGTGGTTCCGATAGGTGGTGCTATCGTACGTCCACGTTGATGGAGACTTCAACCCACGGAGGGTAACGGCTACGCGAGTCCACGGAGGGCTCCACCCACGAAGGGTCCACGAAGAAGCAACCTTGTCTATTCCATCATGGCCTACACCCACGGAGGGCTAGCCTTACTCGGGGTAGATCTTCACGAAGTAGGCGATCTCCTTGCCCTTACAAACTTCTTGGTTCAACTCCACATCTCGATGACGGAGGCTCCCAAGCGACACCTAACCAATCTAGGAGGCACCACCCGCCAAAAGGTAATAGATTTTGTAGATGATGATGAACTCCTTGCTCTTGTGCTTCAAATGATAATCTCCCCAACACTCAACTCTCCTCACTGATTTGGCTATGGTGGAAGAAAGGATTGAGTGGAAAGAAACTTGGGAAGGTTAGAGATCAAGCTTCATATGGTGGGAGTGGAGCAACTTGATCTCAACACAAGGGTAGGTGGTTCTCTTCTCAGAAATGTAAGGTAGGAGTGGTAGTTCTTTCTGATGGCTCTCTCCACGAATGAAGAGGGGGTGGAGGGGTATAAATAGCCTCCACACAAAATCCAACCGTTACACACATTTGAGCAATCTCGGTGGGACCGAAGTGGACAACTCGGTGAGACCGAAAGTTCAAATGATGTGAACGTTGGGGTTTTCGGTGGGACCGAAAATACAATCTCGGTTAGTCCGATTCGTGCAATGACAAGAGCATGCCAGTTTCGATGGGACCGACTTCATCATCTCGGTGACACCGATTTGATGACAGAAGGTTACAGAAGCTTGGCAACTCATGTTTCAATGAAACCGATTTCAGAATCGGAAAATCCGAGTTTTCTAGGGTTTGGCTTATGGCTGAGGTGGTTCATCTCGGTGTGACTGAGTTTGGAATATCGGTGGGACCGAGATTACTTATGAGTGTATATGGCAGTGAAAGTTGCTGATAGTTTAGGAGATGTATCACTAAGCACTTGAGCAACCAGATCATCATCATAACTTCATCCCCTTTTAATAGTATTGGCTTTTCCTATGGACTCAATGTGATCTTGGATCACTAAACCAAAAATAGAGTCTTGAGCTTTTGCCAATGCTTGCCTTAGCATTTTGAGGGGTCCACTTCTTCAGTCCTTGCCATACCCATATCACTGAACTTCTCTGAAATTATTCTCAAGTAACTATTAGTTCAATGATATATATGTTGTTATTAATTGCCAAAACCACTCGGGGATTAGTTGCACTTTCAATCTCCCCCTTTTTGGTAATTGATGACAACATATAGATCAAAGCTTCGACAAAGGATATAATCAATGAATAATATCGTCGCTTTGAGAAGTATGTGATAAGCAAGAGCTCCCCCTAAATTTGTGCATTATTTAAGATTTGCGGTTGAATGCAAATGCACAATCGATTAGGATCATGGGTCACTCTTCCATGTCACATACATCTTGGTGGAGCGCACAAAATGATAAGAATGAACAACATGCACCCAATCACCAAGACATGAGTAAATAGTCATACGAGATAGGAATGGAATATGATAAGCATTAAGCACACATTAAAGCATAGTACGACCAAGCACTCATTAAGGTAGCATCAAACGGAGTATCAAGCACACTGAATGTCTCGAAAACCAAAAGTATCTCAAAAGAAACCGCAAAAGAACGAAAGAGCAAAAGCGCAAAGATAATAGCACTCTCTCTCTCGAAGCCCTATGATCTATACAATTTCTCCCCCTTTGGCAACAAGTTACCAAAAAGTTCGAAAAAGCATAGCTAAACGTCACTGTGGGCTCTGCTGGCGGCTCCCGTCTGGGTTGATGTCGGAGTAGATATGACAGCATCGGCGAAGACTTCAGCTGATGTCTGTGCTGGAGGAGTGGACACTGGAGCTGTAGTAACTGCTGGAACTGTGGGAGGTGCTGAAGCTGTAGTCCTGGTGTCAGTCACTGGAATAGCAGCTGATCGGGATCCTTTGGGAACCGGAGCAGTCTGTCGATGAGAATCCTGGTCTAAGTCATCTTGCATAAGCTCTGCCTTGTCCTGCTTTGCTTCCTCAATGTCTCCCTCAAGCTTGTTGACGGTCACTTGTATTTCAGTCAGCTTCACGTCCAGAGCGTGGATCTTCTCGTCAACAATCCTCTCTAAGCTCTCCTGAGACTGTTCAATGCTGGCCAGGCGTTGTTCAATCCTTTGAGTAGCTTCAAGAATTTGTTCTCCGAAACTCTTTGGTTTAGCTGCTGCTGCTGCTTCCTTGTCAGCTTTGGCTTTCTTAGCAGCTTCGATCTTGGCTTGACCTTCAACAGATGTCGGATCCTCCTCATCCATCACAACAACATTGTCTTCATGCTCTGGCTGCAGCGGTAAATGTTTTCTATCCAACAAGAATTTGCCTGTGCCAAACTTGGCATTGATAAGCATCTGAATCTGCGGGGCAAATCCACATGACCTTTTCTGGTCAGCTGCAGTCCTCTTAATGGTCTCTACCATTAAGTCCATCACCTTGAAAGGTGCTTTCTCATCAAGTATATGCAGCATGTTGATAGAATATCCTCTGATCATGCGATGATCTCCAGACTTGGGCATCAAGGTATGCCTCAAAATGGTATTAGTGGTAGGTAAGCCTGCCTGGAGATGGTAGACTGAGCCGAGCTTCCAAATTTCCAAATCCGCTGCCGGAATCTCTTTGTAAATGTTTTTCATGGATTCATGATTCTTCTTTGGAATCCCATATACATCAATATCATCTTCTCGTTGCACTGGAGCATTCAGAATTTCTGCCCATTCTTCAACAGAAGAAGAAAATCTTTGACCTTCAGTCATCCATGTAATCTTTCCATCAGGATAGAAGTGAGCTGTGGCATAGAATTGCATTATCATCTCATCGTTCCAATCGGTCAATTTATGAACTACAAAATCTGCAACGCCACATGCAGTGAAGCTTTCATGCACATGTGGAAAGAAATCTCTGTGCTCTTCGCTGTCAATGTACTCCCAGTCAACATATCTAGTGTCCGGGACTATGGGCTTCTTGTCCATCAGCACGGTCTCATAGAAGTCCTGCTGCTCTCTGGTGTGAAATCTGGGATCTACAGCAGTTCTTCTCCTCACGGCATATGGGTCAGTTTGTCTCCATAGCCTGAGACCTCTATCTTTCCTTGCTTTCATATCCTCAGCTTGAGGATGAGCATCATTATGAAGTGGCAGTTTTGGGCGAAGTTTCAGCAAAACTTGTCCTTCCTCGTCAGACTCAGCTGGTGGCACATCATCCTTGTTCTTTTCAGACGCTGGAATGTTTCTGGTTGTCCTCTTGGGCTTGGCAGCAGGCTTTGCTGGAGCTGCCTTAGCTTGAGCAGATTTCTTGGGCTTTGATGTGGCTCCAGCCTTAATGGCATCACCCATGAGCTTCTGCTTCTGAGGAGGAGGCTGGGGTGCTTCCTCATCCTCATCCTCTACTGCTGCATCTGCATGAGAATCAGTATACACTACCCTTTTTCTCTTGGTGGTTTTCTTCACTTTGCTTGGAGCTGCCTCTCCCAAATTCAGCTTCTTAGCAACAGTTGACTGCTTGACTTTGCTGGTGCCCTTCTTAGATTGCTGACCTTGTTGCTCTTTGGCAACAACCTTCCTCTTAGGCTTGGAGGTCACTTCTTCCTCAACAACAAAGTCTGAATCTTCATCATCGGAATTCTTCTCCTTTCTAGCTCTGGTGGCTGCAGGAGGCATGCCACTTGGTGTACTCCTCTCACCATCATCAAGTGGGCTACTAGGATCGGGACTAGTGTCTGCCTCTGGAATGTCTGCAATGGGTGTCTCTGACCTGTTCTGACTGTCACTGGCATCTGACATGGCTGACAACCTGTGAATAGATAAGGTATAGGCAGAGAAGAAGAGTCATCACAAATTGCAGAAGTTTTTGCAAAAAAAAAAGAGTTCAAATTCTAGTATTAAGTTTTCACAGAAGACATTTCGGTCAGACCGAGTTTAAGTTTTGGTGAATCCGAAGTGCTAAACAGGAGCTTACCACACCACTTTCGGTTAGACCGAAGTGAGTTTCGGTCCTGCCGAAAACACTAGGTTTCACAGAAACTACATTTCGGTCACACCGATTTTGCACAACTCGGTTAGACCGAAGGGTGCAGTGCAATGGCCATAGGCCAAATCGTTCATACCGAAATTTTAAAGTCGGTCTCACTGAGATGTGTTCTGAGGAAACCTAACCCTAAAACTTTTACTCGAATCTAGTTCAAACGAACCAATCTGGTGTACAGGAGAATTTCAATCGTGGCAAGATACTAGGCAATCCAAACGTGCATTGAATCGGAGATGGGAGCACGAGTGGGATCAAAACTCACCCTAACTTGGTGGAGTTTCTCTACGGCGGCAACGGCACGGAGGAGATGTCCGTTGACGGCGATGGAGACCTGCGGCGAGGGCGCACAGGCGACGACGGCGATGATCCGGAGATCAAGGCGACGGCAGTAGGGGATGTGGGGGCGAAACGTTTGAATGAGGAATCAACGCGCGCGGCCCTTGGAATATATACCCCTTTGCTGTCGGTGGGACTGAGTTGTAAAACTCGGTGGCACCGAGATGGATAACTGCTAGGAAGTTATGCACTTCGGTCACGCCGAAAATCACAACTCGGTTTCACCGAGATGAAAACCTAGATCAGTCTAAATGCTTTCGGTTCGACCGAGTTTGAGTGAGTTGGTCTGACCGAAATCAATTAGAAGGTTTTGGAGATTAGCCCTTGACGGATTGGTGGCTCCGAGTGCTCCTCACCCGGAGGGTCCGAAAATGACTTATTCAAAGTTTGTGATGTAAGCATGAATAGAATTTGAGACAAGAAAGCATAGATAGCTAGGGGAGGTACTTAGGCATTCTTGTCCATCCATATGGTCAGAAAAATCAAAACGACCAAAACAACAAATGGATGTCCTCGAATGGATGAAATCATGCATCCAACATGCTCACACAATAAGATAGCAAATGAAATATGTGTCAAACATGCACAACCAAAACTCTAGCAATTAACACACAATTTGTCGATGACTAGGTCATCTTTATATGAGTATATTGACTTAGGAGCCAATGAGAACATTTGATCATAGGTCATACTCATCGTTTAAGCACAAGTGGGGTTACCACTTTTACATAAAGCATTGATGTGTTCACATCATTTGAAGATGCTTTAGCTCAATTTTTTTTTTAGAGCAAAGCTCCCCCTAGATGTGAGAACCCCTTTTAAAGGGTCAAACTAACCTTGGGTTGTCGTAGAATACTTCATGTAGATGTTGAAGATGTGGATGCTCAATGTTGATGGAGATCATCAAGAGTTGGGAGCTATCCTTTGGATTCGGGCACTTTCAATACCTACATGGGTTAGTCCCACAAGGAACAAACAAAGATATCCATGGACATAGATTGAAGTTCACAATAGATGATGTCCATGAAAGCAATGATTACCTTGTCCCTTGACTTACCAACAAGAGGGTTTGTGACTCCATGAACTAGTGCATGATGTGGAAGTTGATTGCACAAGTTCTTTGCCAAAATGAATGTGAGTGAAGTATGTTGGCGGAGTCACCCTCAAGAACTTCCTAGTTCTTCTTCTTCGGGATCCACATCATCTTGATGGGAATCCTTGGGGTTGTAGTTGAGCTTGACGAAGTAGAACTTGACGTTTCCTTGGGAACCCACTTGACCATGGCTTGAGGTGCTTCAACGAATGCATCAATCTCCTCTTGAAGCTTGTCCTTGGCTTTTAGCTTGTGGTCTTGTGGTGGAAGGTCATCTTGAGCTTGTTCCACATTGGAAGAAGTAGGATCATACTTCTCCTTTTGAGAAACAAACTGTGGAGTAGGATATTGACCTTCTTCCCACTCAACACCTTCGGCGTTGAACTTTCGCTCAAAACCAATTCCTTGATTCTTCCGGTGCCTTCCTTGCTTGCGAACAATTTCCTCAAAGTTCTTGCTTCCGGCAAGGCTCTTGTAGACACCTTTCTCTATGATCCCTTTCAATAAGCTATTCTCTTGCTCAAGTGTAACTTGGCTTGAAACATTGTTAGTGGAATCAAGAGAACTACTAGAAGCAACAATATTGGATTTAGCATGGTTATTGTTACTACTAGAGGAAGAATTTTTCTTATGCTTGTCATGCTTAGTCTTAATGGGTGGCAAGAAATTAGACAAGAGAAGTCGTTTGGCAAGATATGAAGAACTCTTCTTTCGAATATCGTCATTGATTGCTTTTAGAAACTCATGTTCTTGCTCTAGAGTGAGCTTCTCGAAGCGTAGCTTCTCATGAGATCTTAGGAGCTCTCTATGATCTTCTTGAGTTGTTTCATGAGCTAACTTAAGAATGTTTAGTTCTTTAGTTAGACGCTCAATCTCCTTCATAGCATTGTCATTCGACTCTTCTCGACTATAAAGACTACTAGCATTTTCATTGTTACTAGGCTCACTGGATTTATCATGCAAGAGCTCATCTTCACCAAGCAAGTCATCCTCATCACTATTGAAGTCAATGAATTCAGGGTGTGTTACCTTGGGGCCTTTAGCCATGAAGCATCTTCCAATTCCCTCATTTGGTGAATCAAATAAGTCGTAGGAGTTGGAGTTGGAGGATACGAGAGCAAGACCGGCAACACTTTCATCTTGACTGTAGTCGGAGTCGGAGTGATAGCTTCCATCGGATTGATTGTCGGAGTCGGAGCCGGAGACCCATTCACCTACATGAGCTTGATGTTTTCTTCTTGTGTAGCTCCTTGATGACTTGTCTTTCCTCTCCGAATCCTTGCTTCTCCGAGAGGGTCTTCGTTCATAACGATCATCTGTACTCCTTCTCTCTTTCCGAGGTGACTCATCTCTTGAACTTCTTCTTCTTGGAGATTCTTCTCTTCTCTTGTGGGGAGCCGTACACTCATTTGAGTAGTGTCCGGGTCTTCCACAATTGTAGCAGTTTCGATCACGACTAGAAGATCTCTTTTCATCATATGATCTAGACTTTGAGCTTCTCTCTTTGCCTCTATTCTTGTAGAATTTGTTGAAGTTCTTAACCATTAGGCTTATCTCTTCATTGGAAACTAACTTGTCACTTGAGTTTGTGGGAGCATCACTTGTAGCTTTGTAAGCACCACTTGATTTGTTGTGAAGCTCTTCCTTATCCTTAAGTGTCATCTCATGAGCAACAATTCTTCCAATGACTTCGGTTGGCTTGAGAGTCTTGTAGTTTGGCATCATTTGGATCAAAGTGCACACGGTGTCATACTTTCCATCCAAAGCTCTGAGAATCTTCTTGATGATGAATCGGTCGGTCATTTCTTCGCTTCCTAAGCCGGCAATCTCATTTGTGATGAGAGCAAGCCTAGAGTACATTTCAGCGACTCCTTCACCATCCTTCATCTTGAACTTGTCAAGTTGACCTTGAAGAATATCTAGCTTTGATTCCTTAACTGACTCGGTACCTTCGTGCATTTCAACCAAAGTATCCCAAATCTCTTTTGCATTTTCAAGATGGCTGATTTTGTTGAACTCCTCGGGACACAAGGCATTGAAGAGAATGTCACAAGCTTGAGCATTGTTTTGCAACATCCGCAATTCTTCAGGTGTAGCTTCACGATCCGGAACTTTTCCTTCCTCGAAGAATTCACCTTGCATACAAACACAAATAATGCCCCATGCGGCTGGGTTATGACCAAGAATATGCATTTTCATTTTATGCTTCCAACTAGCAAAATTTGTACCATCAAAGTAAGGACCTCTACGAAAATTACCCTCACTAGACGCCATACTCTCCTAGGTTGTGAAACCAAGCTTATGGAGTCCAATGCAATGGAAACCAAAACAATGGAGACCAAAGCTCTGATACCACTTGTAGGATCGAAAGTATGTCTAGAGGGGGGGTGATTAGACTACTTGTAAATATAAAAATTCTGCCTTTTGACAAAGAACAGTTTTTGGCAGATTCACAATTATGATCAAGTCAAGCATCACCCTACACATGCAATTCTAGAGTATAGGCAGCGGAAAGTAAATTGCACATGTAGTAAAGAGAGGTGGAGAAGAGCAAACGCAATTTTGGAGACGCGGTGATTTTTCCCGTGGTTCCGATAGGTGGTGCTATCGTACATCCACGTTGATGGAGACTTCAACCCACGGAGGGTAACGGCTGCGCGAGTCCACGGAGGGCTCCACCCACGAAGGGTCCACGAAGAATCAACATTGTCTATTCCATCATGGCATACGCCCACGGAGGGCTAGCCTTACTCGGGGTAGATCTTCACTAAGTAGGCGATCTCCTTGCCCTTACAAACTTCTTGGTTCAACTCCACATCTCGATGACGGAGGTTCCCAAGCGACACCTAACCAATCTAGGAGGCACCACCCTCCAAAAGGTAATAGATGTTGTAGATGATGATGAACTCCTTGCTCTTGTGCTTCAAATGATAATCTCCCCAACACTCAACTCTCCTCACTGATTTGGCTGTGGTGGAAGAAAGGATTGAGTGGAAAGCAACTTGGGAAGGTTAGAGATCAAGCTTCATATGGTGGGAGTCGAGCAACTTGATCTCAACACAAGGGTAGGTGGTTCTCTTCTCAGAAATGTAAGGTAGGAGTGGTAGTTCTTTCTGATGGCTCTCTCCATGAATGAAGAGGGGGTGGAGGGGTATAAATAGCCTCCACACAAAATCCAACCGTTACACACATTTGAGCAATCTCGGTGGGACCGAAGTGGACAACTCGGTGAGACCGAAAGTTCAAATGATGTGAACGTTGGGGTTTTCGGTGGGACCGAAAATACAATCTCGGTTAGTCCGATTCGTGCAATGACAAGAGCATGCCAGTTTCGATGGGACCGACTTCATCATCTCGGTGACACCGATTTGATGACAGAAGGTTACAGAAGCTTGGCAACTCATGTTTCAATGAAACCGATTTCAGAATCGGAAAATCCGAGTTTTCTAGGGTTTGGCTTATGGCTGAGGTGGTTCATCTCGGTGTGACTGAGTTTGGAATATCGGTGGGACCGAGATTACTTATGAGTGTATATGGCAGTGAAAGTTGCTGATAGTTTAGGAGATGTATCACTAAGCACTTGAGCAACCAGATCATCATCATAACCTCATCCCCTTTTAATAGTATTGGCTTTTCCTATGGACTCAATGTGATCTTGGATCACTAAACCAAAAATAGAGTCTTGAGCTTTTGCCAATGCTTGCCTTAGCATTTTGAGGGGTCCACTTCTTCAGTCCTTGCCATACCCATATCACTGAACTTCTCTGAAATGATTCTCAAGTAACTATTAGTTCAATGATATATATGTTGTTATTAATTGCCAAAACCACCCGGGGATTAGTTGCACTTTCAGCATAATCATTGTACATAGGCATCACGTCTGAGACAAGTAGACCGAAACGATTCTGCATCTACTACTATTACTCCACACATCGACCGGTATCCAGCATGCATCTAGTCTATTGAGTTCATACGAACAGAGTAACGCCTTAAGCAAGATAAAATGATGTAGAGGGATAAACTCAAGCAATATGATGAAAACCCCATCTTTTTACCCGCGATGGCAACAATACAATACGTGCCTTTCTGCCCCTACTGTCACTGGGAAAGAACACCGCAAGATTGAACCCAAAGCCAAGCACTTCTCCCATTACAAGAACTATAGATCTAGTAGGCCAAACCAAACCAATAATTCGAAGTGACTTGCAAGGATATTATGAGCACACATAAAAAGTTCAGAGAAGAACCAAATATCTTTCATAGAAAACCTTGATCATAAACTCACAATTCATCAGATCTCGACAAACACACCGCAAAAACAAAAACAGATTACATCGAATAGATCTCCTCGAAGACCGAGGAGAACTTTGTATTGAGATCCAGAGAGAGAGAAGAAGCCATCTTGATACTAGCTATGGACCCGAAGGTCTGAGGTAAACTACTCATAACTCATGGTGAGGGCGATGATGATGATGATCAAGGCCTCCGTGATGGATCCCCCTCGCGGAACAGGCTCTAAGATGGGATCTCCACGGGAACAGAAGCTATGGCGGTGGAATTAGGGTTTTCTCTCTGCGTATGGAGTTTCTGGGGTACGTAGGTATATATAGGAAGAAGGCTGCACCAGGGGCCGTGTGGGCTGCCCTCGAGGCAGGGGGGGCGCCCTGGGAAGGGGGGCGCGCCCCCCACCCTCGAGGGTGGCCCCTCTGTCCCCTGGCTTGGCCCTGAAGTCTTTCGTGCGTGATTTCCTCCAAAAATATCTCTCGCGAAGGTTTCATTCCGTTTGGACTCCGTTTGATATTCCTTTTCTGCAAAACCCTGAAATAGGCAAAAAAACAGCAATCTGGACTAGGCCTTTGGGTTAGTAGGTTAGTCCCAAAAATGGTATAAAAGTGAATGATAAAGCCCATTAAACATCCAAGACTTCATAAATAATAGCATGGAACAATTAAAAATTATAGATACGTTGAAGACGTATCAGGTACCTTGTGTTAAGAAAAGGGATCATAAAAGACTATATGATTTTGTAGGGATAACTTTCTTTAGCATTGATATTTTGAAAGACTTGATTGTTTGTTGGGATGCCCGAGTATTAAATTCTTTTATAATGATAGACTATTGTTTTGAATCACTCCTGTCTTAATATTCATGACATGGTTAGATTACATGATCAAGATTATGCTAGGTAGCATTCCACATCAAAAATTATTTTTTTATCATTTACCTACTCGAGGATGAGCAGGAATTAAGCTTGGGGATGCTGATACGTCTCCGTCGTATCTATAATGTTTTATTGTTCCATGCCAATATTCTACAACTTTTACATACTTTTGGCAACTTTTTATACTATTTTGGGACTAACATATTGGTCCAGTGCCCACTGTCAGTTCCTGTTTGTTGCATGTTTTTTGTTTCGCAGAATATCCATATCAAACAGAGTGCAAACGGGAAAAAAACGCACAGAGATATTTTTTTGGATTATATGTGATTTTTGGGAAGAAGAATTAACGCGAGATGGTGCCCGAGGGGGCCACGAGGTAGGGGGGCGCGCCCTTGACCCTCGTGGCCACCCCGTAAGTTGGTTGGTGCCCTTCTGTCGCCGGAAGGAAGCCAATATCTGGATACAAACCGTGTCAAAAATTCAGCCCAATCGAAGTTACGAATCTCCAAGAATATAAGAAGCGGTGAAAGGCCATAATCTAGGAACGCAGAAACAGGGAGAGAAAGAGAGACAGGTCCAATCTCGGAGGGGCTCTCGTCGCTCCCATGCCATGGAGACCAAGGACCAGAGGGGGAACCCTTCTCCCATCTAGGCAGAAGGTCAAGGAAGAAGGAGAAGGAGGGGGGCTCTCTCCCCCTCGCTTCCGCTAGCGTCGGAGTGCCACATGGGCCATCATCGTGCGACAAGGATATACACCAACACCTCCGTCATCTTCACCAACATCTTCATCACCTTCCCCCATCTATCTACAACGGTCCTCTCTTCCGGACCCCGCTGTACCCTCTACTTGAACATGGTGATTTATGCTTCATATTATTATCCAATGATGTGTTGCCATCCTATGATGTCTGAGTAGATTTTTGTTGTCCTATCAGTAATTGGTGAATTGCTATGATTGGTTTACTTTGCTTGTGGTTATGTTGCTGTCCTTTGGTGCCCATCATATGAGCACGTGCGTGGATCACACCATATGGTTAGTTGTATGTTGATAGGACTATGTATTGGAGGGCAAGAGTGGAAGAAGCTTCAACCTAGCATAGAAATTGATGCATACGGGATTGAAGGGGGACCAATATATCTTAATGCTATGGTTGGCTTTTACCTTAATGAACGTTAGTACTTGCGGATGCTTTCTAATAGTTCCAATCATAAGTGCATTGAATTCCAAGTCACGGATGCCATGCTAGTAGTGGCCTCTCCCACATAAAACTTGCTATCGGTCCAGTAACGTAGTCCATTGCTTAGGGACAATTTCGCAACTCCTACCACCACTTTTCCACACTCGCTACACTAACTTTATTGCTTCTTTATCTAAAAAGCCCCTAGTTTTTATTTATGCGCCCTTTATATTCTTGCAAACCTATCTCGCTACACCTAAAAAATACTTCTAGTTTTATACTTGTTCTAGGTAAAGCAAACGTCAAGCGTGCATAGAGTTGTATCGGTGGTCGATAGAACTTGAGGGAATATTTGTTCTACCTTTAGCTCCTTGTTGGGTTCGACACTCTTACTTATCAAAAACTGTTGTGATCCCCTATACTTGTGGGTTATCAGCGGCCTGGTGATATGGATGTCCAACCAGCAACTACGGTCCTGTGTGCGACGACAGCCAAACGCACTTTTCTTACTTTTTGTTTTTTGGCTGTAATTTCCAAAAAAATATTAGCGACGGAGGGTCGAACTCCCGACCTGAATGTGCGTAACAGTGGAGCTGACCTGTTACTACTGCGCTACTAGTAGTCCACATGATATTTGGTGTTCAAGACCTATGTATTCGTTCCTTAAAAAAATTGAATTCAAATTTTGATTTTAAATTTTGCTCGAATTTTTTTCAGAATTTTGTGGTTACCGTGGTAA
>LR738714.1:781645024-781690601 GCA_902687465.1 Secale cereale
CGAGAAAAATCTTCCATTTGGGATTCAAAACCTTGGAAACAACACATCCATTCAACCAACCCAATCCAATCTCTCAACAACATTGACCAAAAATACAATACAATGCAAATTTCACAACCCTGAGAAAAGCCACCCAACAACCTATATCACCATTCCATCCAAATTCTACAAACTCTAGAGACACCAACCCGTTAGGGGGAAAAAGTACAAATTCACACGAAATTAGCTCGCCTATGATTTCTTTATTAGACATGTATATATACCCTCTTGAGTATCCTTGTCCTGTCCATTCCACACAGACAATTGAACCATTAAACCCAGTAGCGTCACTCACTCCATGCTACCCAAAAAGCACCTATAACCTGGCACGCCACTGGTACAACATCTCGCCTCAGCCAGGAGATGCTTCCTTCGAACTCAAGGATGAGGCCAACAGAAACCCATAGTGTTTTCGTTTCAACTTAGGCCTTGGAAGCATGTACGTCTAGCTTCACTTAATACAAATCCAGCAACCCACCAGTCTGGCGCTCCCAACACCACCAGAACAACATCACTCACATTCAGCAGCAACCGACCCAGCCATCACGACAACCTCAAAGGCACAGATACTAGAAATACAAAGTAAAACACTCGACGTCCTGTCGATCGACCCATCCTTGTTCACGCCGGCGGTCTTCTTGCTGGAAGATAAAAAAACCTTCACCGGTGGCTGCAGGCTCCACCGTCTCCAGCACAGATAGATTGCTTCGACATTATCAGCATGAGGCTGTGTGCAGGAAGAGATCAATATTAAGTAATAGACAAGGAAAAGAAACATGGGAAGTAACATTTATTCTGCACTCCCTATTCATCTATCTCTAAATTTTATAACACCACCAAAGACCTTTCATAATACAGAAGCGCATTATCAAATTTAGACAATAACCATCCATACAAAAACTACTGCTACAGCCGATTGCACTTGTTGACGTGCAACGCTCAAACCATGGATTAAAGCAAATAAGCTTCTCTGCTGGTCTATTAAACTTCTGTTGAAGAAAAGTATAGACATCATAGCTCCAACATTAACATAGTTTAGACCTGACTGAAGCAACTCTAATTAGCTATTGAGTTTAGACTTTACATGCCATGTGAGATAATACAATGAAACTTTGAATTGTTGTGCTAGAACCGTGAGTTTGGATTGTACTCTCTTCATCCCAAAATAAGTGTCTCAAACTTAGTACAACCTTGTACTAATGTTAGTACAAAGTTGAGACACTTATTTTGGGACGGAGGGAGTAATATATATTATTTTTAACATGGAGCTGATTCATTAGGACATTTGCAAACTCATTTCTCCTAGGACGTTGGTCCAAGACCAACCTCCTAAGCTACTGTCATTATAGTGCCCAGCATTCCTAATCAAGTCGCTGGTGAACTTACATTCTGATATTCTAATTATTAGTTGGGCTGCAGAGATAGCAGTATACAAGAATTCAGCGTTGCATGAAATGCAAACAGAAGACATGGAGACCAATATGAAATCAAGCAGATAGAGGTCAATATGAAATTAAGCATTGGTCACATAGTTCACGGACTAAACCATTCATCATATGTAACAATAAAAAAAAGAAGTTAAAGTATAATATAGATCCCATTCCTGAATCCAAAAGTGGACAGGATAGGTCAGTAAAATTAAACACTAACTCGGTATTTCAATATTAACAACAGAAGGTGCTGCAACCCAAGTTAATTGATCGCCCAAAAAAGAGCTCCGATTTCCAAATTACTTGACAGATATTTTCAAAAACACTCAAACATAATAAAGTTGACTGAGCTGACATCAAAAGGAAATATTGGATCGAGAGCTCAAAAGAACCCCTCAAACTGGATTATTTGTGCGCACATCTTTAAGCCAGACAGAAACACTTGTAATTAGCTTCAAAATTTGGACTGTACAGGTCAGCTGAGATAACATAGTGACACTTAGAATTTTTCTACTTGATTGATGACTTGATTATAATTTTCTTCTTTTACCTTGAGTTGATGCGTTGCAAACCCTATCCCACTGATCCAATAGCAAGCTCATGAGCTGTTGTAGTTGTAGTGGTCGGCATTCAACATCAACTCACTGATGAGCTTCCTCTCTTTAGTTGGGCTGCAGTGATAGTAGTTTACAAGAAGAATTCAGCCTTGCATGAAATGCGAATAGAGGACATGGGGACCAATATGAAATCAAGCATTGATCACATAGTTCATGGAAGGACCACACCATTCATCATAACAATAAAAAGACACAGGGACAATATAACATAGATCCCGTTCCAACTAAGTGAACATGAGTGCTGAGCTTTCATGTCATCGAAAGCTGGACATGCCAAGTCAGTAAGACTAATCTCTCAACCGCCCATTCAGTTTTAAATCGCATTTGGACAGATGGTTCTACGGGAGTTAGTCTGTTACGTGCGCATCTCTCTCTCTCTCTCTCTCTCTCCCTCCTTCCTCTCTCTGATGTAATCTATTTAAGAACCCCAAGAGGAAGAAAAATACTATTGCACAAGGCCTTATACTTTCTATCGGTTAAGAGCATAGCAGAAGAATAATTGATGCTGCTAAATCAACAATCCAAAACTCTAAAGTATTTTCATACGTGGCTCCAATCATGCAAATACAAGCACTACAGTGGCAACTAAAGAAACATGAAGATGGATAACAAACATCAATTTTTCCCATCCAATGTCAAGCATTCCAGCATCATGGTTCACTTGTAAAGACAACATTACCCGGTGCAACTATATTAATAGGCATGCGCATGCATCATCGCAAGAGACAAAACTAAGTGTTCATCTCTACTCCTAATGGAGCAGTTGGTAGTCTTTGTTCCAGGCTTTTTTCGTCCCACCTCGTCTGGTTTTTTTTCAATCGGTTTTTTCGTCACACCATCCCCACTCCCACCCCACCCCACTCACCGCACGCAGTCAAGTTCCGTTTCCCCCTTACGTCCCCGATTTATGCATGACAATCAATTGTTTCCAAACGCAATAATGCATGACAATCAATTCTTTCCAAACGCAATCAATTAACTTAAGGTAACCAGACACAATCAAGTCATTCATGACGGTCATCAATCTCCTTTCCAAACACAATAAAGCATATCTCCTTTCCAAACGCAATAATGCATGACAATCAATTCTTTCCAAACGCGATATCTCGGGCGATTTTCGTGCTCCCGATATTTTTGCATGCGATAATGGTGCTAGCCAATCTGTTAACAAATCAGAAGGAAACAATCACGTTTATATGTAGGGAAGATAATCGTGGAGATTGCAGGGCAGTTAAGGCCGTGCGTCACATGCAGGAAGAATTTCCCGAGTTCAGCGGAAGAGAAGGAAATAAATCTCTAGTCTTCTCTCCCGACCCCATTGACGTCCCTGCATATATCTCTTTCTTCTCTCTCTCTGGCCGATCCGTTGTGGGCACGTTCATCAGGTGTGGAAGAGAAGCTGTGGACGGCGGCGACCAGACGGCAGCCGGGACGGGCTCACTGGTGTAAAGCACCTCAAGACCGTCCTCCCGGTGACGCTGCGCCACAACCGCCGTTGCTTCTGCGCTTCGCTCGTCACGTCCGTCGCACCTGCCGAGGTGAGCTCCTTGCATTCACATATTAGCAACCGAGGGATCAGCTTCTACATACGCTTATGTGTGGTAATTGTTGCATGTGTTCCGCTGTCGACTAATGTCTATGTTGTTTCAGATGGATCTGAATGAGATAAGTGAAAATGCATGTGCTATTAATTTTGCTGAAATGAAGGAATACATCATGTCCTTCCCTGGCAAAACCAAGTTGGTGAATATTCATGACACAACCTTAACACGTCGAGATTTGGAATGTCTTTTAGAAGATGATATATGAGTGGAGAGTGAGGTCAGCTAAGATATATAAACCGATGGTCATACTTACACACATCCAGAATGTATAATTTATTTATTGTTTTTTCTACTATAGGTCATAAATGCATATATTTACTGTCGAAGGCTCCAAGAAAAAATTTGTAAAGCGGATGCACGTGTATTCTTAGAAAATACATATGATTCAGCTATACACTTTGGTTTTTCTGAAATGAGTCTGGCATATTCATGCATGGGTATAGACAAACCATTCATTCTATTATTCTACTTATATGTAATGGATATTTTGAAACTATACAATATACTCAAGTACAGTAAATTATATTATTTTCAATTCCAATTTGTCATTTCATTACCAATGTTCATATTCCTACAAAAGGAAAAAATAAATCTCACTTAAATATTTTGCAACCAATTCCCGCAGAAACGCGCGGGGTATCATCTAGTCATACTTAAATTAGCGACTGGAAGGATCTTGATAGTAAGTAACATCACAGATGCACAGTCGAAATCACTAGAACCTGAACTGCTGCTGCTGAGGGACATATTTTTTTATATATGAATCAAAGATTTAACTTGATTCAAGAAAAGAATATAACACTCACTACATTAGATAGAGCTCGAGTAATGCTTTTGTCATCTAGCAAGGCAAAATTACACAAAGAACATGCTCTATTAAGCTAAACGGCAAAAGAGGTGATATCCTAAGTTCAAGAGTCAACACTGGAAAAACTACAAGTGGTAGAAGACAAAAACTGAAGCTAGAAATGTATGGACCTCACTACCGAAAACCTAGTGAGGAGGCCAGGTCCAAGTTTCTACCCAGGGCCGGCCCTGTGTGTTGGAAGGCCCTAGGTGAACTCGACGACATGGGCCCCTATGTCCTAAGTTCTAAGACCATATATATGTATGAGTATGCGTTATATATATATATATATATATATATATATATATATATATAACTTATTAAGAGTAACTTTCAATTATACATCTTTAGTTTAAAATTTGACTATAATAATTCAAATGACACCATCGAGAATAATAATAACCAAATTTGAACTGACTCCATCAACAATAATAATACTAAAAAGATCGCAAATTTAAACTAACATGACATGATTACCTCAAATAAGAGCCAAATTAGATTGAGTCCATCGACAACAAGAACCCTTCAGTGGTAGAACTTTTAAATTACTTTCTTTCCTTTTTCTCCTTTTTTCATCACTCTATAATTGCTTCTTCATAGCTAACATGGCAGGCTGATACGTCTCCAACGTATCTATAATTTCTTATTGTTCCAGACTATTATTTATGATGTCTTGGATGTTTAATGGGCTTTGTCATACAATTTTATGTCATTTTTGGGACTAACCTACTAACCCAAAGGCCTAGTCCAGATTGCTGTTTTTTGCCAGTTTCGGAGTTTTGCAGAAAAGGAATATCAAACGGAGTCCAGACGTTGTGAAACCTTCGGGAGAGATATTTTTGGAGAAAATCACGCACGGGAGACTTGAGAACCACGGAGTAGGGGCCATGGGGTGCCCACGAGGGTGGGGGGCGTGCCCCCTTCCCAGGGCGCGCCCCCTACCTCTTGGGCCCCTCATGAGTCCCCCGGTGTCCTCCTTCCTCCTATATAAGCCTACGTACCCCGAAACCATCAGCAACAGAGAGAAAACCCTAATTGCACCGCCGTAACCTTCTGTTCCCGTGAGATCCCATCTTGGAGCCTGTTCCGGAGCTTCGTCGGAGAGGGGATCCATCACGGAGTGCTTCTACATCATAATCATTGCCCTCACCATGAGTTGTGAGTAGTTTACCATAGACCTTCGGGTCCATAGCTAGTATCTAGATGGCTTCTTCTGTCTCTCTGGATCTCAATACAAAGTACACCTCGGTCTTCGAGGAGATCTATTAGATGTAATCTCTTTTTGCGGTGTGTTTGTCGAGATCCGATGAATTGTGAGTTTATGATCAAGATTATCTACGAGAAATATTTGGTTCTTTTCTGAACTCTTTATGTGTGATCATAATATCCTTGCAAGTCTCTTCGAATAATAGGTTTGGTTTGGCCTACTAGATCTATAGTTCTTGCAATGGGAGAAGTGCTTGGCTTTGGGTTCAATCTTGCGGTGTTCTTTCCCAGTGACAGTAGGGGTAGCAAGGCACGTATTGTATTATTGCCATTGAGGATAAAAAGATGGGGTTTATATCATATTGTTTGAGTTTATCCTTCTACATCATGTCATCTTGCTTAAGACGTTACTATGTTCTTATGAACTCAATACACTAGATGCATGCTGGATAGCGGTCGATGTGTGGAGTAATAGTAGTAGATGCAGGCAGGAGTCGGTCTACTTGTGTCGGTGTACTAAAGTAGGGGTACCTTAGTATCTCGACTCGTGCACGGGCAGCAACAGCATCCCGTGGCAGGGCTTGCCACGTGCCCGCCAAGGCCCACTTTGGTTCCTTTGGAGCCATTCAAGAACAAAGTATTCAAGTCAAGGAAACAAGGCCCCGGCAAGAGGAGCTTGCCGGGAAGGCCGCTCCAGGCTCAGAACCACCCCTTTAGCACAAGACCCTGGCAAGAGGAGCTTGCCAGGAAGGCCAAAACATGGCATTTCAGGAGACGTGTCGTGGCGCATCGCGCGCCCCGGCAAGGACCGGAGAGCGACAAGCTTCCGGGCGCGACAAGGTAGCGACCGCGGCAAGGCGCTTGCCGCGACAAGCTTCCACTGTGTGCCCGCGCTCCAGCTCATCCGGCCACGCGTCGCCCTGGGGCCCTTCGAGGGGCACGTGGCGGAAGGCTGTGCAGCCTGGGGTACACGGTGGCAAGCCACGATGACGAGGCCACCGTCGTGGCGAACGGAGGCGCCCGGACGGACGCTTTTTGCACTGTTTGGGGCGACGGTGACGGGCATTCAATGCCCTTGTCCCCCACCGTCAGGGTTAGGTACAGAGCACTGTACATACACTGTTACAACTACCACCATTTTTATGTTTTTACCCTCACCTACGTTGCCACCTGTCGGGGACCCCTTTGACCTATAAAAGGAGGCCGATGCACAAACTAGAGGGGGTTCCGATCTTCGATCACTCTCTGGCTCGGTGTAGCCAGCAACAAGTACTGTAGCTCTTCTTGCTCCCGAGCTACGAATACAATACAAACCAAGGCAGGAGTAGGGTATTACGCATCCGTGTGGCCCGAACCTGGGTAAACTGCTCGCGTGCTCGCCTCGATCCGCTCTTCGTGCACCCTCCGCTCCCTTGCCGTACCGAAAAGGTGCTCCGGTCCCATAGGTGTTCGTGGGCGATCAGTTTCCCCGACATCTTTGGCGCGCCAGGTAGGGGGCGTCGAGGTTGTGCGAACCTGATCCGGCGTTCACGCGGGCGCAACCTTCAGCAACTTCATCAACTTCGATAACTTCATTGACATGCCGCCGAAGAAGAAAGCTTCAGAGGTAGGAGGCCCGTCCGCGTCGATCCCGCCACCACCAGAACCAACGGTTCGTGGGGTAGACGCTGGCGGAAGGACGGACGCCGGCGAGGAAACTCACGGCGCCGCCAAGTCCAATGACAAGACGGACGACCGGGCGCACTCCAAGACCTCGGCGTCCGTGCACGCACCGCGCCCCTCTCAGGAGGTGCCGGACCGGCAGCGACGTGGTACGCAGGGTACCATCCGCTTGCTGGGCCAAGGACAAGTTGGCGGGTCGCGGGACGCTCAAGGCCAACGCGCTGGCACGAGCAAGGCGCAGTCACCGGGGCGAGAACCTGCTCCTTCTAACGCGGTTAGAAGTCCGAGCGTATCTCGCTCCTCGCACCGCTCGCCACCGCTCCCCTCCTCTCCAGCAGAAGCTCTAGCCCGAGCTCAGCTGCTCCTCGACTTCCCTCCAGCGGCAGACAAGGCCTAAGACTGGAGGGCCACCATCCAAAGCCTCATCGCCTTTGCCAACAACGACACGCCGCAGCAGCCGGCGACATCGCGGCCGCGGCAAGTCAGCCAGGCGCAGGCTGATGGAGACAAGACCGCAGGGGGTGCAACTACCGTGCACTCCCTGCCGCGAAGGCCGAAATCGCCGACTCGTCGGATCAACATCGACGACGACTCCACGGCGTCGTCGGATCCAAGAGCTCGCCATGATCAACGCCAGGTCCTCGACGACAGACGACAAGAAGACGCTCGAACTCGCATCGAGCGTCGAAGAGAAGCGCGACGACAGTCCGACCAGCGCGCTGGGACCGCTGTCGACATGCACGCGCCCGGAGAACTGGGCGACTTGCCGTACGCGGCAGGTTGCCCTGCGTTCACCCGTGAGCTGCGGCAAGTCCAGTGGCCCAGCATGAAGAACTTCAAGCCCGACGTACCCGAGAAGTACGACGGCAAGACCCATCCCTCAGAGTTCCTCAGCATCTACACCATTGCGGTGCAGGCTGCCGGGGGACGAGACGAGAAGATATTAGCAAACTACTTCCCGCTCGTGCTCAAGCCAAACGTCAGATCTTCGCTCCTGCACTTGCCGGAGAACTCTATTTCTTCTTGGGCCGACCTATGCCATCAGTTTGTCGGCGCCTTCACGGGCGGCCACAAGCCCCATGGCCAGGAAAGTGATCTTCATATACTTGCACAGAAGGAAGGAGAGTCCCTGCGAAAGTACATCTAGAGATTCAGCCGCGTCCAGCACAACATCCCAGACGTCCACCCTGCCGCGGTTATTAGCGTGTTCCATCAGAACGTGCGTAACCGTATAATGAGGGAGGAAATGGCGATGTGCAAGATCCGGGACGTCAGTGAGCTTTATGCCCTGGCTGACAAGTGCGCGCGCGCTGAAGAGGGGAGGAGAATCCCCGGAGAGGATGCTGGAGCAGGAGGAACGGACAGTGAGGATGCCGCCCCGGCAAGGAAAAACCGGCGGCGGAACAACAAGAAAAAGAAGAATAAGGAAGTACTGGCCGTCGAGCAGTCCGGCAAGGAGGCTGGCACAAAGAAAGCTCAGGCTGGTGGCTCCGGCAAGGAAGCTGCCACTGTAGCGGCCGCCGACAAGCAGTACTGCAAGATCCACCGCACCAAGGGCCACGATCTCTAAAACTGCAAAAGGGTCGAGTACCTCATTGAGCAGCAGAAGGCTGAGTACGAGCGACGCGAAAAAGAGAAGGCCCAGGGAGGCGGAGAAGAGTCCAGCAAGAAGCGGCCATTCAATGGCCGGGGAGGACGCCGCGGCAAGGCCCAGCAGCGGCAAGGAGATAGACCTCCCCGCGGCCGCGACAAGGACGAAGACGAAGACGACGACGAGGACATGGACGACGGAGACAACAGCGAGCAGGAGTTCCAGAAGGCCGCAGAAGTTCTGTGCGTCGATTGAGGTGCCTCTCTGCATACTTCCCACCGCCAACTCAAGCAATGGGTGCGGGAAGTTAATGCAGCAGAGCCACCCGTCGAGTCGCGCAAAATCCTGAAGTGGTCCAGCACGCCCATCATTTTCGACATTGAGGATCACCCTGACCGCACAACTGCGGTCAGGTGGTTGCCGATGTTGGTTTCGCCAACCATTCGCAACCTCAAGGTCACCAAGATGCTGGTTGATGGCGGGGCCGGCCTGAACCTGATCTCCTCGGCTATAGTCCGAAAGCTACAGATCCCCGACAGCGAGCTCGAGGAAACCGGAACTTTCCAAGGAATTAACCCGGGAAGGAGCAAGCCGAAGGGAAAGATCACACTGCCAGTAACCTTTGGCGGGGAGCTGAATTTCAGAACCGAGAGGATCACCTTCGACGTTGCCGATATCCCATTGCCATACAATGGGATACTTGGCCGTCCGGCGCTTGCCAAGTTCATGGCAGCCTCTCATTACGCCTACAACATGCTCAAGATGCCAGGCCCGATAAGCGTCATCTCTGTCCCCGGCGACAAGAAGGACGCGCTTATCTGCGCCGACAAGATTTACCGGGACGCAGCAGCTGCAACAGATAGCAAGACACTTGCCGCTGAAGCTCCCGGGGGGAAGAACAAGACGAAGTCCGGCAAGAGCTCTGGGGCCCACTCCGGCAAACGCACCTCTTCGGAGTGCTGCACTGCCGTCGAGGATGCACCATCGAGCTCCACCGGCAAGTGCAAGAAGGGAATGGCAGCTCCACCTGCAACCAAGAAAGTGTCCGCCAAGGAGGACGGCACTGGTGGTACTTTCACCATCAGTGCCACGCTCGATCCTAAATAGGAAAGCGCGCTTGTTGCTTTCCTGCGGGCGAATGTCGACGTCTTTGCATGGCAACCGTCTGACATCCCCGGCGTTCCCAGGAAGGTAATTGAGCACAAGCTTGCCGTTTGTCCTCACGCGCGGCCCGTCAAGCAGAAGGTCAGAAAGCAAGCGGTGGAGCGCCAAGAGTTTATCGCTGAAGAAATCAAGAAGTTGGAAGCAGCAGGCCTTGTTAGAGGTGTACTTCATCCTACGTGGCTGGCCAACCCCGTCGTCGTGCGCAAAGCAAATGGGAAGTGGAGGCTTTGTATAGACTTCACTGACGTGAATAAAGCTTGTCCCAAAGATCCATTTCCTTTACCGCGCATTGGCCAGATCGTTGACTCCACGGCTGGATGTGAGTTGCTTTCATTTCTTGATGCATACTCCGGATACCACCAGATATTTATGGCTGAAGAAGATGAAGAAAAGACCGCATTCATTACTCCATGTGGCACTTACTGCTTCATACGCATGCCCTTTGGATTGAAGAATGCGGGTTCAACATTTGCGAGGGTAGTCCACACTGCTTTTGATCCACAGATACACAGGAATGTAGAAGCATACATGGATGATATAGTGGTCAAGAGCAAGGACAAGGATACCCTGATTCAGGACCTAGATGAAACTTTTGCGAATCTGCGCAAGATACAACTCAAGCTTAACCCTGAGAAGTGTGCGTGTTCGGAGTCCCCTCCGGCAAGCTTCTCGGGTTCTTTGTGTCTCAGAGAGGGATTGAAGCCAATCCCGACAAGATCAAAGCCATCGAGCAGATCGAAGCTCCGAAGCGCGTCAAGGATGTACGAAGGCTTGCCGGCTGCGTGGCTGCTCTCAGCAGGTTCATTTCTAAATCTGCAGAACGCGCCCTGCGTTTTTCAAAATCTTTAAAAAGGCAGGTCCAATGAAATGGACTCCGGAAGCGGAGGCAGCGCTGCAAGACATGAAAGGGTACCTATCCTCCACTCCAATACTTGTCGCACCTAAGCCGCAAGAGAAGTTGCTGCTGTACTTAGCAGCAACCAATCAAGTGGTTAGTGCTGCGTTAGTAGCGGAAAGAGAGGCAGATGAGGAACCCACAGCCCCGGCAAGCTCATCCCGCGACAAGCAGGGGGCTTCCCCGACAAGCTCTGTCCCCGACAAGCTCTGTCCCCGACAAGGATGAGTTTGCACAAATGCAAGAAGAAGTGCGGAACAAGATGGTGCAGCGCCCAGTTTATTTTGTCAGTTCCCTCTTGCAGGGGGCTAGGTCAAGATACTCTGGGGTGCAGAAGCTGCTTTTCGGCCTCCTCATGGCCTCGAGAAAGCTGCGCCATTACTTCCAAGCACACGAGATAACAGTGGTCACTCGCTTTCCGCTCAAAAGGATATTGCAAAATCCAGAAGCAACAGGCAGGATTGTCGAGTGGGCACTGGAACTGTGAAGCTTTGGTCTCAAGTTTGAAAGCACTCCTACTATCCAGAGCAGAGCATTGGCAGAGTTCATAGCGGAATGGACACCAACGCCAGATGAAGAAAATCCAGAGACAAGCATCCCCGTCAAAGAAGCGAGCAAATAATGGATAATGTACTTCGATGGTGCCTTCTCGCTACAAGGCGCCGGCGCTGGAGTGCTGCTCGTCGTGCCCACCGGCGAGCACCTCAAGTACGTCGTCCAAATGCACTTTCCCAAGGAGCAAGCAACAAACAATACCGCAGAGTATGAAGGTTTGCTTGCCGGCCTCAGAATTGCAGCAGAGCTTGGGATCAAGAAGTTGATTGTGCGGGGTGATTCGCAGTTGGTTGTCCGCCAAGTGAACAAGAACTACCAGAGCCCATTGATGGAAGCCTACGTCGACGAAGTGAGAAAGCTTGAAGAGCACTTTGAAGGCATACAGATGGAGAACATTCCGAGAGCTCAAAATGACATCGCGGACGGCCTGTCAAAGTGTGCTGCACTAAAGCTACCTGTGGAACCAGGGATCTTCGTGCTCAAGCTAACTCAACCATCCGTTACACCATCAGTTGGGCAAAGTAAGAAGAGAAAGTTGGTCTCCGGTGAATACTTGCGGGCGGATCTTCCTGAAGTCGCCGCCAAGGTCCCCAAGATCAACGACCGAGTTGCGGAGTAACAGTCTGCTCCTGCGGACCCTAGGGTTCGTACAGTTGAAGCAGGCGTTCCCGACAAGTCTTGCCCCGGCAGGCTTGCCGGGGAACGTCCAGCTCCGGCAGAGTCGCAGGTTCTTTCCGTAGAAGCTGACGTTCCCGCACCAGCACTGACGCCTTTAGTCCTTGTTGTTGAGCCTCAAGCTCTAGCATGGGCGCAGCAAATTGTCCATTTCCTTCAAACTGGAGAACTTCCCGAAGAGCCAGAAGAAGCAGAGAGAATAACCAGGCAGTCGAGTATGTACCAGTTCGTCGACAATGAACTGTACAGAAGAAGACTCAATGGTGTCAGATTGAAGTGCATTCCCCCGGAAGATGGGCAAAAGCTGTTGGCAGAGATACATGGAGGCATATGTGGCCACCATATTGGCGCAAGAGCACTTGCCGGGAAGGCGTTCCGGCAAGGTTTCTTTTGGCCAGAAGCCCTCCAAGATGCAACTGCACAAGTAACCAAGTGTGAAGCGTACCAGTTCCATGCCAAGCAAATACATCAGCCAGCTCAAGCTCTCCAGACGATCCCTTTGTCCTGGCCATTTTCGGTCTAGGGGCTTGACATCCTCGGCCCCTTTCCCCGCGCAGCCGGGGGCTTTGAGTACTTGTACGTCGCCATCGACAAGTTCACAAAGTGGCCGGAAGTGGAACCAGTGAGAAAGGTGACCGCACAGTCAGCAGTCAAGTTCTTCAGATCAATTTTTTGCCGTTTCGGAATCCCTAACAAGATCATCACCGACAACGGCACACAGTTCACAAGTCGCACCTTCATGCACTCCGTCCAAGGCCTTGGCGCCAAGGTCTGCTTCGCTTCTGTTGCTCACCCGAGGAGCAATGGCCAAGCGGAGAGGGCGAACGCTGAAGTGCTGCGCGGAATCAAGACAAGAACTTTCGACAGGCTACGCAAATGCGGAAGAAACTGGATTGAGGAGTTGTCGGCGGCTCTTTGGTCAATCAGGACGACACCAAATCGAGCCACCGGACAGACACCCTTTGCTCTTGTCTATGGAGCAGAGGCAGTTCTCCCCACAGAACTCGTATACGGGTCGCCTCGAGTGCTCGCGTACGATGAGCTCGAGCAAGAGCAGCTGCGGCGAGACGATGCACTGCTCCTCGAGGAGGACCGTCTTCAGGCTGCTGTACGAGCTGCTCGATACCAGCAAGCTTTGCGCCGCTATCATAGCCGCAAAGTTAAGGCCAGAAGTCTCGAGGAAGGCGTGTTCAGTCCGCCAAGAATTCCAACAAGTTGACGCCGAAGTGGGAAGGCCCTTATCGGGTGAGGCAAGTCACAAGGCCCGGCGCTGTCCGCCTTGAGACCGAAGAGGGCTTACTGGTGAGCAACTCCTGGAACATTGAGCACCTTCGCAAGTTTCACCCATAAGGCGCGGTTGCCGTGATCCGTTCCGGCAACCACCTTTTGTACAAGTCTTGCCGCTGTTGCATGTAAACCTTTGTACAAAACCGGGCGCAGACCCCGCGCATCAGTAAAACTTTTGTGCCTTGCACAACTTGTCGTTTCATGCCTTATCATTGTTCTTGCATGCATTATCTGACACTTTGTGCAGCACGCACCCCCGGTAAGCAATAACAAGCCGCAAAGCTCCATGCCTATGTTTCCTCCCTTTTCTTTCTTTTCTCAAGCAGAAGAAGTTATTCCTCGCGCACAAGTTTGCCGGGGGGGGAAGGAGACAGTAGTATGGACCAAGTGCCGTTCAAGAAAGCCTCGCCTTGCCGGGAAGCAAAACAACACAAAAGTTAAGTTGCCAAAGTTTGAGCTTTCAAATTTTTAAATTTTTTATAGTTATCTTCCTTGAACGACCACACTTTGTATGGAAAACCTGTGCGCGGAGGAACCTACCCATAGCTAACCGCGCCCTTACTTTGTTTCGAGCACGCTCAACGGCTTAAGTGTGCTGCGACAAGTGTCGCGCCCTTACTTCGTTTTCGAGTTCGCCCACCAACCTAAGTGTGCTGCGACTAGCTGCAGCAAGGTTTCTTGCCGGTAGAGGCGTTGCCAGCGGGCTGCTGAAGTTCCGCACTCAGCGCTCGCGGCAAGGATCCCTTTGCCGGCAAGTTCCCTAAAAGCGTAGGGTAAAAGCATACAAAGTAAAGGAGTCGAACAAAGGAAATAACACTGCATTAACTACCCAAAATAAGGTTATATTACAAGATGACTTGTCGTTGTTCTAATAAACTACTGTCCATAACGTGATTGGCAGCGACAAGGGAAGCAGAAAGAAAGCAGCTCGGTCTGCACGGTCACCATCAACTCTCTTGATCTTGCCCACCTTGGCCACGATGGGGGCGACAAGAACCTTCAGCGCCTCCTGGTCGGCGTCGGGCGGCAAGGTCCTGAGGACGTTGTTGAGGTTAAGCCCGGGGTTGCGGTAGACTATCTTCGTCGGCACTCTCTCCACAACTCCCGTGCAAAGCCTGCGCGCCTCGTTCGCTAGCTGCGTGGGGAGCCTTTCCCGTAGCTGGTCGAGGGCTAGCGCCACTCCCCTGAAGAATAAGCTCAGCTTGGCGCTGTGAGGGAGATTCGCGTCGGGGGAGTACCCGAGGTGCTCCGTCCCCAGCCCCGCCAACTCCCTGTCGATGTCAGAGGCGGCGGCAACAAGCTCCTCGGTCCACTGCTCCACCGTCTGCCTGAAGTTGTTTTGCGTGAGGGCGGCGCTGTCCAACAGTGCCCTCTCATCCCGGAGGTCCTCCTTCAGCTTCGTCTCCCGGTTCCTGGCGCTTTTCAAGCGATGCAGTGAGGGTGGACAGCTTCAACTCCAAGTCTGCGACAGAATCCTTGGCAATGGCGAGCTCCTTGCCCTTGTCGGAGAGACGGACCTGCAGCTCTGAGTGGCTGTGGGCGTCTTTCTCCCTCTCCAATGTGAGCGCGGCAACCTTCTCCTCGCTCGTCCTCAAGTTGATCTCCAATTGTGCCACCCTCGCCTCCAAGTCTCTCTTGGCGGTCTCTGCAGCTGCGGCGGCGTCCCTCGCTTCCTGCAGAGCCCTGCCAAGGGACTGCTCGCGCGCGGCAAGGTCGTCCTCGTGGCTGTCGAGGTCGACCTTCCGCTGCGTCAGCTCACCTTCCCGCCGAGACAGCTCTTCGGCGGCGAGCCGTTGCTGCTCTTCTGCTTCGGCCTTTTCAAGGATGAACGCTTGATGTGCCTCGGCGAGCTCCTCCCGCTCCTCCGCCAAGGATCGGAGGGCCGCCTGGTTGGCGGCCCGGAGCTCTTCGGCGTGCCTCTCCAAATCAACGCTCGCCTTGGCGGACAGAGCCTCTCGGGACTCCAGCTTGGCCTGCCTGGCGCGGTACAGGGCCAGAAGCCGGCGCAAAAGCTGTTCCTCCTCGGGCTCGCTACTGCTGCCGGGCGCGTCGACAGACTTCAGGCCCGCGGAGGCGAGGACTTCCCCATCGAAGACCTCCCCCCTCCGCGGGCGCCCTTGACGTAGAAGCCCACGGGAGTTGGATGAAGACCCAGTTTCCGGCCTCCAAGTAGGCGCCAGTTTCGGCCGCGGCAGCAGCAGGGTCGGCGGTCGGCGCAGCGTCAAACGCTCCTGCGGCCTCAGGGCCGTCAGTGCGACCGCCGGTCCCCTCTTCAGCTACCGCGTCGGCGGCCCTGGCTGCCTCTTCGATGGCAGGCTCGTCAGCACCGATCGCCTCTTCGGTGGCTGCGGCGTCACCAGCGTTGCCGCGCGCGGCTTCCTTGGTGGCGGCCTCCGTCTCCATAGGCTCTGGGACGGACGAGTCTGAAGGCAAGAAAAAAAATAAAGATGGTCAAGCAAATATCCAAAAAGAGGAAGTCAAAAGAGGAAAAGTTCAAGGGTTACCTGCGCGGGCCTCTTCATCGACGGGGTTCCTTGCCGGGGAGTTCTCCCTCGGCGGCGTGGTGGTGACCCCCACCGGTGGAGGGCCGCTGGCGCCTTCCCTTGGCGGGTTGCTCGCCCTTGGCGGGGTGCTCGCGCTTGGCGGGGTACTCGCCCTTGGCGGAGTACCCGTCCTTGGCGGAGTATTCTCCCTCGGCGGGGAGCTCCTCCTTGGCGGGGAGATTGAGACGCGCCGCTTGTCGGGAACAGTCTCTTGCCGCCCCTGAGGCTGCGGCTCCGCTTCAGTACAAACCAACAAACAAGCAAAACGTTAATGAAGATAAGAAGCCCACGCGCCCCCGACAAGTAAAGAGCGAACAGAAAACTTACGCTGGGGGCTGCTCTGCGGGGCAGCTGGCTGGTCCGGCAAGCCTGTCGCGGGCGCATCCCTTGCTGATGGGCCTCGAACCCCTCGTTGGATTACCCCAAGTGGAAGGTGTAAGATGCAGTAAGTAGAAGTGTTTTCCCTTAGCAAAGATGCCAAGGATCGAATCCCCAGAGACTCCTAGGTTCAACAGGTAGGTGTCAACTGCTAACGGCGCAATTAGCAATCAACGTGGACCTGCACACAGATACAAATAACTTTGCTCCCAACGAGTACAGAGAGGTTGTCAATCTCTCCGGCCTTGTAGTTCACAAAGGGTTAAAAGCAATATGATAGTAGAGATAGATAGTATTTTGCAATAGTAAGTAAAATAGCGGAAAGTAAAATAGTGTGTGTGATCAATGATAGTAATATGGACCGGAGTCACATGATGTTCACTAGTGATGTCTCTCTCCCAAAAGACGATAAAACAGCTATGCGAGGTAACAAATTACAGCTGGGCAATTGACAGGACCACGAACGCAAACCAATACTGACTACATTACAAGAAAGGTTGAGGTTCAAAGCATGGGCGGTACGCCAAAGTAAGTAGACCGAAATCCATCTGCATCTACTACTAATCATCCACCTTGAGATATCTATCCAGAACATCTCGCTGGTATTAAGTTGCGAGTCCCACCCATAGTGTAAACTCAATGCAACAGACAACTGCATTAAAAGAACTTTGCGTAAAGTAAACAATCCTTGCACCCGCGGGCACACGCACCGTTGTTTTCCCCCTTGTGGCAACATCACATCCCCTAGACTCATGTTTCTGTCACTCAAGCTAGTCATCGAGGGGCATGAACCCACAATCGAGCATAACGTTCCCTCTTGGAGTCACTACCTACTACTTGGCCAACGCAATAAATAACAACGGAGAACATGCAAGAATTACTTATGAACTAAAATATAAAACAGGTGAATCAAATATATTACTCAAGATCAATCTGAACATAATCTCATAATCCATCGGATCCCAGCAAACTCAACATAGCAACAACACAAGGATTACATAGGTGTCTCGATCATGTAGGGCAGCTCACGAGGACTAATTAGTGAAGCACAAGAACGGGAGGAGAACATCACATAGCTACTGGTCATGGACTCATGGTCCAAGGGAGACTACTCACGAGTCATCCGGGAGGCGTCCATGGTGGTGGAGAAGCTCCTGGTGGTGATCCTCCCCTCCGGCAGGGTGCCGGGAAGAGTTCTCCTGGTGCTCCCGATCTTGGAAGCGGCGGCGGCGGCGGAACAGAGATGGGATCGCGAAAAGAAGTCCTGTTTCAAGGGTTACGGGGGACCCTTTAAATATCTGCCAAAGTAGGGCACCGGGGGGCTCTCGGGGGGCCGAGGCGCCCCCCCGGCACGGCCCAGGGGGGGCGTGCCCACAGGGCGCCTGGAGCCCCTGTGGCCCCCCCAGGCTCCCCTTCGGAAGCAGTGTCGTTCCCGGAACGCTGATTTTTTATATATTTTTTTTGTATTTTTTTGGGCAGTTCTCGAAACGTGAAAACCTGAAATACAAAAACAGCCGAAAACAGAAACTGGCACTGGGGTGCATTGGATTAGTAAGTTAGTCCAAATATGATTAAAAGTGTATGGAAGTGTATGAATATCATAGCAATATCACCCAAAAGTGGCATGGAGCAAGCAGAAATTATAGATATGTTTTGGACGTATCAACATCCCCAAGCTTAATTCCTGCTCGTCCTCGAGTACGTAAATGATAACAAGAATAATTTTTGTGGTGACATGCTATTAACCATATAAGACTTTCTCATAGTCATATGACAAAAGCTTACTGAGACAATGATTCTAAAGTAACTAAGTTGTCTCAAGAGAAAATCACAAATGACTGAAAGTTTTACAACATGAAACTGAAACATCAAAAAGATTTGCAATGAACATGATGTGTAAATATAATCAAGTAATATCTAGCTTGCCCCCTTTAGTGATGCAAAACATAAGTGCAAGGGCACCTTCAAGGTTCAAGTGATGACTAGATACAATCATTTCAGAATAAACAATATCACAATCATGCAAAAGACAATGCTACTTTGGGACAATGCACATTACACTCAGAATGACAATCATGCTCTCAGTAGTTGGTGCTTGAAGTGCTAGAGCTTTTTATTGTGAAACATGGAAGCAATTGTGTCAACGGTAGTAGTACTTCATATGTGTCATGCATAAAACATCCTATAAGTTGCAAGCCTCATGCATCGAATACCAATAGTGCTCGCTCCTTGTCCGAATTAGCTCGGATCCCCATGGGTTATCATTGCATTGCATATGTTTTAACCAAGTGTCACAAAGGGGTACCTCTATGCCACCTGTACAAAGGTCCAAGGAGATAGATCGCATTTGATTTCTCGTTTTTGATAAATCTCAACTTGAGGACATCCATACTGGGACAACATAGAAAATAGATGATGGACTCCTCTTTAATGCATAAGCATGTTCTCATAAGAGATTGAGGATTAAGGTCCAAGCTAAAACTTCCACCATGATGCATGGCTTTGGTTGGCGGCCCAATGTTCTTCTCTAACAATATGCATATTAATTCAACCCACGGTAAATCACCCTTACTTCAGACAAGACGAACATGCATAGCAACTCACATGATATTCAACAAAAGTGTGACAGTTGATGGCGTCCCCAGGAACATGGTTACCGCTCAGCAAGCAACTCATAAGAAATAAGATACATAAGCAACATATTCTTTACCACAATAGTTTTTAGGCTACTTTCCCATGAGCTATGTATTGCATGGTTGGTTTGCTTAGTGCAGGTGAGGTTAGCAAAAGACTGGGAACAACCAACTAAGAGAGCAATGATGGTCATAATCATGCAGAGCGACAAAGCAATATTGAATCAGGCATGGTAGTTATATTGCTACTCAGAAACAAAAGATCATCAAGGCTTGACAGACTTTCTTTACAGTCTTGAATATGCGTGAGCATACGCCAAGTCAATCAAATAAATTCTCTAAGGAAGATATTACTAAACCATACCACATCATAGGCAAACAAACCAAGTTGTTACTCCAATGACACATTGGGAACCCCCCAGCTATTCGAGATTAACCATAAGAAAACTGAACTGATAAGCACCATCATGAAAGTAGCATCTTTATCAAAGACACATTAACCCATGCAACGGAAGCAAACTCTCTTAATAAGGTGAGCATGATAATTAAAGAGAGTTCAAGCAACCAACTAAATAAAAGCTCTTGAAAAGATAAGCATGAATACTAAGAGCAAAGCACGATAGTAGCTATTTAAAGACAAAGAACACACACAGCGTAGATAGACAATGAAAATTCTATGTAATGTTCTAGGTAGAGGTGGAGCGTGTTTCTCTCCCACATAAAGGAATGCTGGGTTCCGACTCGTTATGAAAAACTAAAAACAAAACTAAAAGCAAGACGCTCCAAGCATAGCACATAACACATGAAGTGATAAAAATATAGCGGAACGAAAGACGAACTGATAATGTTGATGGAGAAGGGGATGCACGGGGGGCATCCCCAAGCTTAGATGCTTGAGTCTCCTTGAATATTTCTTGGGGGTGCACGGGGGCATCCCCAAGCTTGAGCGCTTGACACTCCTGAATCTTTTTATCATCTTCCCTCGCACACTTGAAAACTCCCTTCATACACAACTCATTCATAATCTGATTAGCGAGGTTTGTACCCTTAATAAAATAATTATACCTTGCTGGAAATAAGGATATTCTTGAAGTTCTACTGTTTCTCAAGATTGCCAAAAGGTTTTTGCAAAGAAAAAGCAAGTTCTTAATTTGCAAAGTGAAGATAAGGCAAAACAGGACAGAATCTGTGAAAAACAGAACAGCAGGCAGTAATTGACCTGTTCGGGATACTTCTGCAACTCAAATCAAAAAACTCAGAACTGACGCACGAAAGACAATTATATATAGAACGCTGTCAAAACAATTGAGACCAAAAAGATGATCTGGTGATTTTATATGAATTTTTCTATCCGAGGACAGAATCTGTTTCCTGGACAGCACCTCACAACTTTTGAACTTTCTAGCAATCAGAGGCTATACTTGGCACAAATATGAAAAGCAAAGATACAATGATGATGCTACAGCAGTAAACAACATCAAGACACAACAAAAGCAAAAAATTTATTCATGTGGGCAGCCTCCCAAAAGCGCTTTCTTTTATGCCTTTAAGCTAGGCATAATGCATAGATCAAGTTTTATCGAAAGTAAAAGAATAACTAGCCCGTACAACGGACTCAAAAGGTAACTTGACCTTCTTACGAGGGAAGTGTTCCATCCCTTTCTTGAGAGGAAACTGAAATTTAATATTACCCTCTTTCATGTCAATGACAGCACCAACGGTGCGCAAAAAGGGACGTCCCAAAATAATTGGACATGAAGGATCACATTCAATATCCATAATAGTGAAATCAACGGGCACATAATTATCATTGACAACAATAAGAACATCGTCAATCCTCCCCAAAGGTTTCTTTATGGAAGAATCAACAAGAGCATTACCAAAAGAACAAGAATCAAAAGATTTCAATTTAAGCATATCATATAGTCTTTTGGGCATAATAGAAGTACAAGCTACAATATCACATAAAGCAAAGCATGAGAAGTTATTTATCTTAATTTTAATCATAGAATCCCAACCATCTCCTATCTTTCTAGGTATGGAGGCTTCTACTCTGAGTTTCTCCACCCTAGCTTTGATGAGAGCATTAGTGATATGCTCTGTGAAGGCAAGATTAAGCGTGCTAGTGTTGGGATCCTTAGCCATTCCTTGTAGGAAGGTGATAACTTCTGAAATACTACAATTATCAAAATCAATTTTATCATTAGTGGGCAGAATTGTAGTGTCATCCTCTTTGTTTAATTCGCTCTCTATTATAAGAGTTTGAACATCTTCCCAAGTTTCAGGAAGCGTAGGAGCAATTTTAAACTGAGGCTCATACTTTTTTCCTGGAAGGCCATGCCATGGGCACAACTCTCCGTCATAGCTAGTGTAATCACAAGGTTTATCTTTTTTATAAACCCCGTCAGAGATAAGTGGGGCAATGGAAGTAGGGCTGTACCCCTCCCATTTAGTGTTTTTGGTAGAACCCATAGTAGCAAGCAAGCAAGATAACTATTTTTGTGATTTTCTATAAAAAGGTACTAAAGCAAATATGAAAGGTAAACTAACAAGACTAAAAAGCAAAGGTAAAAGATAGCATGCAACTCCCCTATCCTGAAAAGTGGAGTCCCCGGCAACGGCGCAAGAAAATACTCCTTGATGGGCCTCGAACCCCTCGTTGGATTACCCCAAGTGGAAGGTGTAAGATGCAGTAAGTAGAAGTGTTTTCCCTTAGCAAAGATGCCAAGGATCGAATCCCCAGAGACTCCTAGGTTCAACAGGTAGGTGTCAACTTCTAACGGCGCAATTAGCAATCAACGTGGACCTGCACACAGATACAAATAACTTTGCTCCCAACGAGTACAGAGAGGTTGTCAATCTCTCCGGCCTTGTAGTTCACAAAGGGTTAAAAGCAATATGATAGTAGTGATAGATAGTGTTTTGCAATAGTAAGTAAAATAGCGGAAAGTAAAATAGTGTATGTGATCAATGATAGTAATATGGACCGGAGTCACATGATGTTCACTAGTGATGTCTCTCTCCCAAAAGACGATAAAACAGCTATGCGAGGTAACAAATTACAGCTGGGCAATTGACAGGACCACGAACGCAAACCAATGCTGACTACATTGCAAGAAAGGTTGAGGTTCAAAGCATGGGCGGTACACCAAAGTAAGTAGACCGAAATCCATCTGCATCTACTACTAATCATCCACCTTGAGATATCTATCCAGAACATTTCGCTGGTATTAAGTTGCGAGTCCCACCCATAGTGTAAACTCAATGCAACAGACAACTGCATTAAAAGAACTTTGCGTAAAGTAAACAATCCTTGCACCCGCGGGCACAAGCACCGTTGTTTTCCCAATTGTGGCAACAGCACATCCCCTAGACTCATGTTTCTGTCACTCAAGCTAGTCATCGAGGGGCATGAACCCACAATCGAGCATAACGTTCCCTCTTGGAGTCACTACCTACTACTTGGCCAAAGCAATAAATAACAACGGAGAACATGCAAGAATTACTTATGAACTAAAATATAAAAGAGGTGAATCAAATATATTACTCAAGATCAATCTGAACATAATCTCATAATCCATCGGATCCCAGCAAACTCAACATAGCAAAAACACAAGGATTACATAGGTGCCTCGATCATGTAGGGCAGCTCACGAGGACTAATTAGTGAAGCACAAGAACGGGAGGAGAACATCACATAGCTACTGGTCATGGACTCATGGTCCAAGGGAGACTACTCACGAGTCATCTGGGAGGCGTCCATGGTGGTGGAGAAGCTCCCGGTGGTGATCCTCCCCTCCGGCAGGGTGCCGGGAAGAGTTCTCCTGGTGCTCCCGATCTTGGAAGCGGCGGCGGCGGCGGAACACAGATGGGATCGCGAAAAGAAGTCATGTTTCAAGGGTTACGGGGGACCCTTTAAATATCTGCCAAAGTAGGGCACCGGGGGGCTCTCGGGGGGCCGAGGCGCCCCCCCGGCGCGGCCCAGGGGGGGCGCGCCCACAGGGCGCCTCGAGCCCCTGTGCCCCCCCCCAGGCTCCCCTTCGGAAGCAGTGTCGTTCCCGGAACGCTGATTTTTTATATATTTTTTCTGTATTTTTCTGGGCAGTTCTCGAAACGTGAAAACCTGAAATACAAAAACAGCCGAAAACAGAAACTGGCATTGGGGTGCACTGGATTAGTAAGTTAGTCCAAATATGATTAAAAGTGTATGGAAGTGTATGAATATCATAACAATATCACCCAAAAGTGGCATGGAGCAAGCAGAAATTATAGATACGTTTTGGACGTATCACCTGCTGCTGCGACGGGCTCGTCCTCAAGGTCGACCACCGGGATCTTGGCCCTCTTCGCCACCCTTTGGGCCAGGGTCCTGGAAGACAGACATCAAACAGAATCAGACAAAGAAGATTCAATACAAGAGCGACAAAACGAAGGAAACAAGAGTTGCAAGTACTTACTCTTCCTCCTCCTCGTCGGAACTGAGAACGGAGAAGTCGAAATCCGCCTCGCGCGTCCCAGCGCGAGGAGCTGGAGGAGTAGGCTCCCTCGGGCGCTTGGCGGGTGCTGGAGCAGTGGTCTGCGAAGACCCCGCTCCGGTCTTCGCCGAGGCCCGAGGGGCGGAAGGAGCGGTGGAGCCGGCGCGGGAAGACCCTCCTCCAGCCGCTACAGAGGCGCGGGGCGCTCCCTTGGCGGCCTTGCCCGCCGCGGTGGCGCGCGTCGGGCGGCGCTGTGGCCGCGGGGCCGCCGGACGCTCCGCCACGACTGCAGCTTTGCGGGGGCGCCTCCTCGCTGGAGCTGGGGGACTTGCCGGTGGCGGTGAACTTCCCGAGGATGAAGAAGAGTCAAGGTTCAGAGACCCGCCCGAGTCTTCGGCAGAATCGCTCGATTCAGCGCCCTGCTCGGCGGGCTCGCTCGACTCTGTGCCTTGCCCGGTGGCGTCGCTCGTCTCGGCAGGTTGCCCGGCAGGCTTTAACAATTTGAGGATCTCTTCCTCCTCGGCCCGACTCACCACCTCCGCTACATCCGCCTCCTCCAATGTATACCCAAACTCACCCGCGGCCTCGGCTGCGGCTGCCTCCTCCAACCTGGTGGCAATATACGCCATCTCCCGGTCGGTGGTGTCGCGGGTAAGGCCTTTTCTTCTCGTCGGGATCAATGGGCAGCTCCACCAAGTTGTCGAAGAACGTTTGCACGGCTTCGTCGGAAGGCACCAGCCAAGTGGGGTCAATCCCATGGGAGTCGCACCACGGCATCGCCGCGCGGATAACGCTGAGTGACGAGTTGTTGCACAGCGGGACTACGCCCCGCGGCAATGCAAACCACTCCGGGTGCTTGGCGTCGTGCTTGAATAGCTCACGGAGCATCCCTTTGAGCTCCAGGACAGTGAAATTATAGTTGAGGCCTGGGTGCAGCCTCATACAGTTTGCCGCATTACCAAAATCCCAAGTAGGCCTCTTCCTCTCCTGCAAGGGGGCGATGCGGCGGCGAAGGAAATCCGCCCCGACAGCCCCTACGGTGAGCTTAGCTTGCCGGAGGCGAAGGATCCTAGTGATGGCTATCTTTAGCTTATCGTCCTCAGGGGCTAGGTCACTCCAGTCGTTGCCGCGCACTATTGCAGCTCGGCGCGGGGAAGTAAACTGCTCTGGGGCGTCCTCCATGATCCAGCACCAATTGTCCCTCCAATCCTCCCACTTGCCGCGGAGTTCCCCTGTCAAGTATGCCTCTTTCTTATGAAGCCTAAATATCCAAGAAATTCCACCGGACAGAGGAGACCCAGACTCTACTCGAGGTGTAAAATAATGGCGGAACAGGGCTACGTTGGGATGCACCCCGACAAAGTTCTCGCACAGATGTGCAAAAACGGCCATGGTCAAGATGGCGTTTGGGGTGAAATCAAGAAGATGAAACCCGTAGGTGTTCATAACATCGCAGAAGAATTCGGAGTATGGAGGGCAGAGTCCACAATGGAAGAACAGAGCGAAATAGGCGTACCCTCCCGGAAACATGTCGCAGGCCTCGGCGGGGAGTACCCTGGTGCGCGGGTGCGCCTTTGTCTCCCTCGACCAGAAGAGGTAGAAGGAGTCCTTCAGCTCCCACGCGCCGAGCCTCGGCGGGAAGACCACCATCTTCTTCCGCATTGCTGCTAGTTTCTGTGCCCGGTCAGTCTTCGCGGCTTTCGCCTTGTCGCCCTTCGGGGCCATGGCGGGGACGGCGAGGGAAGTCGACGGCGTTGGATAGACTGGCGGCGGCGGAGGAAGGGCGGAGCGCTGCTCTCTTTCGACCTTCGGGGAGGAGGAGAGCGGCGGGGGTTTCTGGAGGTTGAAGAAGCAATGAGCGAATGGGAGGGACTGCCGCTGTTTCCCCTGCTTTTAAGGGAGAGAGGGGGACGTTCCGCATTTTCTCCATTAAAGAAACAGGCCACAATCTCTCCCACGACGCCGCAATCGACGCGTGCCGTTAGGGAGGGGCGCGGCGGATACAGAGTGGGATGCGGCGCGCCGAGTGCCGCGTGTGCCCGTGCACTATTTTGGGCCTGGCCCAACAGCGTTCGGCACCGTGTGTGGCCCAGGCCCGGGGGCTCCTGTCGGTGTACTAAAGTAGGGGTACCTTAGTATCCCGACTCGTGCACGGGCAGCAACAGTGTCCCGTGGCAGGGCTTGCCACGCGCCCGCCAAGGCCCACTTTGGTTCCTTTGGAGCCATTCAAGAACAAAGTATTCAAGTCAAGGAAACAAGGCCCCGGCAAGAGGAGCTTGCCTGGAAGGCCGCTCCAGGCTCAAAACCACCCCTTTAGCTTAAGACCCTGGCAAGAGGAGCTTGCCAGGAAGGCCAAAACATGGCATTTCAGGAGACGTGCCGTGGCGCATCGCGCGCCCCGGCAAGGCCCGGAGAGCGACAAGCTTCCGGGCGCGACAAGGTAGCGACCGCAGCAAGGCGCTTGCCGCGACAAGCTTCCACTGTGTGCCCGCGCTCCAGCTTATCCGGCCACGCGCCGCCCTGGGGCCCTTCCAGGGGCACGTGGCGGAAGGCTGTGCAGCCTGGGGTACACGGTGGCAAGCCACGATGACGATGCCACCGTCGTGGCGAACGGAGGCGCCCGGACGGACGCTTTTTGCACTGTTTGGGGCGACGGTGACGGGCATTCAATGCCCTTGTCCCCCACCGTCAGGGTTAGGTACAGAGCACTGTACATACACTGTTACAACTACCACCATTTTTACGTTTTTACCATCAACTACGTTGCCACCTGTCGGGGAACCCTTTGACCTATAAAAGTAGGCCCATGCACAACGTAGAGGGGGTTCCGATCTTCGATCACTCTCACGCTCGGTGTAGCCAGCAATAAGTATTGTAGCTCTTCTTGCTCCCGAGCTAAGAATACAATACAAACCAAGGCAGGAGTAGGGTATTACGCATCCGTGCGGCCCGAACCTGGGTAAACTGCTCGCGTGCTCGCCTCGATCCGCTCTTCGTGTGCACCCTCCGCTCCCTTGTCGTACCAAAAAGGGGCTCCGGTCCCATAGGTGTTCATGGCGATCAGTTTCCCCGACAACTTGTCACGGACGTGATGCCTATATACAATGATCATGCCTAGATAGTCTCATAATTATTCACTTTTCTATCAATTGCTCTACAATAATTTGTTTACCTACCATAGAATATCGCTATCATGAGAGATGCCACTAGAGAACACTATGGCCCCCGGGTCTATTCTCAACATATCAATCTACATTTACTTTACTTTTTCTGCTTTTACTTTATGTTCTTATAAACAAAAATACCAAAAATATAAACTATCATCTCTATCAGGTCCCACTTTCATAAGTGATCGTAAAGGGATTGACAACTCCTTATCGCGTTGGCTGCGAAGTTCTTATTGTTTGTGCAGGTGTGAGGGACTCGCGCGTGGTCTCCTACTGGATTGATACCTTGGTTCTCAAAAACTGAGGGAAATACTTACGCTACTGTGCTGCATCTCCCTTTCCACTTTGAGGGAATACAACGCAAGCTCGAGAAGTAGCAAGAAGAATTTCTGGCACCGTTGCCGGGGAGGCTTACGCAAAAGTCATATACCAAGTACCTATCCCAAACCCTTATCCTTCGCATTACATTTTTTGCCTCTCATTTTCCTCTCCCCAACTTCACCCTTGCCGTTTTATTTGCCCTTCTTCTGCCATGTGTTTATCGTTCGCTTGCTTTCTATTTGCTTGTGTTGCTATGTGACCTCAATTAGCTTGCATCTTCACTTGCTAAAGGATGGATCCTCATCCACTTGCTAATCTCTTTAAGAGATCCAATTATGCTGAACCAATTGCTAGTGAGCTGCGTGCACTAGATTATCTTTATGAGGTTTTGCTTGAAATTTATGAATCTGAAAATTGTGATGAAGTATTGAAAGAAAAGCATGATTGCAAAGATGCTATTATAAATTCTCTTAATGTCAATTGTGCAAATGATATGCAAAACCCTAAGCTTGGGGATGCTAGTATTGCTATGCCCACTACTTGTTGCAATGATCATGATTGGGGTGATGCTTTTTACGATCTTGAAAATTTATTTCAACCCCATGATGAATGTAAGATTGATAATAATTTTTGCAATAGTTTTGAAAGTGGGTTTAAAGGAATGACAACTTTTGATCCCACTACTTTAGATATTGATCAATCTTATGAATTTTTTGATAAAAGTGGGTTTGGGGAGGTCATGACTTTAGCTAATGTTAATCCCACTATTTTGGAAGAGTGTCAACTCCGCATGCATGTGGATCGTGTTGAGAGTATGTTATGTGATATCTATATTGTTGAATTTTCTTATGATCCTACAGGCAATTATTATGAGAGAGGAAAATATGGTTGTAGAAATTTTCATGTTACTAAATTACCTCTCGTTATGTTGAGATTGCTATTGTTTCTTTCTTCTCCCTTGCATATGCTAGATCTTGATTGTCTTGCTAATTTGTTTTCCTATAAAATTCCTATGCATAGGAAGTATGTTAGACTTAGATGTGATTTTCACATGCTATATTATGCTCTCTTTGTGCTTCAATTCTTATCTTTCATGTGAGCATCGTTAAAATCGTGCCTAGCTAGGGGCGTAAAATGATAGCGCTTGTTGGGAGGCAACCCAATTTTATATTTTTTGTTTTTGCTGCTATTTGGGAATAAATATGGCATCTAGCATCTGTTTAGATGTGGTTTTGTGTTTTGTTTAGTGCTTGTGCCAAGTAGAACCTTTGGGAAGACTTCTGTGAAGTTTATGTGATCTTGCTGTGAAAAAACATAATCGTTAGCACTCGCTAGAATGCTCATCAGATTTTACTGGAGCATGCTATTTGGTTGATTCTTTTTGCAGATTATTAATAGACAAATTCCTCACGTTTAGTTATTTAGTTTGGATTTTTTGGAGTTACACAAGTATGTGAAACCTTCAGATTACTATAGACAGTTCTGTATTTGACAGATTTTGTTTTTCATGTGTTGTTTGCTTATTTCAATGCATCTATGAGTAATATTGGTAGGTATGAACCATAGAGAAGTTGGAATATAGTAGGTTTAACACCAATATAAATAAAGAATGCACTCATTGCAGTAACTTTGAGTACTGGTTTGCTTTCTTATACTAACGGAGCTCGCGAGATCTTTGTCTAAGTTTTGTGTTGTGAAGTTTTAAAGTTTTGATTATTGCTTTGATGGACTATGGAACAAAGAGCAGAAAGGGCCTAAGCTTGGGGATGCCCATGGCACCCCAAGTAAAATTCAAGGACAATCAAAATCCTAACCTTGGGGAAGCCCCGGAAGCATCCCCTCTTTCGTCTTCACCCATCGGTAACTATACTCGGAGCTATATTTTTATTCACCACATGATATGTGTTTTGCTTGGAGCATCTTGTATAATTTGAGTCTTTTCTTGTTAGTTTGCCACAATTATCCTTGCTGGACCCACCTATTTGAGAGAGTTAAATATGGCCTAGGAATAGTTCGAACACTCTATGTGCTTCACTTATATCTTTTGAGTTGAATAGTTTTTGCTCTAGTGCTTCACTTATATCTTTTGTGCACGGTGGTGATAATATTTTGAAGAAATTGTTGAACTCTCATGCTTCACTTATATTCATTCGAGAGTCTATTAAAACAGCATGGTAATGTGTTTAGGCTATAAAACTAGTCTTCACATGATAGACATCCAATATCAATGTAGTAAAAACTTTCACACTAAGTGCGTGAATATGATGAGATGTTGGATGCTTGATAATTGTTTTGAGATATGAGGACAGTGATATTAGAGTCATGCTAGTGGAGTTATTATGAAATTGAGAAATACTTGTGTTAAGGTTAGTGATTCTCGTAGCATGCACGTATGGTGAACCGCTATGTGATGAAGTTAGAGCATGACGTATTTGTAAAGTGCCAACCTTTGTGTGGAGGTCGGGGGCGCGCGATGGTTAATTCCTACCAACCTCCCCCCTAAGAGCATGCGTTGATTGCTTTGTTTTGATGACTCGTAAATTTTTGCAATAAGTATATGAGTTCTTATGACTAATGTTGAGTCCGTGGATTATACACACTCTCACCCTTCCGCCATTGCTAGCCTCTCTTGTACCGCGCAACTTTCGTCGGTACCATAAACCCACTATATATCCTTCCTCAAAACTGCCACCATATTATTCCTCAAAACAGCCACCATACCTACCTATCATGGCATTTCCATAGCCATTCCGAGATATATTGCCATGCAACTTTCCACCATTCCGTTCATATGACACGCATCATATTGTCATATTGCCATGCATGATCATGTAGTTGACATCATATTTGTGGCAAGGCCACCATGCATAATTTTTCATACATGTCACTCTTGTTTCATTGCACATCCCGGTACACCGCCTGAGGCATTCATATAGAGTCATACTTTGTTCTAGTATCGAGTTGTAATGAAAGTGTGATGATCATCATTATTAGAGCATTGTCCCATGGGAGGAAAGGCTAAATCAATAAAGCCCCTCCGCAAAAAACAAAAGAAAAAAAAAGAAAAAAGGGAAAGGCCAAAGAAAAAATAATGGCCCAAAAAAAGGGACAATTACTACTATCTTTTTTCCACACTTGTGCTTCAAAGTAGCACCATGTTCGTCATTGTAGAGAGTCTCATGCTTAGTCACTTTATATACTAGTGGGATGTTTCGTTATAGAACTTGGCTTGTATATTCCAATGATGGGCTTCCTCAAATGCCCTAGGTCTTCGTGAGCAAGCAAGTTGGATGCACACCCACTAGTTTCTTTTGTTGAGCTTTCATACATATTTAGCTCTAGTGCATCTGTTGCATGGCAATCCCTACTCACTCACATTGATATCTATTGATGGGCATCTCCATAGCGCGTTGATACGCCTAGTTGATGTGAGACTATCTCCCTCCTTTTTGTCTTCTCCACAACCACCTCTATATTCCACCCATACTGCTATGTCCATGGCTCATGCTCATGTATTGCGTGAAAGTTGAAAGGTTTGAAAGAATAGAGTATGAAAACAAGTGCTTGGCTGAAATCGGGGTTGTGCATGATATGAATATTTTATGTGATGAAGAGGGAGCATAGCGAGACTATATGATTTTGTAGGGATAACTTTCTTTAGCCATAGTATTTTGAGAAGACATGATTGCTTTGTTAGTATGCTTGAAGTATTATTATTTCTTATGTCAATATAGACTTTTATCTTGAATCTTTCAGATCTGAACATTCATGCCACAATTAAGAGAATTACATTGAAAAACTATGTTGGTTAGCATTCCACATCAAAAATTATATTTTTATCATTTACCTCCTCGAGGACGAGCAGGAATTAAGCTTGGGGATGCTTGATATGTCTCCAACGTATCTATAATTTTTGATTGTTCCATGCTATTATTTATGATGTCTTGGATGTTTAATGGGCTTTGTCATACACTTTTATGTCATTTTTGGGAATAACCTACTAACCCAAAGGCCCAGTTCAGATTGCAGTTTTTGCCTGTTTCAGGGTTTTGCAGAAAAGGAATATCAAACGGCGTCCAAATGGAATGAAACCTTCGGGAGATATTTTTTGGAGAAAATCACGCACGGGAGACTTGAGAACCACGGAGTAGGGGCCACGGGGTGCCCACAATGGTGGGGTCTGCGCCCCCCCCCCCCCCTTCCCAGGGCGCGCCCCCCTGCCTCATGGGCCCCTCGTGAGTCACCCGGTGTCCTCCTTCCTCCTATATAAGCCTACGTACCCCGAAACCATCAGCAACAGAGAGAAAACCCTAATTCCACCGCCGTAACCTTCTGTTCCCGTGAGATTCCATCTTGGAGCCTGTTCCGGAGCTCCGCCGGAGGGGGGATCCATCACGGTGTGCTTCTACATCATCACCATCGCCCTCACCATGAGTTGTGAGTAGTTTACCACAGACCTTCGGGTCCATAGCTAGTATCTAGATGGCTTCTTCTCTCTCTCTGGATCTCAATACAAAGTTCTCCTCGGTCTTCGAGGAGATCTTTTCGATGTAATCTCTTTCTGCGGTGTGTTTGTCGAGATCTGATGAATTGTGAGTTTATTATCAAGATTATCTACGAGAAATATTTGGTTCTTTTCTGAACTCTTTATGTGTGCTCATAATATCCTTGCAAGTCTCTTCGAATTATTGGTTTGGTTTGGCCTACTAGGTCTATAGTTCTTGCAATGGGAGAAGTGCTTGGCTTTGGGTTCAATCTTGTGGTGTCCTTTCCCAGTGATAGTAGGGGCAGCAAGGCACATATTGTATTGTTGCCATCGAGGATAAAAATATGGGGTTTATATCATATTGTTTGAGTTTATCCCTCTACATCATGTCATCTTGCTTAAGGCGTTACTCTGTTCTTATGAACTCAATACACTAGATGCATGCTGGATGGCGGTCGATGTGTGGAGTAATAGTAGTAGATGCATTCAGGAGTCAGTCTACTTGTCTCGGATGTGATGCCTATATACAATGATCATGCCTAGATAGTCTCATAATTATTAGCTTTTCTATCAATTGCTCGATAGTAATTTGTTTACCTGTTGTAGAATATCGCTATCATGAGAGAAGCCACTAGAGAACACTATGGCCCCGGGGTCTATTCTCAACATATCAATCTACATTTACTTTACTTTTTCCGCTTTTACTTTCGGTTCTTATAAACAAAAATACCAAAAATATAAACTATCATCTCTATCAGATCTCACTTTCGTAAGTGACCGTAAAGGGATTGACAACCCCTTATCGCGTTGGCTGCGAAGTTCTTATTTGTTTGTGCAGGTGCGAGGGACTCGCGCGTGGTCTCCTACTGGATTGATACCTTGGTTCTCAAAAACTTAGGGAAATACTTACGCTTCTGTGTTGCATCTCTCTTTCCTCTTCGAGGGAATACAACGCAAGCTCGAGAAGTAGCACAGGCTAATGTCCTAAAATCATGAATATAATATATGTGACTTGAATACAAATTTCTATTGGTGAAATTGTCATCTAGACAGTAGCATGAACTCATTAACATCACATATAAACAAGCAACCATCTCTTGGTGCAAACCGGATAGTACAGATTTTCAGTATTAGACCACGCAAGATTGAAATAAGCTAGAGAGAGATTCGCTAAAAGAGAGCGGTCATACAGAAGAAGAGGCGGTGGTAGCTGGGGCGCTTGTCATTGCGGTACTTGGTGCCCTCGGGGTCCATTTCACGGGGCAGGCTTCCAACTCCCAACTCTCCATTTTACTGGTTGGTTTTGTGCATCACATTAATATTACGCTCACGAGCTTCAATAGCTTCCATCAAAAGGACATGTATCAAGGCATGCAGATTTCAGGTTATGCGTTCAATAAAATCAAGCAAGTTGGCATTCGTGTAACCACAAAAAATTTCAACGGGAGAATATACTGGTTCTACTGTATTAACTGGAACTTGATACATGTGTGGATACATAGACAAAACATTGTGTCCCTAGTAAGCCTCTACTAGACTAGCTCCTTAATCAAAGATGATTGAGTTTCCTAGCCATTGACATGTGTTGTCATTTGATGAACGGGATCACATCATTAGAAGAATGATGTGATGGACATGACCGATCCGTTAGCTTAGCATAATGATTGTTTCAATTTTATTGCTACTGCTTTCTTCTTGTCAAATACATGTTCCTCCTACTATGAGATTATGCAACTCCCGGACACCGGAGGAATGCCTTGTGTGCTATCAAATGTCACCACGTAAATGGGTGATTATAAAGATGCTTTATAGGTATATACGAAGGTGTCTGCTGGGTTGGCATAGATCGAGATTAGGATTTGACAGTATCAGAGAGGTATCTCTGGGCCTTCTCTGTAATGCACATCATTTGAAGCCTTACAAGGAAAGTGACTAAGTGAGTTAGTTGTGGGATGTTGCATTACGGAACGAGTAAAGATACTTGCCGGTAACGAGATTGAACTAGGTATGAAGATACCGACGATCGAATCTCAGGCAAGTAACATACAGATGACAAAGGGAGTCCCGGATGAGATCACAGACATGATGAGGAGTCTCGAAATAGTCGAGAGATAAATATTGATATATTGGACGAAGGTATTCGGACATCGGAATGGTTTCGGGTATTTATAGGGGTTACCGGAACCCCCCGAAGAAGTAATGGGCCTTCATGGACCTTAAGGGCGAAAGAGAGGGGAGCCCGCAAGGTGCCACGCGCCGGCAAAACCTAAATGGCGCCTTAAGTGCATGTTCCTTCCTTTCTCGCAAACAGGCGCACACACTTTCCCACGCACTGGGCCGGCCCATCTTCGTTTTGTATTTTTGTTTTTAGAACAAAAAAATCTGCAACGGTTCAGATTCAAACCGACACCCTCCTGCTCTTAATTAAGACGAGCTAACCACGCCACCAACCACACCCGAGGTGTCCTGATCCACACTTGAGTTCGAGTCTCGAATATAGCAGTTTTTGCAACTTTTTATGCGATGTATAGTCGCTGCACTCGGTTTTCGTGGGCCGGCCCAACTGAGCGCTGCAGTGAGCGCCAGTTGGTTCCACGGCACAGAGGGCGCCCTATAGGAGCTCCCCCCCCTCCCCCCGAGGGAGTCCGAATTGGACAAGGGGAGCGGGCGTGGCCCCCTTTCCTCTTTCCCTCTCCCTCTCCTTTCCTCTTTCCCCTTCGTGAGAAAGAAAAAAAAGGGAAGGGGCCGAATCCTACTAGGAGTGGAGTACTAGTAAGACTCCCCGCCTTGGCGCGCCCCTTTGGTCGCCGACCTCCTCCTCCCTCCTTTATATACAGGGGCAGGGGGCCACCTCAAACTACATCATTGTTCCTTAGCCGTGTGCGGTGCCTACTCCACGATTTACTCCTCCGGTCATATTGTCGTAGTGCTTAGGTGAAGCCCTGCGTGGATCACATTATCAACACCGTCACCACGCCGTCGTGCTGACAAAACTCTCCCTCGACCCTCTGCTGGATAAAGAGCTCGAGGGACGTCAACGGGCTGAACGTGTGCAGAACTCGGAGGTGACGTACTTTGGTGCTTAATCGGTGGGATTGCGAAGACGTTCGACTACATCAACCGCGTTAAGCTAACGTTTCCTCTTTCGGTCTCCGAGGGTACGTAGACACACTCTCCCCTCTCGTTGCTATGCATCTTCTAGATAAATCTTGCATGATCGTAGATTTCTTTTTTTTAAATTGTATGCTATGTTCCTAATAGGTCCAGAGAGGTGTGACAGCCGCCTCCTTTTGGCCACATCAAGATCAATGTCGATGCAAGTTTTGTGGAGAGTTTAAGTCCCGCGAGCGTTGGGGTGGTGGCGAAGAGCTGTACGAGTGATATCATTGTCTCATCTTGGGACTTCATTGGGTTATACTAAAGGATGGAGGCTTTCATAGTTTTCCATACGTCAGCCCTTTATATCCATTTATTTTACGTTAACCATGAATTTTTTTTTTAAAGCAAAGCAAACGCTTTATTACTTAACGGTGCTCGGGCATATCACCCGCCACACAAGCAGCCACTTGGGCTGGTACATCGGACTCCCATTCCACCCCATAGTTTCCAGGGTACAAGCGCCCCAGCCTAGCTAGTTTATGAGCCGCCGTGTTAGCACTACGGCGACAAAACTTTATTACAAACTTGGAGAACCAGAGTTTCAGTTGGTATTTGGTATCTTCGATGACGGCGGCATAGGGTGAAGAATCAACTGTCCGAACATCCAGGGCCTCTGCCAGCAATTGGGAGTCAGTTTCAAATTCTGCTCGTATAATCCCCAGTTCGGCCGCAAAGGCCACAGCGTTAGCCATAGCGTGAATCTCCGCAGCGAAAGCGTCCTGGACATGCTCCTTCATCCCAGCGCGTTCCCCCAGTACTATGCCTTCGCTGTTTCTTGCGACAACACCCCACCCAGAAATGCTTTCTCCTGGAACGAAAGCACCATCAACGTTCAGTTTTACCATTCCTTCATCAGGTGGCTGCCACTTCTGGTTACTCAGTTTTTTGGCCGTCGGAAAGTAGGCCTGCGCGTAATCCAACACACAGCTGCGCGAGCGCCTCGCCACTTCCTTCCCCGATGTAGCATGTTCCCCCTTCCTCACTTTGTTCCTATTACTCCACCACATCCACCAGAGTGTTAGGATTTGCATGCGCTTCTGAACCTCCAGAGTCCATAAGTAATCCATCATCGCATGTACTGAGGATATAGCTTCCAGCTCACTTCTTTCCTTCTCCAGACCGAGCTCCCTCCAAGCTTCCTTAACAGCCTTACACTTAATAAACAGATGTCCTCCATCCTCCTCAGCACGCTGGCATAAGAAGCATCTTGTGCTGTCCACTCTTATCCCCCGCTTCTTCACGCTCGGGAGGAGGGCAAGGGATTCATGCCGCATACGCCAGGTAAACATCTGGACGGTCCGCGGGCAGGGCAATTGCCAAATCCTTTTCCATGAATCATCCTTACAAAAGTTCAGATTGCCTGCATCCATAGAGCTCATGCCCACTCCTCCGTTCTTCCTTTGGTCCTTCAGCTCCACATGGAGCTTGTATGCACTCTTAACAGAGTGGTGCCCTTTGCTGTCAAAATGCCAAGCCACAAAGTCCTGCACCCCCTCCCGCAGTGGTATCTGCATGATATGTTGAGCGTCGTCCCTAAGGAAGGTGTCTCGTACCAGGCGTTCATCCCACTGCCCAGTGGTCGGGTCAATTAGCTCGCATACCTGCTGCAATATGTTGTTGCCTCTCGGGGTGCTAACTTTCCTTGACCATGGCCTCGGGATCCAGGGGTCGGTCCAGATATTAACATCGAGCCCATCCCCAATTCGCCAGATGTAACCCTCGCGGACAAGGTCGAGGCCTTTTAGCAAACTCCTCCATGCATATGATATACCATCCCTTGGCACGGCCTGAAGTACATGGTTATTGGGAAAGTAGCGCGCTTTCAAGACTCTAGCGCATAGCGACTCCGGGTTTTGTATAAGCCTCCAGGCTTGCCTTGATAGCATTGCCATGTTGAAGCTATACATGTCCCGAAAGCCCAGTCCACCCTTAGCCTTCGGTTTGATCAGCTTTTCCCATCCAATCCAGTGCACTGTGTTCTCCTTATCTTGTTGGCTCCACCAGTAGTTACCTATCAGGGCACTCAATTCTTGGCAGAAGCTCTTAGTAAGATCAAAACAGGACATAGCAAAGGTGGGGATAGCTTGTGCGACGGCCGTCACCAACGTCTCCTTGCCAACCTTCGCTATCAGTTTCTCCTGCCACCCATAGATGCGCCCCGCTATCGCTCCTTTTATATATGCAAACGCCCTCTTCCTTGATCTACCCACATGGACTGGCAGTCCTAGATACTTGGCTGACCAATTCTCACTCTGTATTCGGAGATTGCCTTTCACTGCGTTCCTTTCTGCCTCTGGTGTATTCGGACTAAACATCACTGCAGATTTGTCTACATTAATACATTGCCCAGAGCACGCTTCATAAAGGTCCAGGATGTCCCTCAGTGCAGCCGCCTCTTGATGGTTTGATTTCAGCAACATTATTGAGTCATCAGCGAAAAACAAATGCGACACCACCGGCGCAGTTGGGCATATCTTAACTCCACTTATCCTCCCCTCACTAACAGCCGCATGAAGTAGTGCAGATAGCCCTTCAGCACATAGCACAAAGAGATACGGTGACAGTGGATCACCTTGCCTCAACCCCCTTGAAGGACAGAACTGTTTCGTCAGATTACCATTCACCTTTATTTGGTACCGGACCGACGTCACGCATTTCATTATGAGATCCACCCAGTTTGCGCTGAAACCCAACTTAACTAGCATAGCTTGAAGGAAATCCCATTCTACCCGATCGTAAGCTTTGCTCATATCTGCTTTGACCGCCGTATATCCCTCCTTACCCTTCTTCTTGTTCATAAGAAAGTGTGACAGCTCATACGCAACCAGTACATTGTCCGTTATTAGCCTCCCCGGCACAAACGCACTCTGATTTTCAGAAATAATCGAGGGCATAATTAGCTTTAGGCGATTGGCAAGCACCTTCGATATTATTTTGTAAAGGACGTTGCATAATGAGATTGGTCTGAGATCTTTCATCTTGTTAGGGTTCTTGGTCTTTGGGATAAGCACGACCACCGTATCATTCCATCCTGCCGGTATCTCACCCCCATTCAAGGTCGCGAGCACTTCCTCCACAATCCTGTCGCCCATGAAGTGCCAGTGTTTTTTGTAGACTATGGATGGCATACCATCCGGTCCTGGAGCTTTGAGTTCACCGATATGATCAAGCGCAGCCTTGATTTCCTCCCGTGTGAACTCAGCGTTGAGAGCATCTAGCATGTCATTTGTGACACGCGGTTGAACTTTAGCAGTAAGCTCAGGTATCCGCAGACCGTTCTTTTTTGTGAAAAGTTCCTGAAAAAACGAACAGACATAGTTAGACATCTCTTCACCCTCCTTCACCACCGATCCATCCTCCCTTCTGATCTCCTTTATTCTATTCGCCTTCTTCCTTGCTGATGCAAACGCCATGAAATATCGGGTATTCCTATTCCCATCCTTCAGCCATGAGATATGAGTCCGCTGCTTTGCCTTGATGTTCTTTTTATCTTCAAGCTCTCTCACCACTCCCCTTAACCTTGCCTCCTCCTTCACTTTCTGTTCGGACACTTGTTCCTTCATACATCTTTCAAGCTCCACCTTCGCCTTCTTCAGCCTACCTTCTAGTTCTCCCGCCACTTCTCTATGCCATTTCTTCATACGCCCAGCGACTCTTCCCATGGCTCCCGCCACCCCTCCATCCCCTGTAGCCCAGCTTTCCTCCCATGCTTTTTCAATTTCTTCACTGCACCCTTCCTCCCTCAACCACCAAGCTTCAAACTTAAAGCTCCGATCTCCTACTGGCTCCTTCCTCCCTTCTCCTTGAGTGCTCACGATGATTGGTCTATGATCAGAGTGACGGGGTAGTCCATTTAGAACTGTAAACTCCGGGAAGGCTTCACACCATTTGACGTTTGCTGTTGCCCGATCCAACCGTTCGCATATATAGCTGTCCAAGTTCGTACTATGGTTCCGCCATGTAAATTTATCTCCATCAAAGCCAATATCATTCAGCTCACATCCCACCAGCGCTTCTCTAAAGCCGTCCATGCACGCGGGAGCTCTGGGCACTCCACCTACCTTCTCGTCATCCGTCAGAATCTCATTGAAGTCGCCTAGACATAGCCACGGTCTCCCATCCTGATTAAAAAGCTGATCTTCTATACATAACGAAAGGAAGTAGATTTTAAAGTAGTAGCGGTTGGCCGAATAAAGGTCGACTGGCCGTGCAGGAAGGTGGAGGATGTTAGAGCTAATCACGTTTGTGGTTCGGACTAGGTGCAATCACCGAATAGGAGTTGTAGTAGCTAGATTTGTCTTCTTTAAATACCTATGTAATTTCCTGTAATTTGTATCCGGATAAAAAAACAATAAAGTTACAGAAACGACACGTTGCAATATCTCCACGTCTCATTCTCGCATTTGTGTGTCAGAACCGGCGACTTTCGTACATATGCGACTACGTACTTGTTCGGCCGGTCGGTCGTTGTGAAAGCTAGCCTCCTACGTGAACTCCAAGTTAGGATCAATCCATCACGGTCACGGTGGCTGCTTGCTGTCTGACCGGATACTACATGGTGAGAAATAAAGCCAGCTACGTGTGTCCTACATCGAGCCTAAAATTAAAAGAGGATGTTCGAGTCCACGACATGCCATGAAGGTCGACTGGCTGTTGGGACGGGTGGAGGACGTCGGGTTGGCGAGATGCTGGCGAGACAATCCCCACTCCTCCAAATTGGTAACTAGCACCGCGGGTGAGAGGGACCCGGGCTGGGTGGCTAACTCGTGATGGGAGGACGAAATGGGCGCTAGGGCTGGACGTCCGAATGGGCTTTCTGGCTCGGCCCGACAAGGTAATAGGCCGAGCCGAGCTGGAAATGTCGTCCCTTTTCACGAACAAGCCGAGCCTGTTTCCCCTCGGTCCAGCTCAGTGGCTCGTTTCGCCGTTCAGTATTCTTTTTAAGAGTTAGCTGTTCAGTGTAACCAAAGCAGTTGTCAGAATAGTGGATGGAACAGAGTCAGCCGAGAGTATTAATGAGATTGTGCTGGTTCTAATTCCCAAGGTAAAAAACCCAATGTTATTAACTCAGTTTCGCCCGATCAGTTTGTGCAATGTTCTCTATAAGATTGCTTCCAAGGTTATTTCTAATCGTTTGAAGCTAGTGATGCCGGATATTATCTCAGAGGAGCAGTCAGCTTTTGTGCCTAGGCGGCTAATTACAGACAACATAATAACTGCCTATGAGTGTCTTCACTTCATGAAACGGAACAAAGCTAAGAAGAACCAACACTGCGCTTTGAAGCTAGATATGATGAAGGCCTATGACAGGGTGGAGTGGTCTTATCTTAAGGTTGTTATGTTAAAACTTGGCTTCACAGAAGGCTGGGTTGGCATTGTGATGAATATGGTCATGTCAGTAAAATTTTCCGTCTTTTTCAATGGTAAGAAGCTTGAATAGTTTACACCTACACGTGGAATTCGACAAGGAGACCCGATCTCTCCTTATTTGTTCTTGATAGCAGCAGAGGGCCTTTCGTGCCTTATAAAATCCAGAGAAGAGTCATCAAACCACAGTGGAATACAAGTGGATCCTACGGCGCCACCAGTTAGCCACTTATTATTTGCAGATGACAGCCTGCTGTTTTTCAAGGCGAATGGAGTGGGAGCTTCAGGTGTGCTTCAGATGTTGGATACATATTGCCAGGCCACAGGTCAGAGGATCAACTGTGATAAGTCCTCGGTTTTCTTCAGTAAGGGAGTTCCCGACAATATGAGGGCAGAAATCAAGGGTTTGCTCAATGTCCCTAACGAAACCCTCAGTGAGAAATATCTGGGCATGCCATCTGATGTGGGCTCTTCAAAAAATGGTGCTTTTAAATATCTCAAAGACTGCTTGTGGAGTAAGGTGCAGGGATGGATAGAAAAGACTATGGTGACTGCAGGGAAGGAGGTTCTTGTCAAGGCGGTTCCTCAGGCGGTTCCGGTTTTTTCTATGTCATGTTTTAAGCTCCCTAGAGGCTTGTGTGAACATATCAACATGCTGATACGCAAATTCTGGTGGGGAAGCCGTGATGGCAAGAGGAAACCCGCTTGGGTGTCTTGGGAGGATATGACCAAACCGAAGGACATGGGAGGACTGGGTTTCAAGGATTTTGAGTTGTTCAATCTATCATTACTTGCCAGGCAGGCTTGGAGGATACTACAATCGCCAGAGTCATTGAGTGCTCGTGTTCTCAGGGCTGTCTATTTTCCCAATACATCTCTACTTGATGCAGTACTTGGAAGCCACCCAAGTCAAATTTGGCGAGCTATTGTATAAGGTAGAGATATACTAAAAATTGGCTTGATTCGCAGAATTGGTGACGGCACTACCACAAGCATTTGGGCTGACAATTGGCTGCCTAGGGAGGAGATGATGAGACCGTATGGGTGCAAGCTATCAAACCCTCCCCAATATGTATCCGAGCTCATTGACCCAACTACAGCCAGTTGGAATATGGAACGTCTACAGCAAGCCATGCTCCCCATTGATATACCAACAATAATTAGTATCCCGCTTTGCACCAGAATAACTGCAGATTTCTGGTCTTGGAATCATGAAAGGAATGGCCTCTTCTCTGTAAAATCGGCGTACAAAATGCTAGTCCACATAAAAGAGCGCCGGGAAGCATGGCTATATGGAGTGGCAGGGCCATCTAACACAGCGAGTGAGCGCAGTTCCTGGAGATCTCTATGGAGCACTTAGGTACCGGGGAAGATAAGGATGTTTCTCTGGTGGCTTGCTAGGCACTCGTTGCCAACGGAAGATGTCAGAGAACATCGACATATGTCTTCGACAAGCTCATGCGCACTCTGTGGCGCTCCAGACTCGTGGAGGCACTCATTGTTAGAGTGCACGATGTCCCGATGCATTTGGGCATTAGTTGATGGAGAGTTGGCGGACCAGCTGAGGGCAACCTCGGAACAAGCAGCAAAATCTTGGCTGTTCTCCATGATGCAAGCATTATCGCATGAAGCCTTCCTCAAGCTAGCAGTAACTTTATGGGCGATCTGGTCTGCAAGAAGGAAGCCATCCACGAGGGCATTTTCCAGAGTCCGGTAGCCACACACGTGTTCATCAACAGATACCTGATGGACTTGGAGATCACCAAAGAGCAGACGAAAATAAATCACAACTCAACCGGGAACCAGCAGCGAGCTGTTGGAAGCACACGCCCTAGGGCACCGCCACAGGGACATGCCAAAATACATGTTGATGCCGGGGTATGCACCTATCACAGGAGAGGTGCAGCAGCTGCAGTTTGTCGAGACGAGCATGGTAACTATCTGGGAAGCTCCTCCCTAGTGATTGCGGGAGTCCACGATGCGGCTACACTCGAAGCAATTGCCTGCCGTGAGGCGTATGCATTTGCCGAGGATTTAGCGCTTCACAACTTCATTGTGGCATCGGACGCGAGGCAAGTGGTTGATGACATTCACAGTAATCCCAGAGGATCATATGGCGCTGTCATCAGTGAGATTAGAGCTAGATTGGTGAATTTTAATAGTAAGATTGTGTATGAAGGCCGTAGATCAAATACAGATGCTCATAGGTTAGCTAAATTTTCGTTAAAACTTGTTCATGGGCGCCATTTGTGGCTTTTAAACCCCCATGATCCAAATTGTATCCCACGAACTGTGGTTTTCGATGAATAAAGTTCTGTTCATCCCTCAAAATAAAAGGAATCTGGCCTGTCAAGTTTACTTGGGTTGACCAGCGGTAAATGAGCACAAGGCGAAGACATCAATTTGCTGAAGCGTCTGGCAAGTTTGCATAAGCATCCGTAACAACTTTTGCCGGACACCTATACGGAGAGCCGATATAGTCTTATCATGTCTTTTCTCAGTTAAGCAACACGCTCACCTCATCCCATCAAATTCAGAATTATTTTTGCATAGCTACCCTTCCGCAGCTTTGATGTGAAAACACTAATCGTTTTCAGAGATTACTATACACTGACATGATGGTGTTATCTCATCAAAGTGACATATAGCTTAGCTTACGGCTTGCAAGCTCTTTGTATGCCGTCCTACACGTCCTGCAGATGGTGCAATTGCGAAAAAGGAAGTGTGTAATGCATGTGTTTTAAATGCAGCTTCGAAAGACAAAGTTGCAAAGTAAATTATCATCAAAAGATGAAACGCTGCTATCTCATTAAGGTTAGAAATTCAATTGACCTGATATAACAAAGATAATCTTCTTTTCATAGTCAGATAAAAATTGTTTTTGAGGTACATGCAAATCCGCTTACTAAATCTACTTCTGTATAAAAAAAGTTTCCTCCTGTATCAAAGAAAATTGATTTCTACTTTAAAAGCAACTCTAACAGCCCCCTTACAAATCTTCATGTAAAACTGATTTTTTTTGGGCTTCACGTAAAAGTTTGTGGAAGTTATCTCGCAGCTACTTTTGTCGGTTCCCCTAAACTTCTTCCCCAGAATCCACTTTTATTTTATTTCCAATTGAACAAAAAATAGGTAACCTCCTAGGACCCCTCGTCAGTGACACAAGTTAGGGCGGGCGGTGCGCTGGCTGCCGACGTGAGGTGGCATGGCGGCGGGTGGTGGGACAGCCACGGTACGGTGTGGAGGCAGGCGGAATGGACAACGATTGTGCGGGTGCGGCGGCGAGCGGCATTCCGGCAGGCGTGGCGGTGTTCCAGCGAGTTTCCGGTGAGGCGCGCGATGAAGTTTTGTGCAGTTACTAGCCCGCCAAAAAGATACAGGAAGATGATCTTTTCATAAACCCGTGGGAAGAAAAGATCAGTTTTACTGGATCCTCTAAAGTTATGGACACTTTACAAAACTGCTAGAGAGGTTTTTTTTGCCCCAAATTCTCGTAAACTGCGGTTATTTTATAGGTCTAGCGTGCAACCAAGGTCAGAAGAAAATTTGTAATTACCTGTTAACTTACCAATTACACCAGAACTTCTTCATCAATTTTTTAGTTTCTGTACATAGATGTTTATAAGTTAATGGCTCATTAATAATATACCATCTGATGAAGTTAATGGCTCATTACACTTGATGAATTATTTCAGAAGGTAATTTAGATATTTATAAGTTAACTAATTCTTTACAATGACAATTAATTGACATGTCATTTATAAGCAATGATATGTAATTATGGCTCTTTTTTCTTTTTCTTTCGTTGGTCTATTTCTGAGGGGATGCACATGTCTATGTAAAAAAGCGATTGCAATGGACACCAACACAAACATAATACATTGAGGTTAGTTGCTCCATGCTTTTATGATTTAAGTGTAACAGTTCATACATTACATGACTGAAGCTATGAGGAATGTCTCATTAATAGAGATGGGAAGTTAGTATATCTCAGTGATGCGGTGAATGTAGTCGTGATGCACTCGGATGGCACTCCGAGATTCTATGGGATCGTCTATCTTTGTTGCATGCAGGTACCTCTTGGGGTGTGCAGACGCGGTGGACGCGGAGTTGGCAGCGATGGAGGAAGGCCTCGCCCTTGCCGTACATTGGTCGCCCCTGCCGTTGAAGTTGGAGACTGATAGTTCTTGTTCGCACACGAACACGTCACCGTGTACCCTCGATGCCGGGGGTGATGCACCGCAGCTCACGTCGAAAGAGACCCGCCGGAAGCGCGGTACGCAAGTAATCCGGCGGGCGCTTTTGTAGACCCGAAACCCCACTGTCAGCACCAGTTTTCCAATAAAATATTTACCGAGAAACCGACCTTTTTATCGGACCAGTGTAGAAGAATCTTTGTTACTGATAGACAAATCCTTGATACAGAATTCCAGAGTACTGAATATTATACAAGGTTGAGCTGAGGCTGCTCAACAATTTATTACAAGCACGCCGATATTATACATAAAGGCGGATATGACACAAGGGTAGGGTGGCATAACTACTGACTCGTAATAAAAGTGGTGGTGGATATGTCACAGTGTAGTGGGTGACACGACTACAATATCTTACAAGCACGCCGATATTATACATAAAGGCGGATATGACACAAGGGTAGGGTGGCATAACTACTGACTCGTAATAAAAGTGGTGGTGGATATGTCACAGTGTAGTGGGTGACACGACTACAATATCTTACAGCTCATCGAGTGTCGGAGTGAGACTCGATGAATTTTATTTGGGTAGCGGAAGCGTATATGATACAGTGATCAACTTCAGGATCGCAAGAGACTGACTGGGACTCCTTTAGGCGTCGGACTCGCTATCGAACTCTTCATCTATGAGATCGCCTTCGTCAACATCTGGCCAAATCAACAAGCCAGGTGAGTACTTTGAATGTACTCGCAAGACAGTTCGGACATAAGATATAACAAATGCAAACATGATCCATATGAGCAGATTAGTAATGCATACTCAGATAATAAATTCGCGCTGCAAGCTTAAATGAAAAGGAAGTCAGGCGGTTGTCCTCCCGAAATCCCAAATAAATAAAAGAATACCATTCGAGTGTCTGAAACGACGCCTCGAAAAGAAAAATGAATAAACATGCCACAGTCGGACGTCTGAGCGACATCACCTAAAGGGCTTATATCAAAGCATAAATAACGAGAATGCCACAGTCGGACGTCTAAGCGACATCACATAAAGGGCTTATATCAAAATAAATGACGAGAATGCAACAATTGGATGTCTGAGCGACATCACATAAAGGGCTTATATTCCAAAGTAAATAACAACGATGCCACAGTCGGACGTTTGAGCAACATCACAAAAAGGGCTTATATGAAAAATAAATGACAAGAATGCCACGGTCGGACGTCTGAGCGACATCACATAAAGGGCTTATATCCAATGTAAATAACAATAGTGGCACAGT
>LR738714.1:781690681-781801029 GCA_902687465.1 Secale cereale
CGTCTGAGCGACATCACATAAAAGGCTTGTATCAAAAATAAATGACGAGAATGCCACAGTCGGACGTCTGAGCGACATCACATAAAGGGCTTATATCCAAAGTAAATAACAACAGTGCCACAGTCGGACGTCTTAGCGACATCACATAAAGGGCTTGTATCAAAGTAAATAACGAGAATGCCACAGTCGGACGTCTGAGCGACATCACATAAAGGGCTTATATGATTATTCGAAACCAAGTAGTATCTTGAAAGTAAATCATCTCAAGGAAACATTTAGTAGGGAATAACTGGTTAGTTCGTTTACCAAAATAACAGTCGGCCGGTCTACCACTCATAAAGCTATAATAAACCACTAGTGTCTGTCACGGAGACTGACACGGAGACTGACGCTAGGCCATAGACATGGCTACTCGGAGGGTTGTAACTCTGCAGAGTTTGTATTCTTTAGCCACAGTCAACGGATTTTAGTAGTCACAAAGGACTAGTTCCGTTTACGGTATTTTAGCACAACTAACCAGTACACACCCATTCCACATCCCGCTGCCCGGAATCACCCTAGGCAACGTTCACGAAAAACTTTAAGACGGGGAGGCTACAACCTCGAATAGCATGGGATCAAATTTATACCGCGCGCTCTAAGGGGTGCCCCCCTCTCGGTCCCAACCGGAAACACCCATGCCCCCTGACCGGATGACGGGCTTTAATCCAGGGCCATCGAACCCTCGTCCCGGCCCCTCTATTTGGTGTGTACAAGGAAAGAGGTTTGCAATTGACTAAACCGTATTCTTTGCAGAAGACATGTGAAAGTACCAAATGGGAGATGAACGGGGTCATGACCTGATACACGTTGACACCAAAACTAAACGGTTGACTGGCATGCTTCAACAATAACAGCTTAGAACCTATCATGTCACCACATGATCAGGTTGGCTCGCCATTAGCTTTCGAAGCTCACACGGAGCTTGTCTTGCAAGAAATATAGCACCCACAAAATGCTTATATAACCATGCCTTGAGAACACTACTCAAGCAAACATGCAAAACACTCATCATATCAAAGGTTCAAACATGCTTGCCTAGTTCGGAGTAGTCAGAGTCTAACTCGGTGAAGTTCCCGGCTCCGTCACCTCCTTCGGTATCTATGGATAAAAAAATAAAATGGATACTAACATAAATACCGCGCGTGCATAAAAGTTGTCCCAAATATTTTACAAATAAATATGATAAAAAACTAGACAAAAACTAAAGAGGACAGAAAAAGAATCAACTCAAAATCATCTTTTGTTTAAAAGTTATTAAGGTTTTTGTCCAGGGACTTGTCTATAATGAAACAGAAAGTTTCCAGGGGCTTGATTATAAAAATAGAAAACATTTCAGTAAGAAGTAAACTAGCTGAACAGGGAAGCGTATTTTGCCTGAAGGCGTTTTCCAGAAAGACGGTTGGAATAAAACGGAGAAGCTGACGAGGGGGTCCCACCCGTCAGGTTTGAATCTTCGAACGAAAAATAAAGTGCGCCGGCGCCCGAGAGCCGCGGTGGACGCCGGCATCGATCCACGGCGAGGTAGGGGAAGGGAGAGGTACCTACGGACTCATGGTGCTCTTCCGCGTCTGTGGGTAGTGCAGTTGGCCATTGGCGAGCACCACGTCGACGGCGACCTTCTCTCCAGCGGACGGCGATTCGGGTGGTGGTGGATCTCGCCGGGGTGAGCTGCAGAGGTCAAATTGAAGTGGGGGTTAGGCGTCTAGGTGCATCAGGAGACTACTGGAATGACTAGGGAGGTGGAGGCGCTCTCACCAAAGAGAGAGCTGCCGGAGCCCGAAGCGGATCGGGGCGGCCGGAGTTGGGGAAGAAGGGCTCCTCGAGGTCCTTCCAGTGTCTAGGCGGGGTCTGGTGAGATGGTGGAGCGGTGCGGGGTCGAATGCGAGCTCGGGGCTACTATTTATAGCCGGCCCGAGGCAATTGCTGCAAACGGGATAAGTCCGGCGAGTGATTACGGCGATGCCGTGGCCGAGCAGGTGGTTTAAGGGTTCGAGCATCGACGTGATGGTCCACTGAATCCATCCCGATGCTAAGTTTGGCAAGACTCGGGCGTTTACTGCACTTCCTCCACGGAACGGCTGTGCGGCCACGTTGGCGGCAGAGAGTGCGCTCTGCGCCTCTCAGGCCACGGCGACGGTGCTGCAGCGTGCACGGGGGAGGGAACGGCCACGCGGAGCTCTCTGGTGGATTGGGCGGTGCCGAATGGCGCCGTTTTGCAGGGTGGCCCCTGTTGGCCGCCACGGGTGGCTCTACCGCCGCGGAAGACGCCGGCGCAGGCAGGGCGGGATGCCACCGATGCTCGCAACCGGCCAAGCAAGCGTGCGGTTCTCTAGATAAGGGAGAGGAGCAGTGCAGCAAGGCGCCAATGCAAACACTGGCAAGATTGACGCGACGGTCTGACAGAACTGCACTATCGACTGAATCTTTAGTTAACTTTTCTGAATTTCGACAGAAACAGTGCACACCAACTGTTTGATGAAATGATTCATGCACTTGCCGAATTTTTCTTGAGCTGATCTTTGGTGAGGTTGTCTCTTGATGCATCTAGAGGCTGCCTGAATTTCCACATATTTTTAGGAAGAAAGAAAATATGAATTTCACCAAAAATGGCAAATCTAGTCCAAACTTGCAGGAAGCAAAATTTGAAAATTTTAAACTATGGACGAGTAGATCATGATGGATCTAGGTTGAGGGTACTAAGGGCTAGTTAGAGGAGTTTGTTTGGAATCAAAACTCAAAAGGAAACTAATAGTTCCTTTGTAAATCACCAAGGCTCAAATTTAAAGACAGAATATGTTTTGGGGTAAAATAATTAGAAGAAAAATCTAAAGGAGGTTGATACCTACTGGAATTGATGTTAGACTTGACCCAAGGTGGGAATGAGGGTTTTGGGAGAAAGAATTTCTTTAGATGTCATGGCAAAAGCAAAGTTTGAATGGGGGAGAATAAGCCCAAGGTTTTATAGGAAGACTTTTCATAAAAGGAAATTGTCAAAACCTTTTGAAAATAAATTGTGTTGAGCCAACACAATGTGAAAACCCTCAAGACCAGGAATCAAGGTTGAGAAGGACACAAAAATCTTTTATCATAAAAGATTTGAGAATGAGGGGGTTTTAAGAAAGGTTTAAATAACCTCCTTCCAAGAGACCAAAGAATTTGATGAAAACAAATCCAAAATTTTTGGAGTGTTACACCCACGCGCCCGGGAGGGACCCCGTCAGGGTGCGCGGCGGCTATGGGCTGCCCTAGGTCGAGCTGATCGCCCCTAGGGCCTCGAGGTTCGCCGCCCTGCAATTAAGAAGAACGAACGAAGAACGAGGAAGAAGATACAAGGGTAGGGAATAGATGAACACGAAAAAGTAGTAGATGTGTTTGTTCGATTGTGTGTTGTTCAATCAGCCATCATCCCTTATAGGTATATAAGAGGCGGCTGGACTTCCCGTGCAAGGAAAAGGCTTGGATTCACGTCCAAAACCCTAGCCAAATTCGGATTGGTTTTGTCCGAACTTTCCAAAACTGTTCGGTTTAAACTGGCTGTACCTTGCGGGTAATTTTTGAGGTGGTAAACGACCTCGGATGGAAAAGAGCCCAAAAGAAATCTTGACCGTTTCGGAGAGACGAACAACTTTCATGTTGACATTTTTCGATTTAAAGCCATATTCTAGGCCAAAACGGTCACGCAATACAGGCTGTTATTCGCGATACCCATCACACACGTGGCTGGTGGGGCGCGCCACTTATGGCTCTCTGACAGGGCTGTGTTTGGATGGCTGTAACTTTCGCATACGAACTCGGATTGGGACGATTTTTATATCAAAATCGACCGTTTCGACGAGACTAAGACAACTCGTGTAGAAAGTTTTTCCATATGAGGCAGTCCTGGTGGTCTGACCTGCTGAATACTGCTCTAGATATAAAATCGCTGTGCTTTGAGCATAGTTTTGGCACTCGAGATGAGATCGGATGACGATGGCCCAAACTTCAAAGATGTTCACCTCGACAATACGAAACTTTTTCACTTTGAGCACTTTTCCATTTGAGGCAATCTTATTTGCTTTTTATGTCGTGCCAAAATCTGGTGTCAACACATGCCCCCCTGTTTTCTGGTAGAGCTTGCGTGCCAGAAAATACTTCATCCAAGCACGATGTCAACACTACATCAGCTGTGCATGCTAAGAGCAATAATTGTTATCGGTCATATGCTTAAGCGTGTTGCTTCTTGGGTAGAGCCTCTTGGATAATAGTCGTCTGAGAACAATAATTGGACGTCACAAAGGCCACCACGTAAGTTTCTTATGTCAATCCGGACCTTGCTTTGTCCAGGCACTCACTGGGAATATTAGAACCCTTCGACGGTAAGCCGGTTGCCGAACTATTATGACCATGCACCACAAAGGAATACTGTCAACTGTTCGGCGACTCAACTCATTATTGATCAATGTAAACCATCAAGCCTCCGCCGAACAATGTCTCTCTCCTGACTTGGATCCTGCAAATAACTAACACCAGGAGTCAAAGCTTTTTATGTACTAGACCCTTGATTAGTGGCCGACTCAATAAATAAGTCGGCCTTGCCAGTATTGGCAAACACTGAGCATCAGCTATAGGAGTAGGAGATCAACCATGGTGAATAGCGTTAGCCAGATGCCGGCTTTGCCAACACAATGAATTCTGAGGGCGATATGCAAATATCGGCCATGCATTCTCATCTCAAAGGTGATCGGGAATCCGTCCACCAAAGTGTGAATAACCGAAATAAGTCAGATGTTTCGGTCGAGGATAAATTCCATAGCGTTGATTTTGATGATACGATTGAAGAATGTGCATGGCACGCCTCCTGGAGTTTCCTATAGTGAGATGAAAATTGTCGTCCTCGCCTACGGGATTTACACTTGTACTCCCTTATTTCTGCTGGCTGCGCAACAGGAGATGTGATGCCGCACTTGTCTCGAGGATTTTCCTTAGGAACCCAGGCCATGTTCCTCTTCTCCAGCTCTTTGGCCCTAAGTTGTTTCAGCTTCTTCTGTTGCGAATATGGTAAGCCGAGAGGGCATCCCGGCTGGGATTTTGGTTTATGCACTGGCAAGTTCTTCCTGGGTTTGGGCATCTCCGGCTTGGCCTGTCCAAAATCGGTGATCGGATCCCTGAGATTTACTTGCTTCACTTTCTTGTCCTTAGCAGCCAACATAGACTCGACTGGCTTTTTGTCATTTGGAGTCGGATCTGAAATAGCACTCTTGCGGCCATCCTTTTCTTTCTTCACTTTTTTAACACTTGTTGCAATAGAAGGTCGGACATCATTTCTATTTTGACTGGTCCTCTTGGGAACCCATGCCATGTTCTTCTTTCTCAACTCATGTGCACTAAGTTTTTGTAATTCCTTCTCTTGCCAATGCGATAAGCCGAGTGGGCACCTCGGCTGTGATTCTTTTTCAACCAATGTCAACTCTTTTTTGGCCTTGTGCACTCTCAACTTCTTCCCTTCAGATTTGGCATTTGATTGACTTGCCTCCTTGCCTTTTGTAGCCAATGACAATACTTTAACTGGCTCTTTGTTATTTGAGAACAAATCCGAAGTAGCACACTTACGACCATCTTTCTTGACCTGGTACACTTGCTTGACCACCTCTTTCTTGTTCCTTGAGCTCCGGACCGATTCCTTATGATTGAAACGGTCTTTGACGTGTGATTGTTCATCAAATGTTGATCTGTTTGGAGCTGCATAATGTTGGCGAGATGATCTAAAATAAGATGGATAATGTGCCCTTGTATCATACCTGCCCCATGATGGATATGGATTTACATGAGCGTAGGAAGGCATCCACGACATTGGCATTGGCGGCCCAAAAGGAGGATATGAAGTCTGCTTGCTCAACATCTTCCTTTGCCAATTCCAGTCTTTAGATTTATGCCTTGGGGGTGACCTCGATGCTTTTGCTTCACTCGGCCGATAAGCACTCTTTCCCTCACTTATCTTTTGGTACTTTTCTAATAACTGCGCGAAAGTGACTTTCGGCCTTTTGCTTTTGTGCTTACCATGGCCTTTGCTTTCTTTGGTTGTGCGTGCAACGGTCTTTGAATTCTCTTGTTGCCCCCCAGTGCTAGATGTTACCATTTTAGCTTTGATAGAATTTCCGTCTTCAAGATTGTTCTTGATGCACTTTTTAACAATATCCTTGCTCAAAAACTTGACCCCATCATCACTTAGGTGTACATATCCACTTTTAGATAAATCGGCTGGAGATAGCCGAGTCAACATTTGATGGCCGTCAAAATGATCCGACTGTCCAAATGATCGTGCCTCAACAAACTCCAATCGTCCTATCTTGTCCGATTGCTTGACTTGATGGATCATGTTGCAATCTTTGACATTTTGCTTGAACGAACATTGCGTTGGCTCTTGTCTTGACGGCTCGACATCGTGATCAATTATAACAATAGGATTAGTCGGCGATGTACCGATGATGTGATCAACTATGCCTGCACTGGACGTACACTCCTGGTCCATTAACCGATATTGTGATACCGGCTTTGATACAAAACAACCGAGCGGTGTGAGTTTAACATCATCCGACTCGGCTATGCATTGATTTTCGTCCTCCTTTCCCGATGCTCTTGAATCGGCTATCCTGGAGAACTTTGAACCTGGCTTTATATTCCTGCAACAAAAATAATTACAGAATATACGTCTCGTCTGAGACCAAATATTAGCCAGACATGAAACAAACAAAGTTGTCCATATGAATATAATGTTCAGTTGGCATGACGGGAAAAACTTTGGTTGCGATAAGTTGTCACTATTAGCCTCTATGAATGGTGCCATGTGTTGATCAGCATGATTAGTAACAAGATAATTCGAAACAAACAGATTACTCATCTCGATCGGTCTTTCAAAATTAATTAGAATCTTACTAACGAGTGCATCAACAATATGATTTTGACCGAATCGAAAACTGAGTAAACTCTCGGCTAGGTGTACCTTTGTGAAGCCGTTGGAACAAGAAGATGGTTGCACCACTGGAGCAATACCTTGCTCCACTTCTGAATAATTCTCGAATGCATCTTCCTCTTTTTCTGGATCTCGTGCCTCATAACTCGGATTGCCTGAGTAGATTTCACTTGGATGCTCTTCGTGAGTTGAACTTTGCTCGACTGTATTTTCTTGTTCTTGATGTTCATTGTTAACCGAACTTTGTTCAGCCATATTACTTTGTCCTTGATGCATATCAATATCTTTAGCACAAAACTCATAGGGTAGCATGTAAGCTTCCTCACATCCAGAAAAATCAAGCATGGCTAATTTGTTGCGTTTACCGTTCTTTTGCTCGGTGAAGCTTGCATCTTCTATTTTGGTACACGCAGCAATAACTGGCTTGCTGCACTCGGCTTTAGCGCCTTTAGCCGGTGATGCACTCGTCTGGAATGATGCACTCGGCTGACAAGATGTACTCGGCTGGCACGATGCACCCGGCTGGCTCGATGCAACGCACTCGGCCTTAAATGTCTTAGTGGTCAATTTGGTTTCAATTGAATCCACCATTGTCTTGTCACCAAAGGAACCGTTCAACTCAGCTGTAGACGACTTAGTCATATTTGACTCGGTTTCAACCGAATCAACCGTATTAGCCGAGTGAATCATTTCTTGCTGATTTGCTTGCAAAGCTTCTTTTTTGTCTTGTCTCAACATCACAGAGGATCCATCATGATTGCTGAATGAACGAAGGGACTTGACATATTCTTGCAAATATTCCTCTCCACGCCTCTTGTTGAGTGCTTCATAAGCCTGTCAATATTCTTCTGGTAATTCCTCAAGAGTTGGTGTAGTAAATTCGTTGATGCTATTCCCTCTGAGCTTTGGCTTGATCTTGTTCACTTGGGTCACATATTTTTCCTTAAACTCAGCCCTGCTTTGATCGACTTGCCCCCCGATACTTTTATGATCTTTCGGCAATGAATTGATGTTGCCGATGCGATTGTATAGGGGGTGTATAACATGCTGCAACGATAGGTGAAGCCATGTGCGCTATTGTTGAATATTTGGTCACGCCAATTTGATCAATCGGCAAAATTTCATCTTCTTTCAAGACCCTAGCTCTTATTGGCTCATACTCAGGAATCAATCCCTTTTCATGCTGCTCAAGGCAAATAGCACTAATCTTCTTATTTTGGGCTAAACTTTTTAGTGCAGCCAGAGCCACCTCATCTCCTGCAATATTAGGCACATTTGCTCCTATAGAATCTCCATCTACTCGGCCATAACCGCGAAGGCGAGCTGAGTCATGAATATTTTTAGTTTCATATGCCCCTGAACAATTAATCTTATGAGGTATAGTATATGATGTTTGAGGATAACCAGCCAAATAACTACATGATGCATGGCCGATTCCCCCGTCCATCGGCATGTTTGGGGATGAACCCGCATATCGTGAGTCGGCTGCCGATGGACAAAACTGTGAGATGCCCTTATGTACATGAGGTGTCATATATTGATCACTCGAACAAATCGTGTTATTCATCGGCATATTGAAAGGTGTTGCCGATGCACGAAAGTTCAGATTCATAAGTTGCCTGTCGCGGTTCTGTGAATTCCAAGTTTCTCCAATGGAATAACTAGTCGGCCTTTGCTCGTTAGGGCTAGCCGACATGACATGTCCATTAAAAGATCTAGCAGCATCAACATGATGGCTATTTGCATCTACGTAAGGAGATTGATGATACATGTTACCGTTGTAGATTGCAGCCGCTCGATGACGCTCTCCTCGTAGCAAGAACAGGCTGGAGACTGTTCAAAGCTTCGTCCCCAGCGGAGTCGCCAAAAAGTGTGTTCGCACACGAACATGTCACCGTGTACCCTCGACGCCGGGGGTGATGCACCGCAGCTCAAGTCGAAGGAGACCCGTCGGAAGCGCGGTACGCAAGCAATCCGGCGGGCGCTTTTGTAGACCCGAAACCCCACGCGCCCGGGAGGGACCCCGTCAGGTCGCGCGGCGGCTATGGGCTGTCCTAGGTTGAGCTGATCTCCCTAGGGCCTCGAGGTTCGCCGCCCTGCAATGAAGAAGAATTAACGAAGAACGAGGAAGAAGATACAATGGTAGGGGATAGATAAACACGAAAAAGTAGTAGATGTGTTTGTTCGATTGTGTGTTGTTCAATCGGACGTCACCCCTTAGGTATATAAGAGGCGGCTGGACTTCCCGTGCAAGTAAAAATCTTGAATTCACGTCCAAAACCCTAGCCAAATTCGGATTGGTTTTGTCCGAACTTTCCAAAACTGTTCGGTTTAAACTGGCTGTACCTTGCGGGTAATGTTTTAGGTGGTAAACTACCTCGGATGGAAAAGAGCCCACAAGAAATCTTAACCGTTTCGACGAGATGAACAACTTTCATGTTGAACGTTTTTCGATTTGAAGCCATCTTCTAGGCCAAAACGGTCACGCAATACAGGCTGTTATTCGCGCTACCCATCAGACACGTGGCTGGTGGGGCGCGCCACTAATGGCTCTGTGACAGGGCTGTGTTCGGATGGCTGTAATTTTCGCATACGAACTTGGATTGGGACGAGTTTAATATCAAAATCGACCGTTTCGACAAGACGAAGACAATTCTTGTAGAAAGTTTTTCCATATGAGGCAGTCTTGGTGGCCTGATCTGCCGAATACTGCTCTAGATATAAAATCTCAGTGCTTTGAGCATAGTTTTTGCACTCGATATGAGATCAGATGACGATGGCCCAAACTTCAAAGATGTTCACCTCGACAATACGAAACTTTTTCACTTGGAGAACTTTTCCATTTGAGGCAATATTATTTGTTTTTTATGCCGTGCCAAAATATGGTGTCAACAGTTCTGAAGCGGTCGCTTTGGTGAATCCATCAACGCCAAACACATCCTGATATTCATCTAGGGTTCAGGTTATTCGAGAACTTATCGAGGAAAGAGATGTATCTATTATTAAGATAAACCGCCAAGCGAACTCTGTGAGTCACGGCTTAGCGAAGCTTGGTAGAGAGCATGTGAAAACGGCATTGTTTCTTCGTAATTTCCCCCCGGAAATTGCCGCTGCCATGAACTCTGATTGTATCTCTATTGTTAGCTAATATATATACTCATTCCCCGTAAAATAAAAGTCGTGATGCACTAGGTTAGAGAGTATATATTTTCTCTCCCGGTGCAACGCACGGGCCTGTTTGCTAGTTTCTCTTAACATGCCTATTATTTGGAAAACTTATTGTGCATTCGTAGCTTCTTTCCTAGCAAATGAAAGTTGTGACAGATCCTCGCTCATAGACCTCAAGAAGGAAGCACTTAGCATCATCGGGCTTCTGCGAAACTTCAAGTTGTCAAAAATAAATAGGAAGGCCAATTCAGTAGCGCATGATATTGCTAAATTTAGTTTCGATAATAGATGTGATGGTTTTATTTTTAATATTTTTCCTCCCCGTGTGGCCCCTGTTGTTATGAACGATTGTAATGACGTATGAATTAATTAATATATGGACGGTTGTTTTAAAGAAAAAAAGCGAGGTGGGACTATTTCAAATGCTCGCCGAACCATTTTGTACCACCTTATTCAGATTGATCAGTTGGTTGCGGTTCCCAGGATAAGGAGGAATTTTTTTGGAAATTTTTCTGCAGCCCACAATGTGAAGGCATCTCCAGCCGTTGGAGGCCCCCAGGACAATCGCCGGGCAAAAAATAGCACGTCCTGGGGGCCAAAACGTTCTCGCCGGATGAAAGACGAGTACGTTTTCCTAGCCGTTGGTGTCCCCAGAACAATTATTAGGCATAAAGTGATTGGGTGGGCCAAGAAAAAGGACGCGTGGGGGAATACGATTGGTTGTTGCTTTCTCCGGCGCCCCCAACAGCCCCCTAGCGCGCCGTGTTTCGCCTAGGATTGCCGGCGCTATTTTGAGGTCTTGGGGGCGTTTGGGGGTCATGACTGGGCCATTTTTTTTTGCCATTTTTAGACTGCCGGCGCACAAAAAGTGGCTCTGGGGGGCTCTTGGGGGCGTGGCTGGAGATGCTGTGAGGCATGGACGGCTCTACAAAAAAATTGATACGTACGCACTTATGACCAAAATCACCCATACGACGAAACGTTTTCTCTCAATAAAAAAAATAGTACCACCTCGGATAGAAAATCAATAATAAACTAATAATATGGGTGAATGGATGAAATAAATTAGCAAAACGCTCGTGCGTTGCAACGGGAGAAAAATAATATCTCAGCATTCCCCACATCCCCACACACACTCTTCCACGTCATTTATATGAACACAACGCCTGATCTATATTATCTCTTATCCTCCTTCCTGCCATCGTCGGCGGTGGTAGTTCAACCTTGTGTCAGTGGATTGATATGGGCGACGGCCGTCAATAATGGGAGGAGATAGTAGGCAGTAGTGCTCGGCCGCGTCATTTGGGTGCCATCGGTTAGCGCCTCGTCTATAATTTGCTAGTAAGTTTGCTACAAAATTATAGATCTAGGCAGGATTCTAAAATAGTCATATACATTAATTTTGACCGCTTGTTTTTTGAGGAATTGTCAAAAAAATAAATCCTTTGAAAATAAAGGTCAGACTTCAAAGAGCTACATAAATTAAACCATATAACACATATGCCCGTGCGTTGCAACGGGGAGAAAAATAATATGTCAGCATTCCCCACATCCCAGCACACACTCTTCCACGTCCTCTATGCGAACACAAGGCGCGATCTATATTGTCTCTTATCCTCCTTCCTGCCATCGTCGGCCCGCGAGATCTTGATAGTGGTGGGATTGGTCAGCGTGGTGGCGACCACCCAACTGGTGCCTTTTTTTCTTCCGGGTCAGCCTCCGTCTCGGAGTTGTGGTCGTGTCCTTATTTGGTTGCTACACGATGACCTTCGATTCACGGTTGCTTCGACCACTCTCTCATACGACGATGTAACCGGATGGATTACTAGTTGCAGTGCATAATTTTTTTAACTGGCATAATTAGTGCATAACCAGGCAGGAATGTCCCTTCATTATTAGGGTTTATTCTCTTGGACACAATAGGGAAGGTTCATAGTTCAATACCCTCACGCCCTTAATTTTTTGCTGCTTGTTAGTGTGGCAGAAAAATAAAGAGTAAAATGCATCATAAGTCCTAGAACTTTTAGAGGTGTGTCAGTTTAGTCATATAACTTTGAAACTGCACTTTTTGGTCCTAGAACTATTGGAAGTGTGTCAGTTTAGTCCTATAACTTCAAAACTACAGTTTTAGGTCCTAAAACAATTGCAGGTGTGTCAGTTTAGTCCTATAACTCCGAACCTGCAGCCATCAATGGCATGATGGCTTGAGCTCCAGCGAGGAAAGTTGACCGGTCATCTTAGCCTCAACCCGCAGTAGCAGAATGACATGTTGCACAACGTCCAATTGCTATCCACCTATGGCTATTGCTGGGGCTGCGTCACTCTCGCCCACCTTTGCATCAGCTTCGTAGTTTCCGCACACTCCTCAGCATCGTTCGACAACAGTGACAATTCCCACTTGTGGTCATGTTCGTGCCTAAACAACAACTTGCACGACGAGCTCTACGGGAAGAGTGTAGGGAAACGATGATGCCATGCGAGACAGAGAGAGGGGGGATGGTGCGATGGCGTCTTCCAACCCGATTGGCTCGGTATCTCCCGGCGGCCGCGTCGAGGGAGAGGATGTCATCCTCCATGTAGACTGGATCAGGGTCTCCCCGTTGGCCGCGCCAAACCTCTCAGCAAGATTTCCCTATAGCTCATGACCATGCAGGTGGTGTGAGTGTGCAGGTTGCAACACAGACAACACCATGGAAGTGTATGGACCAGTTTTGGGAAGTAAACACATATAAAGGAATCATCTGAAAAAAATGCACCATAGTTGCTGGCCATGCAATCTTAACAAACTTACTTAGTTTTGGGATCCAAAATTGTAGTTTCAAAGTTATAGAACTAAACTGACATACGTTCAATAGTTTTGGGAACCAAAACTGCAATTTTGAAGTTATAGGACTAAACTGACACACCTGCAATAGATTTAGGACCAAAAACTGCAATTTCAAAGTTATAGGACTAAACTGACGCGCCTCCAATTGTTTTAGGACCTATGATGCATTTTACTCAAAAATAAATACGTGGTAGGTCTAGTTAGGGATAAACGGAAAAAATGGAAAATAAAATCTATAGTATATGTTTGCTTTTCTTGGGGCAGCTGCGTAGAACCTACTATATCGCTAGTTGCGTCTAATAGTACGTGGAATGCACAACCGATCGCGTTTGGGCCAGCTACTGGCAGGCACCAAAATGACCTGTGTTTGGAAGGCACGAGTAATAATCCAGAAAAACGAAGGGTTGAACGATCGAACACATGACCTTAAAGACTCGACCATGTGCTGCTAGCCATAGGAACAAACACCTCTTTCTAACCAATGGCCAGTGTGAATATGTAAGAACATACTGCAACGTCAGATTTATGAAAAAAAAATTACAAAAAAATAAGAATGGCCGAATATTCTTAAAAAAGTGAACAATTTCTGAAATTACGAACAATATTTCTAATATTCCATCCATTTTGAAAAAAATATGAACAAAATTGAAAACGGCACGATTTTCTAAAGATATGGACCTTTTATGAAAACACAAACATTTTTTGAAGTTCTAACTGACTTTTGAAAATGAAACAAGTTTTAAACATTCAGAACAATTTTATAAAATGTATTTTTAAACGCAGACATTATTTTGAATTGGTGATCATTTTACTAAAACAAGAATATTTTTCAAATTTGGAATGTTTCTTAAAATGCATTTTATATAAAATCCCAAACAATTTTGGGAAACACAATCATTTATTGGGACAAAATTTGAATATGTCCTGAATTAAAAAAAATCCGAAAAATAATTTTGTTACAAACATTTTAAAAAACAGGAACAGAATATTGTAATTCTGAATATTTTTCCAAAAATTGAAAAAATAAATCTGAACTTTTTTGTTACGAAATAAGTTAAAGAAAATAAATTTTAAAGGAAAAACGGAATGGGCTGGCACAGTTTTGTGCGCCCTGTGCGAAGGTCTGACTATCTGCTACATTTGGCGTCAAATAGAGTTTTTGCTGCTTCATGAGCAGACAAATAAATAAGTGGGCTGGCTTGGCTGGGCCCCAGCGTGTGCGTCCCAAGTACAAAAATCAAGATTGCTAAAATCAAAAAATATATATATATATATATATATATATATATATATATATATATATATATAGAGAGAGAGAGAGAGAGAGAAAATAAATAAACAAATAAAAATAGAGGTATAGATATAGATCGAAGATGACCATGTGTCTGTCTGTCCACTCTGCTTTCAGGTTGGCGCTCTCAGCATTTCCGGTATTGATGGAGTGTTTCCTCAACTCCTTGATAGGCCCCCAACTGAATCCGGTAGGAAAGACCTGCAGTGTAGTACTATGCACATCCCCCCTGCCGTCCATTTTCCACTTGACCTGATAGAGTCAAGCATGTTGTTCTGGAATTATTATTTTTAAACACAGTATAGACGCATGCAATTTCTTTTACGGATTTCGCATATCACTTGGGGTTGGGATTGTGGGCCGGCTTTGACGTGGCGCTCTCACCTGTTGTTGCCTCATGCAGACAAAGGCATCTTCTACAGGATCGCTGTTCGTGACCAAGGCCATTATTCCACCTCTCGCGAGGGCAGCATTGAGCTCATCGGAGGGGACAATGAGACCGTGCCTAAGCCCAAGAGAGCCACATCCAACCAAGCCCAAGAGCTCTGCTCTGTTCTACCGATGAAGATTACTAATCTGAAACTTTCTCTCTCACTGAAAAAAGACTAAACTGAAACTGCACAATCGTAAAACATCCGAACAACCTCAGTGTCGGTGGCTGACCATAGTCTATTTGACACAAGGGGCGGGAATCAACGGCAACAGATGGATCAATGAATGATCTGCCTACCATGCGTCAATTTCGTTCTATATTACTTTTGCCATAGTTGGGTAGAATATCCAACCATACTTTAAGAATTCAGATAGACTAGTGCTTGAGCTGGACCAATTTCTCTAGATGGTCTTTGATTTTATTTTCTTTCAGTGCATGATTGCAATGTTAACTGCATGACTGCATGTTTACAAAACTACAACCCAAAAACTGGGATGAATTATTCCTTTCACGTATAACTATCCGTTCCCTTCAGTGCATGATTTCCCAGTGTAAACATGCTACACTAATACCTACAAGTTTTCCGTGACATCATTTGTGTAGAGAGCTGGTTTTTTTGTGTGTGCAGAATTGACAGGTGACGGTGTAGCAACATCGTCCCATACAAGAGAAAATTGACAGGTGATGGTCAGTAGTACTCTATACCATGTCCAATGTGCGAGTACTCAAGTGATATGGTATTTAATACTAAATTTGAGATGATATCGCATTTAATGGCACACACTTAAGAATATCTTCTAAATTTATATTTGCATAGATGGAAAGATAACATCCATGAAATGGATACCATCTTATAGATAGAACCATATTTTACAAATTAAGTGTAGTGAGACGGCCAAATCTTTGTGATCTCATTTTGAGCGAGATGGGAGTAAATATTCTCTAGCCATTAGTCTATATATAAAGATACAACGCTTCTAGACGCCCAAACCGAGTCAGGAGTAAGAAGTTTGTGTCTTCTCTTATGGAAGCGAAAGGTATTCTTCTTTGCCTTATGGTGCTTGTGCACCTAGAAAATTCCATTCATATTGCTAAGAAATCAATCTCCCCATCCCTATATATGTTTCCTTTCTCCTATCAACCAAAGTAGGATAATATTGTGACTTAAACATCATGAATATTTTCATATTTTTCTCAATTTGGACTTCTTTTTATGGTGTGTGTTTTTCTTTACAGATAAATGCAAGGATCTAGTTCACCCGCAAAGAAAAACATGCAAGGATCTAATTGCTTCTATCGCCCGTGAGTGCGTTTTGTCAAAATGACAGGTGACCTGCACAAATTTGTATGGAGCAGAACTCATAGCCTCATGGTGTCTCAACGCCGTCCCATACTATTGGCATTGTTGGTGCCGTGTCAGTTGGTAGAGTTGCAGTTAACAATCATGTCGAAAAATGGACAAATTATGTGATCCAAAAATAAAATATTCCTGTGACATGCATCTACGCATACATAATTATTGCCAAATCTAGGTGTTCTACTCGATTTTGTCATGTGCGATATTTGATCTGGTAATTTTAGGTTTGCATGGCCTAGTGATTTATAAGTTAAAAAACAACCTTATACGACATGAATGAACCGACCTAACTATACCGGCAGTCCCGTTTTCTAACGGGCCCAGAACACAAGGAAGTAGTATATATTTCTCTAGTCGGTGACTATGTATAGTTGTGTTCGCACACGAACACGTCACGTGTACCCTCGACGCCGGGGGTGGTGCACCGCAGCTCACGTCGAAGGAGTCTCACCGGAAGCGCGATTCGCAAGTCGACCGGCGAGAGCTTTTGAAGACCCGAGACCCTACACTCCCGGGAGGGACCCCGTCGGGGAGTGCGGCGGCTATGGGCTGCCCTAGGTCGGTCAAGCCGCCCCTAGAACCTCGGTATTCGCAGCTCTCCAACACGAAGAACGACGAAGAACGAGGGAGCAAGAACGAGGGAGGAACAAAACGTAGATGAAAAAGTTGTAGATGCGTTTGTGATTGTGTGTTGTTGTTCAATCGGCCATCACCCCTTGAGTATATAAGAGGCGGCTGGACTTCCCGTGCAAGGAAAAGGCTTGGATTCACGTCCAAAACCCTAACCAAATTCGGATTGGTTTTATCCGAACTTTCCAAAACTGTTCGGTTTAAATTGGCTGTACCTTGCGGGTAATATTTGAGGTGGTAAACGACCTCGGATGGAAAAGAGCCCAAAAGCAATCTTGACCGTTTCGACGAGATGAACAACTTTCATGTTGAACGTTTTTCGATTTGAATCCATCTTCTAGGCCAAAACGGTCACGCAATACAGGCTGTTATTCGCGCTACCCATCAGACACATGGCTGGTGGGGCGCGCCACTTTTGGCTCTGTGACAGGGCTGTGTTCGGATGGCTGTAACTTTTGCATACGAACTCGGATTGGGACAATTTTTATATCAAAATCGATCGTTTCGACGAGACGCACAACTTTCATGTTGAAACTTTTTCCATTTGAAGTCATCTTAATTGGATATCAAGCCATTCTTTAATCTGGTGTCACCATAGTCATCTCTGAACTTGTCATAACTTTTGCATCCGGACTCCGTTTTAGACCACTTTCATATCCATCTTGATCTTCTCAAAGAAAGCCATCTCATGGTGACTTCCAATCATAAGTTTGAAGTAATCTTGACATAGATTAAAGCAACTTTTACGATTGTGCCACTTTTGAGCGTCAACACATGCCCCCCTGTTTTTTGGCAAAGCAAGCGTGCCGAAAAATAATTTGTACCATGTTGGTTCTAAGGACGATGTCAACACCCCATCGGCCATTCATATGCTTAGGACGATAATTATATATCGGCCATGTTTATGCTAAGGGCGATAGTTATATATCGGCCGTTTGCCTATCTAGGCTTCTTGCCACACACTTGGGTGATAGTTCTTTAAATATTTGCCATTGAGAGCTCGAGGTAATAATGTGCCTTGTACGAATTCCACCAAGTATGAGTTTCCGGGAACCACTCTTGTAATCTTAAAAGGACCTTCCCAACTTGGAGACTACTTCCCGAACTTTCTATCTCTTGAACCAATTGGTAGAATCACCTTCCACACGAGATCGTCAACTTGAAAATTCTTCAACTTGACCTTCTTATTGTAAGCTCTTGCCACCCTCAACTTATCCCTCTCTATGGCCTTTAAAGCAACAAAACGTTTATCGGCAACTTCATCAATATTGTCCATCATCAAGTTATAGAAGTCCACAGCCGATAAATCATTTTGTTTCGCTATTCTCAAAGCATTCAAATTCACTTCCACTGGTAGAACGGCCTCCTGACCATATACGAGCTCATATGGAGTCACCTTTGTAGCACCATGCCTTGAGATCCTATGTGCCCACAAAGCTTCGGACAATAGCTCATGCCATCTCCTTGGATTATCCTCAATCTTCTTCTTGATGAGCTTGATTAATATTTTATTACTAGACTCAGCTTGTCCATTGGCTTGGGCATAATATGGAGAGGAATTGAGCAACTTTATCTTATATGATTCAACAAATTCTCTGACTTGATGTGACATAAAGGATGAACCTTGGTCCGTAGTTAATGTCTGAGGAATGCCGAATCTATGAATAATATGCTCAGTATGAATTGAATTACCTCTATATGCGTCATATTTTTGAGTGGTATTGCTTCAGACCATTTAGTGAAATAATCAGTCGCCACCAACACGAACCGATGCCCCTTTGAAGAAGAAGGATGAATCTCTCCAATAAAGTCTAATCCCCAACCTCTAAAAGGCCACGGCTTGATAATAGGATGTAACATAGCAGCGGGAGCCAACTGAATATCACCAAACTTTTGACAAGCTTCACATCCTTTATAATACCGGAAGCAATCATTAACCATCGTCGGCCAATAAAACCCAGCACGTCGTAATAGCCATTTCATCTTGGGAGCCGACTGATGAGTGCCACAAATACCTTCATGGACCTCTCCCATAGCAACTCTCGCTTGGTCCTCGTCCAAGCACTTTAAAAGAACATCATCAACCGTTCGGTGATAGAGACCATCATCTCTCATTTTGTATTTCAAAGCCATACGCCGAACAGTCCTGTCCACCCTTTTACTAGGATCACACAAATAATCAATAATGGGTTTCCTCCAGTCTTGATTTTCTCCTGCATTAAATTTTTCATTAGTGGCCGAAACGGTGGGCTCTAGTTCGGCCTCCCCTATGTTGGCAAGACTAGACATCGGCCTTTGAGAAATATGAAACATGCCACGATCAACATGATAGCCGGATGCTTGTTGTGCCAACTCATTTGCTCTCCAATTGTCATGTCTAGATATATGAGCAATGCTAAAATAATCCAAATCTGAAATTATATCTAGACATTTATCAAGATAAACATTAAGTGATTCGTCAAAACATTGAAAGACTTTGGATATTTGTTGCACTACTAATAACGAATCACCAAAAGCCTCAATATGTGTAGCACCTATGGCAAGCAACATCTCTAAGCCGAATAACAACGCTTCATATTCGGCTTGATTATTTGTGCAAAAGTATTCTAAGCGGCATGAGGCTTCAAAAACAGCACCATGAGGAGATATATAAACAATACCAACACCTTGGCCATTGCTACACACTGAACCATCAAAATATAATCTCCATGGTGCTAATGAGACAACGTTTATATCAATATCATGCTTATCATCAATACGATGCTCAACAATAAAATTAGCAACAATTTGGCCTTTCATGGATTTCAGAGATTCATAAGCCAAATCATATTCAATTAAAGCATAAGCCCACTTGCCAATTCTACCACTAAGAATTGGCCTATGCAACATGTATTTGATGACATCAGTTTGACAAACTATAATGCAAGTACTAGGCACTAGATAATGTCTCAATTTTGTGCAAGCATAATATAAGCATAAGCATAGTTTCTCAATAAATGTATACCTTGTCTCGGCGTCCAATAACCGTCGGCTCAAATAAGTAATAGCATGCTCCTTTCCTTCGGTCTCTTGAGTCAAAACAGCACCAATAACCTCCGCTGCAACGTAAAGTCTAAATGGCTCCCTGTGCCTAGGCGCTTTCATAACCGGAGGAGTGCACAAATATTTCTTAATCATATCAAATGCCTCTTGCTGTTTTGCACCCCAAGTAAAATCAACATCATTCTTTAACCGAAGGATAGGAGTAAATGCATCAACCTTCCCTGATAGATTGGCTATGAACCTCCTCAAATAATTGACCTTGCCAAGGAATTTTTGCATATCTCTTTTGCATGTTGGAGCCCCTACTTTCTGTATAGATTCTATCTTTTTGGGATCAATTTCCACGCCATCTTCATGAATAATGAAACCCAGAAACTTCCCAGCCGATACACCAAAGGCACACTTCAAAGGATTCATTTTCAACCCATATTTCTTCATTCTTTCAAAAGCCAAACGCAAATCGGCTAAGTGAGATTCAAAAACATCCCATTTGACAAAAATATCATCAATATAAACCTCAAGTATAACACCAAGTAAATCATGAAAAATTAAATTCATAGCCCTTTGATACGTGGCACCGGCATTTTTTAATCCAAAGGTCATCACTGTCCACTCAAATAAACCAAGAAAACCGGGACATCGAAAAGCCGTTTTGGACATGTCTTCTTCGGCCATAAAAATCTGGTTATACCCCGCATTACCATCAAGAAAGCTAATGACCTTATGTCCAGAAGCATCATTAATAAGCATATCGGCTATTGGCATGGGATACTCATCTTTAGGTGTAGCTCTATTCAAATCTCTGAAATCAATGCACACCCTCAACTTGCCAGAGCCTTTCTTCTCTACTGGTACAATGTTAGAAATCCACTCGGCATACCTGCAAGGTCTAATAAAATTAGCTTTAAGCAAACGACCGATCTCTTCCTTGATCCGATCATACGTTTTCGGATTAAACTTTCTGGCCGATTGCTTGTATGGTCTAAAACCGACCTTTATAGGTAACCGATGCTCCACTAGCTCTCGGCCTAAACCCGGCATCTCATGATATTCCCATGCAAAGCAACAAACATATTCTTTCAATAGCTCGATCAACTTAGCCTTATGATCAGCTCTTAAATTTTTGTTTACAAATGTCGGCCTAGGAATTGAACCATCTCCTATATCTATCTCTTCTAATGGATCGGCCGATGTAAAACCTTGTCCTAACTTATCCATATTATCTAACTCTTCTATGGACTCATACATATCGTTCTCATTGGACCGATATTCTACAAGACGCTTTTGTAACCACTCTGAGTTAGGATCCATTTAAATACATCATACCTTGGAGCCGATTATCGCCAACCGGCTTTAAAGAAACGGGCACGAAACCACTTTTTGTGGCGCTAAGAAAATCATATTCTGATAAGTCGCGCCCCGTCAAGCAAGTAGCATTGGGATGTTGCCAATCCACCGATGCATCGGCCAAAGCAACACAAGCCGAATTATCCGCATGAATGACTTCTACTTCATCATCAACCCATTGAATCAAAAACTGGTGCATAGTAGATGGCACGCATTGGTTCGCATGAACCCAATCGCGGCCTAATATCACATTGTAGTTACCTTGCACCTCGGCGACAAAGAATGCGGTAGCCAAAGTTTTGCTTCCCACCGTAAGCTCCACATACATCACACCTTTGGCTTCAGTTTTCTCTTTGCCTTCAAATCCATTAAGCACCATGTTGGTCTTTATTAACTCTTCATCACGCAGCCCCAATTTTTTGAAGACCGAATATGGCATAAGATTCACCACAGCACCACCATCGATAAGCATTCTAGCAACCGGCGATCCATTAATATGACCTTTAAGGAACAATGGCTTCAAGTGCGTCACCGGTTATTTTGGCTTCTCGAATATAGCATTTTTAGGACCAAAATCTAGCTGAGCTACTTCCCCTTCTTCATCTATAGCACGAAATTCAGCGGGTAAGTAATACACCATATTAATATCCATACCTTCATGAACTGGTGTAGACTCATAATCAAGCATTTCATCTCCTTCCGCAAGCATGTCCACTGACTCTGAAATATCTTCAAGGGAAGGGGAAGTAGTAGGCAAAGTGGACGATGTAATAGTAGCCGCATCGTCCTCAGTTGGTGGTGTAGGTGTTGCTATGATCAATGCAGAAGCTGCAATGTTTTCCTTTTGCTTTGGCCTCCACACTTGTTTTGGGGGTACCATGGGACGGCTTTCATTGAATAATTTATCCCTTAGCTTTTCTGCTTCTTGTTCCTCCTTCTCATGACTCCTCATGCGCTGCAATCTCCTTTTTTGCGCCTTGGTCAGACCGGAAGGACACCACTTTGGCTGAGTATATTTTGGATCCCTCGACTTGGCCTTGCTTATGCTAGCTTCATGATCATTAGCCATGGGGCCTTGCTGGACCGCAGCCACATCTTTATTAGAATCAGCCGGATTATCAACAATAATCGGCTCTTTGATTATTAATTCTTTAGTGCCTATCATAATAGTTTCACCACTAGCATTCTTCTCCTTTTGCTTGCTAGGCTCTGAAATTTCAGCACTTGGTGATTTGGCACGCCACACTTGCCGGTTGACCCTTTTTTCATTATCTTGCATTGGCCGATTGACACCATTGGTCAAATGGCCTCGTGTGGGATAAGAAAGCCTCTCATGAACGGGCCTACTTGTTTCTGCCCAACCAGGATGAAAAGCATAAGGGGCCATTGGAGGCTGCCCCCATCCTCCATTGAAGCTTCCCATGTAGTATGGCGCATAGGGGGGCGGCGCCATCCATGGTCCTGGTGCCCATGACCCATATGACCTTGCGTGATGATGAGATTCTTCCCTCGGAGGTGATCTTGAGCGCTTCAAATTTGATGACCGGTTAGAGCTATAACCGGCTGCTTGATTGGCATACTTGGACATCAGCATATCAAAAATTGGCTTGATTCTCTTGCGCTGCACTTTAGCTTCATTCGTTTTCCACTTGCCAACCTCTGGACTCTTGGGCTTAACAAATTTGACATGAGTGTTCTCTTGCACTTGTGATTGCCCCCCGAGTGTAGGATTCTTGATGGTGATCTTGATTACCTCCTTGCCATCGGGTTGCTTATCAAGCACAACTTGTCTCCCCAAGACCTTGTTGCTCTCCTCATTTTTCCTGGGCTCACCAATGACAATATTATTTTTATTAGATGATTCGGCTATGTTGGGCCGAATTAACATCCTCTTCCCCTCCAAATCCATGGTGTTCATTAGGAAAGGCTTCTTATCAACTTGCATTTCAGAAAAATTCAATCGTCCGTCATTAATGGCCGATTGTATCTGTCGTCGAAAAACATTACAATTATTAGTAGCATGAGAAAAAGAATTATGATACTTGCAATAAGCACGCCGTTTCAGCTCTTCGAACGGCGGTAAAGTATGAGATATTCTAATAATCTTGGCTTGCAACAAAGCATCAAATATTCTATCACACTTAGTAATGTTGAAAGTAAATTTCATCTCTTCATCACGATTCTTATGAATCAGCTTTAAATCATTGCAAGTAAATGGTTTGGCCTTAGATGGCCAAACAAATTCAGCAGCATAAATATCACCCTCATCGTCCGAGTGGTCACTACCATACTCAACCATATTCATTTTAGAACGATCAGTTTTATATCTATGCACCTCTTTAAGATCTTTGCTTCGGCTTTCTTGAGCCAAAGCCCTTTGCAAGACTTGGTTGATATTTAAATTCTCGTATCCTTCTAGCCTTTCTCTAATGTGAGTTCTCAAACCACTAAGCACAAGATCAGCAAAATCTCTCTCGGTTATCACCAAACTATAGCACCGGTTTTTTGTATCCCTAAATCTTTTGACATAATCGGAGACCGATTCATCATACTTTTGCTTAACCGATGTAAGATGGGATAGCTTAAGCTCATTGTCACCACTGTAGAAGTGATCGTGAAACTTTTGTTCCAAGTGAAACCATGTAGTAATAGAACCAGGTGGTAACGCAGAAAACCACGAGAAAGCAGTACCGGTTAAAGATAAAGGAAAATAACGTACTCTCCACTCATCTCGTGAACTTGCCTCACCTAATTGTGCCAAGTACTGACTAACATGCTCCCAGTTGGTTTTTGTGCCCTCTCCATTAAACTTAACAAAATCTGGAATTTTATATCCCGGAGGGCATTGAATTGCATAAAAGTATTCTGGATATGGCTTTTGATAAATACGGTTCCTTGGCAACTCAACTCCAAAATTCTCTCGGAGCATCTTAGCCATCTCCCCTCTAAGATTAGCTAGACCATCATCCATGGTGGACGATGAAGCTTGTGGCGGTAGCATAGGAGGAGTAGGGTTAGTAGTTGCAGGTGTGAATTGTGGCATGCATGCCGAATTGTAATTCGGCAGTGATCTAATAGGGTTTGCTCTTGTAGGTAGGGTTTGGTTCGGCGTCACCACCGAACTTGGCATACTCATGATAGGATTAATGGGTGCAGCAACAATTTGATTTGTGGGGCTAGGATAAAAATTCATCGGCACGGGGGGCGCCGATGAAATAGGTAAAGTTGGACTAGGGATTTCTGCGGTAACAGGCACACCAACATTACCACTAGATGATTGAGGCACACTATTTTTAGCATTACTATTCTCCAAGAAAATTTGGTATAAAAGATTATTGCTATCAGTAATGCGACTATCAATTTCAGCCCATACCTCAGGAGAGAAGGTATTACTTACAGAGGGTTTAACCTGTTCATCATGAAGAGGAGGAAACTTGATTTCTCCAACCGGAGTGATATTGCCTTGACGATCCTTTTTGAACTTAGCAAGGAACTCCTGCATCTCCTTCTCTTCACGTGCCTTCTTGTACTCCTCATAAGTTTGGCGATGTTCCTCCGATAACTCCTCAAAATTGGGCTTGATTATGTTATCGGCGTCGATTTCCGAGGGTTTGGGGATCTTGTCGTTGCCAGACATGATGGATGAAGATGATGATTGATCTTTGTCCCCAGCGGAGTCGCCAAAAAGTGTGTTCGCACACGAACACGTCACGTGTACCCTCGACGCCGGGGGTGGTGCACCGCAGCTCACGTCGAAGGAGTCTCACCGGAAGCGCGATTCGCAAGTCGACCGGCGAGAGCTTTTGAAGACCCGAAACCCTACACTCCCGGGAGGGACCCCGTCGGGGAGTGCGGCGGCTATGGGCTGCCCTAGGTCAGTCAAGCCGCCCCTAGAGCCTCGGTATTCACAGCTCTCCAACACGAAGAACGACGAAGAACGAGGGAGCAAGAACGAGGGAGGAACAAAACGTAGATGAAAAAGTTGTAGATGCGTTTGCGATTGTGTGTTGTTGTTCAATCGGCCATCACCCCTTGAGTATATAAGAGGCGGCTGGACTTCCCGTGCAAGTAAAAGGCTTGGATTCACGTCCAAAACCCTAGCCAAATTCGGATTGGTTTTATCCGAACTTTCCAAAACTGTTCTGTTTAAATTGGCTGTACCTTGCGGGTAATATTTGAGGTGGTAAACGACCTCGGATGGAAAAGAGCCCAAAAGCAATCTTGACCGTTTCGACGAGACGAACAACTTTCATGTTGAACGTTTTTCGATTTGAAGCCATATTCTAGGCCAAAACGGTCACGCAATACAGGCTGTTATTCGCGCTACCCATCAGACACATGGCTGGTGGGGCGCGCCACTTTTGGCTCTGTGACAGGGCTGTGTTCGGATGGCTGTAACTTTTGCATACGAACTTGGATCGGGACGATTTTTATATCAAAATCGATCGTTTCGACGAGACGCACAACTTTCATGTTGAAACTTTTTCCATTTGATGTCATCTTAATTGGATTTCAAGCCATTCTTTAATCTGGTGTCACCATGAGCATCTCTGAACTTGTCATAACTTTTGCATCCGGACTCCGTTTTAGACAACTTTCATATCCATCTTGATCTTCTCAAAGAAAGCCATCTCATGGTGACTTCCAATCATAAGTTTGAAGTAATCTTGACATAGATTAAAGCAACTTTTACGATTGTGCCACTTTTGAGCGTCAACAAGTTGTAGAAACTTGTAGGATGAGATATCGACGAGAGGAATGTCCTAAAAAAAGATATCAACCAGAGGGGGTGAATGTAAATTGAATAATTTTAGCAATTTCTACAAAACAGATATAAGACCAAAGAAATAGATTGTTAAAATTAAAAGGAGATTGTCGAATGGAAGAATAACTCAACAAGAAACTATACGACTTAGTAGCATGCAAGGTGGACTAGTAAGATACAAGTGCAGAAATGCCTACTAGCGGCGTTCAGAACATGTATTTAGTGGCACTAGGTGCCAATGCCGCTAGTGTGACGGCAGTGGTAAGCGTCCACACCCAACGCCACTTGTATATCTCTCATCTAACAAATTATTAATACTGCACCATGGACGGTAGATGGCAGCAATAGAAGTCATGTGCCATGTGGCTGATGCTCGCTTTGTCCAGCGGGTCCCAGTGTCAGTAAACACCTACTATCAGATAACCCCAGCATGTTACACTAATCTAGTTAAAACATTAATTAAACTAAACCTTACTCAAATATTAATATTAAACTAGTTGGCATCCACATTTTACACAGATTTGAACAACACTATTGAAATCACAAAATTAAATCTAATTAAAACTAAAAGGAACGCCCAATTCCTCACCTGCATAACGCCGTCCGAGATGGAGACAATGGCCTCATGGTCGTAGATGGATCCTAAGTACTCCACATTGGATGGAGGAGCAGCCGGAACAGGAGTTGGCTGGCTCAGCTCCTATAGCATCTCGTTGGGAGGAAGCGACTTGAATATCGCCCGAACCTAAGGAAGCGTGTGCGACATACACAAGTCCTTTACGTTGTGGCATGTAGGAGGCAGTGGCGGACGTAGCACTGCTAGGAAAACCCCTATAGGAAACCACTTAATAGTGGTGCGGGTCAGTAGTAGCCCGGTCGAAAAGTGCACGCTACCGGTAGTGAATAGTAGGAACGCGGGCACAGACAGACGACACTACTACTAAGTGCTCCACACCGTGTCCCCAACATAGGTAAGTAGGGCGGGCTGTTGATTACCCACAAGTATAAGGGATCAATCGTAGTCCTTTCGATAAGTAAGAGTGTCGAACCCAACAACGAACAAAAGGAATCAATAAGCGATTTTCACCAAGGTATTCTCTGCAAGTGATGTAAATAGTGGTGACAGATAGTTTGATAGCAAGATAATTTGCAGCAACTAACAAGTAACAATAGTAACAAGGTGCAACAAGGTGGCCTAATCCTTTTTATATCAAAGGACAAGCCGAAACTGTTTCTTATAGTGAGCAAAGCGCTCTAGAGGACACATGGGAATGTTGTCTAGTTAACTTCATCAAGATTCATTGACTCGCGTTCACTGTTTTGATAAGTTATTATCTGGGTAGACTGGTGGTACTGTGTTGTTCTTACTTGAACAACCCACTTATGATTACCCCCATCGCAAGCATCCGTAACTATGTAAGAAGAATTAAGATAAATCTGCCATAGAAGGAAACATATGGATCCAAATCGGCCGCTTACGGAATAGTGCATAAATTAGGATTTAAAATCATGTCACTCTCGCAACCCATCATCTACTTACTAATCCCATAATGTCTTCCCCTAGGCTAAAAAATGGTAATGTGTCATGTAGTCGATGTTCAAACGCCGTCACTAGAGGAGGGACAACATAACACGTCATTATAACATGGAACGAAAACCATCTTGACATGATTAATTATAACAAGACTTCTCCCATGTCCTTAAGAACAAATGAAACTACTCAAAAATCATATTTATGTTTATGATCAGAGGGGAATTATATATAACTAACAACTGAATATATGATCTTCCACCAAGTAAACCAACTAGCATCAATTACAAGATGTAATCAACACTACTAGCTACCCACACATACCAATTTGGGATTTTGGGAGAAAGATTGAATACATGAGATGAACTAGGGTTTGAGATGAGATTGTTCTTGTGAAGATATTGATGCAAACGAGTCCTCCCATGATGAGAGGAGCGTTGATCATGACTATGACTTCGAGTGTCCCCTATAGGAGGGAAGAATCCCCGACGGAATCGCTCCGCCGGAGAGCAGAAGTGCTCCTTTCCAGGTTCCACCTCGAGACGGCGTCACTTTGTCCCAAAGTCTTCCTCTTATTTTTTTAGGAAAAATGGCCTCATATAGCAGATGATGGGCATCAGGGGATCTTTGTGAGCCCAACAAGGCACCTCGGCACGCCCGCCAGCCTTGTGGGCCCACTAAGGGTCTTCTCCAGCACTCCTTGCTTCAACTATCTTTATATATTCCAAAATGTTTCTCCACAAATTTTCAGGTCAGTTGGAGCGCTGGAGAATAACTATCTTTGTTGTAGCTCATTTAGGCACATAATTCCAGATGTTGCCAATCTTCCTCTTCAAATGTATGTTGCATTTTAAGAGAGAAAACGCATTAAAATTGCATCATAAAGTGAAATATTGATATAAAATATGATAAATAACAATATATGAAAACATGATGCAAAATGGACGTATCAACTCCCCCAAGTTCAGGTCCGCTTGTCCTCAAGCGAATACCGAATTCGATAATCAAAACGATAGGTTTATACAGAGAGGTGTCTATAAATCAAAATACGTACATGGAAGCATCATGATCATTTTTATAGTGCTACTTCTTGAGTTTGTGTTGGTTTTTCCATTGAAGAGGAAAGAGTGATGCAGCAAAGTAGAGATAAGTATTTTTCTCAGTTAAGAACCAAGGTATTGATACGTCTCAAATGTATCTATAATTTTTTATTGTTCCATGTTGTTATATTATCAATATTGGATGTTCTATATTCATCATGTTGTTATATTATCAATATTGGATGTTTTATATTCATTTACTAGCAACTTTATATAATTTTTTGGGACTAACCTATTGATATAGTGCCAACTGCTAGTTGCTGTTTTTTGCTTGTTTTTTACTTTGCAGAATATCAATACCAAACGGAGTCCAAATGCGATGAAACTTTTTGAAGATTTTTTTTCTGCCCAGAAGACACCCAGAAGGCCCAATAAGTGCACTAGAGGGGGCCTTTGAGGCCCACTAGGCACCAGGGCGCGCAAGAGGCCCCAGGCCCATCCTGGTGGTTAGTGGAGCCCATAGGCAGCCCCTCCAGCGACTACAAGCTCTATAAATTCTATAAAATCCCAAAACCCCTTGGGGAGTCAAGAGAAAACAGTTTCCACTGCCGCAAGTTTCAGAACCATGATATCCAATCTCGATGACTTTTCCGGCTCTCTATCGGAGGGGTCAACAATCATAGAGGGGTTCTTCATCATCACCCTTGCACTTTCGATGATGTGTGGGTAGTTTACCACAAACCTACGGGTATGTAGGTAGTAACTAGATGGCTTCTTCTCTCTTTTTGATCTGCAATACAATGTACTCGTCAATGTTCTTGGAGATCTATTTGATGTAATGACTTTTTGCGGTGTGTTTGCTAGTATCCGATGAACTGTGAGTTTATGATCAAATCTATCTATGAATATTATTTGAGTCTTTCCTGAACTCTTTTATGCATGATTGTTATAGCCTCGTATTTCTTCTTCCAAACATTGGTTTGGTTTGGCCAACTAGATTTATTTTTCTTGCCATGGGAAGATGTGCTTTGTGATGGGTTCGATCTTGCGGTGCTCAAGCTCAGTGACAGAAGGAGACATGACACGCATGCATCGTTACCATTAAGGATAAAAATATGGGGTCCATTTCAAAATGAATAGATCTTGTCTACATCATGTCATCATTCTTATTGCATTACTCCGTTTTCCATGAACTTAATACACTAGATACATGCTGGATAGCGGTCGATGTGTCGAGTAATGGTAGTATATGCAGGCTGCAGTCGGTCTACTAATCTTGGACGTAATGCCTACACACATGATCTTTGCCTTGGATATTGTCATGACTATTCGATTTTCTATCAATTGCCCAACAGTAATTTGTTTACCCACCGTATGCTATTTTCTCGAGAGAAGCCTCTAACGAAATCTACGCACCCCGGGTTTATTTCCTATCATATTAAAAAACCAAAAATACATTGCTGCAATTTTCCTTTATTTATTTTATTTTGTGTTTTTGTTAGATCTATTTATCAAGTTTCATACAATTTAATCTATCTCAATAGGGAGGAGGTATTGACAACCCCTCTTACGCTTTGGGTTGCAACAATTTATTATTTGTGTGCAGGTGTTGTTTACATAGTGTGGGTGGATCCTCCGACCGGATTGATAACCTAGGTTTCATAACTGAGGGATATACTGATAACCCACAAGTGTAGGGGATCGGAACAGTTTTCGAGGGTAAAGTATTCAACCCAAATTTATTGATTCGACACAAGGGGAGCCAAAGAGTACTCTTAAGTATTAGCAGCTGAGTTGTCAATTCAACCACACCTGTGAACTTAGTATCTACAGCAAGATAGTTTAGTAGCAAAGTAATATGATAGTGGCGGTAGCAGCAATAAAAGTAACGATGTTATTTTTGTAGTTTTTGTAATAGTAGCAGCGGAAAAGTAAATAAGCAACAAGCAATATATGTAAAGCTCGTAGGCATTGGATTGGTGATGGGAAATTATGTCGGATGCAATTCATCATGTAGAAGTTATAACCTAGTGTGACACAGAACTAGCTCGAGTTCATCAATGCAATGTAGGCATATATTCCGAATATAGTCATAGGTGCTTATGGAAAAGAACTTGCATGACATCTTTTGTCCTACCCTCCCGTGGCAGCGAGGTCCTATTGGAAACTAAGGGATATTAAGGCCTCCTTTTAATAGAGTACCGGGCCAAAGCATTAACACATAGTGAATACATGAACTGCTCCAACTATGGTCATCACCGGGAGTGGTCCCGATTATTGTCACTTCGGGGTTGCCGGATCATAACACATAGTAGGTGACTATAGACTTGCAAGATAGGATCATGAACACACATATATTCATGAAAACATAATAGGTTCAGATCTAAAATCATGGCACTCGGGCCCTAGTGACAAGCATTAATCGTATCAAAGTCATAGCAACATCAATCTCAGAACATAGTGGATACTAGGGATCAAAACCTAACAAAACTAACTCGATTACATGACAGATCCCATCCAACCCATCACCGTCCAACAAGCCTACAATGGAATTACTCACGCACGGCGGTGAGCATCATGGAATTGGTGATGGAGGAAGGTTGATGATGACAATGGCGTCGATCTCCACTCTCCAGAGCCCCAAACGGACTTTAGATCAGCCCTCACGAGAGAGATTAGGGCTTGGCGGCGGCTCCGTCTCGTGAAACGCGATAATTTTTTCTCTCAGATTTTTTTCTCCCCGAAAGTGAAGATATGGGATCTGGGGATACGTCGGTGGAGCACTAGCGAGCCCACAAGGTAGGGGCGCGCCCTGGGCAGGGGGCGCCCCCCACCCTCGTGGATAGGGTGTGGCCCCCTGGTCTGGATCTTCTTGCAGATATTTTTTATATTTACCAAAATAAATCTCCGTGGACTTTCAGGTCATTCCGAGAACTTTTTATTTCTGCACAAAAACAACACCATGTCAATTCTACTGAAAACAGCGTCAGTCCGGGTTAGTTCCATTCAAATCATGCTAGTTAGAGTCCAAAACAAAGGCAAAAGGGTTTGGAAAAGTAGATACGTTGGAGACGTATCAACTCCCCCAAGCTTAAACCATTGCTTGTCCTCAAGCAATTCAGTTGACAAACTGAAAGTGATAAAGAAAAACTTTGGCAAACTCTGTTTGCTCTTGTTGTTGTAAATATGTAAGCTAGCATTCTGGTTTTCAACAAGATCATGAACTAACCACATTCACAATAACTTTCAGGTCTCAAGACTACTCACATCAATGGCATAATCAACTAGCGAGCAATAATAATAAACCTCGGATGACAACACTTTCTCAAAACAATCATGATATGATATAACAAGATGGTATCTCGCTAGCCTTTCCGAGACCGTAAAACATAAATGCAGAGCACCTTTAAAGATCAAGGACTGACTAGACATTGTAATTCATGGTAAAAGAGATCCAGTCATGATCATACTCAATGCAAATTAATAGTAATAGATGAAATGACAGAGGTGCTCTCCTACTAGTGCTCTTTGATGAGAGGATGACGACTCTGCTTAAAAATAAATAGATAGGCCCTTCGTAGAGGGAAGCAGGGATTTGTAGAGGTGCCAGAGCTCGATTTTTAAATAGAGATGAATAACATTTTGAGTGGTATACTTTCATTGTCAACATGACAACCAAGAATCTCGATATCTCCCATGCTACGCACATTATAGGCGGTTCCCAAACAGAATGGTAAAGTTTATACTCCCCCAACCACCAACAAGCACACTCAACGGCTAGCCCAAAACAACGGGTACCATCCAAACCAGCAACAACCCTGGGGGAGTTTTGTTTAATTATTATGATTTCGAGCATGGGACTGGGCATCCGGATTACCATCCATTTTCTCATGAATGATGAGCGGAGTCCATTCATCGTGAGAAAACCCACCTAGCATGGAAGATATAGACAGCCCTAGTTGATACATGAGCTGTTCGAGCATACAAAACATAATTTCATTTGAAGGTTTAGAGTTTGGCACATACAAATTTACTTGGAACGTCAGGTAAATACCGCATGTAGGAAGGTATAGTGGACTCACGTGGATAACTTTGGGGTTTATGGAAGTGGATTCACAAGTAGTATTCCCGCTTAGTACAGGTGAAGGCTAGAAAAAGACTAGGAAGTGACTAGCTAGAGAGCAACAACGGTCATGCACATGCATTAAAATTAATCAACAATGAATGCAAGCATGAGTAGGTTATAAATCACCATGAACATAAATATCGTGGAGGCTATGTTCATTTGTTTCAACTACATGCGTGAACATGTGCCATGTCAGATCACTTGAATTGTTCAAAGGAGGATACCACCCTATCATTCCGCATCACAACCATTTTAATATCATGTTGGCACGCAAGATAGACCATTATAAACTCTCAGCTAATTAAGCATGGCATAAGCAGCTATGATCTCTAATTGTCATTGCAAGCATGTTTCATTCATAACAAGCTGAATCAGGAACGATGAACTATCATATTTACAAAAACAAGAGAGGTCGAGTTCATACCAGCTTTTCTCATCTCAATTAGTTCATCATATATCATCCTTATTGCCTTTCACTCGTACGACCGAACAGTGTGAATAATAATAATAGTGCACGTGCATTGGACTGAGCTGGAATCTGCATACATTTAAATACAAGAGAGAAAACAAGAAAATGTGGCTCAAGGTTAAATCAACAATAAAGCATATGAGATCCACTAAGAATTTTTAATCATGATCTTCTACTCTTAACCCCCAAAGAAAAGAAAAGAAACTATTTACACGGGAAAGCTCCCAACAAGCAAAAGAAGAACGGGAAATCTTTTTGGGTTTTCATTTTTAACTACTACTACAAGCAAAGATAGTAAACTAGCTAGAAGCTACAACTAATAATTTCTTTGTTTTTCTTAAGGTTTTTCTAGCACACGAGAAAAAAGACTAAGAAAAAGAAACTGAAACTAAGCATGGATGGTACAATGAAAGAGTGTGAGCACCGACAACTAGAATAAGTGTGAACTTGAATGTAAAGTCGGTGAGAAACACGTACTCCCCCAAGCTTAGGCTTTTGGCCTAAGTTGGTCTATGGCCAGTATTGGCCTGCCGGATATCCAAAGTCGTAGTTGGGGTTGTACGAGGATGCAACAGCTACTGCATGCTGAGCTGCAGCTCGAAGGCAGGCTGCCTCTGTCATGTTATAATAAGGATTTGCCTCCTCCATTGTTATAGTGTATCTCCCTTTTGCCTGAAAGTTAAACAAAGTAGGGGCAGGAAGAACAATAGGGATCGCATACTGCCTGTTAAAAATTAGTCGATATTTGAGGGTTCGATCATCCCACTATATAAACCGGTGACTAGTCATAGCATGGCAATCTAAATAAGCAGGCGGTAAAGGTTCATCATTCTCGTGCACAGGCACACCAAGAAAGCGGGCTATGCGAGTGCCATAAATCCGACCAAATAAATTTCCAATTATACCATTATGGTATAGCCTACGTGCAATAATGGCTCCCAAGTTATATTGTCTATCACTTAGTACAACACTCCTGAGAACACTGAGATCTGGGACGCACATATGACAAGCCTCATCTTTACCATTTATGCATCTATCAATAAAGAGAGCAAAGTAATGAATAGGAGGAAAATGGATGCTCCCTATGGTAGCCTGTGTGATTTCCCTAGATTCCCCCACTGTAATACTAGCAAGGAATTCTCTAAATTCAGATTTGTGAGGATCACCCTTACTGCCCCACTGTGGAAGCTTACAAGTATCATTAAAATCCTCTAAATCCATGGTGTAAGATTTATCATACAGGTCAAACAGTACAGTGTGAGAATTACGTGAAGATGAAAATTTAAACCTTCTCACAAAGCTATCAGTTAAGCCACGGTATTGAGGGCACTTATCTTGTATGAAGCCCTCGAGGTCAGCGTTGCGCACGTATCTGTAAAATTCATCCTTGATGCCAGCCTGATCCATAAAGTCATCCGACGGCCATTCACAAGGCCGTATGTCAGCATCCCTCGGTGGTTCATCGTCCGGCTCACGGAACGCGAGCCTCGGTTCTTGCTTCCTCGAAGAACCACCTTGGATGTTTTTCTATGCATTTTTCTGAAATTTTTAGTAACTCAAAATAAAAGTTAACCAAACTCAACAAGATTGATAGCAACAACTCCTATAAGCGCCTAGAGACTACATCATGCATTAGAACTACTTGGGACCAAGAAAATTTGACATGCAAGCTCAAGAACAAGGTCACCACAACAACAAAAATTTGCAATAAATAGAGCACTAGAACAAAAACTAATTGGACCAATGGAGGAGTCACATACCAAGGAAAAATCTCCCCAAACAATTTGGTGAATGGTGCTTTGAGCAAGGAGATCGAAAATGACAGCAAGATGAGCTAGAACTCGGGTTTGAGCTAGTTAGTGATTTTTTTGGGAGGAAGAAGAAGAGTGTGGGTGCAGGAATAAGTGGAGGGGGGCCACGTGGGGCCCACGAGATAGGGGGCACGCCCTGGGCAGAGGGGCATGCCCTGGACGCTCGTGGCCAGGTGCTGGCTCCCCTCGCTGTGTGTTTTGTGCCATATTTCCACAAATATTGTAGAAAAAATCATATTTCATTTTCATGGAATTTGGAGAACTTTTATTTTCAGGATATTTTTTTATTGCACGGATAAGTCTGGAAACAGACAGAGAATAATATTTTTGTTTTATTTATCCTAATTAACAGAAAGTAAAAAGAGGGTACAGAAGGTTGTGCTATCTAGATTCACCTATCCCATGCTCATCAAAAGGAATCCATTAACAAGGTTGATCAGGTCTTGTTAATAAACTCTTTCCGAATAACACGAAACCGGAGAATTTTCGAATAATACTAGGTTACCTCAATGGGGATATGTATGTCCCCAACAATAAGAATGTCATATGTCTTCTTGATAGTAGGAAGAGGAAATTCAAAACCTCTAATAGTAATAGTTGAAAATTTTCCAATATAATTGATACTGTGGACCCGAGGTTGTTTCCTCGGAAAGTGTACCGTATGCTCATTACAATAGACATGAAAAGTGACATTGCGTTTGTTGCAATCAATAACAGCCCCTACAGTATTAAAAAATGGTCTACCAAGGATAATAGACATACTATCGTCCTCAGGAATATCAAGTATAACAAAGTCTGTTAGAATAGTAACATTTGCAACTACAACATGCACATCCTCAAATGCCGGCAGGTATAGCAGTTGATTTATCAACCATTTGCAAAGATATTTCAGTAGGTGTCAACTTACTCAAGTCAAGTCTACGATATAAAGAGAGAGGCATAACACTAACACCAGCTTCAAGATCACACAAAGCAGTTTTAACATAGTTTTTCTTAATGGAGCAAGGTATAGTAGGTACTCCTGGATCTCCTAGTTTCTTTGGTATTCCACCCTTAAAAGTGTAATTGGCAAGCATGTGGAAATTTCTATTTCAAGTATATTTCTTTTGTTGGTAATAATACCTTTCATATACTTAGCATAAGGATTTGTTTTAAGCACATCAGTCAAACGCATACGCAAAAAGATAGGTCTAATCATTTCAGCAAAGCGCTCAAAATCCTCATCATCCTTTTTCTTGGATGGTTTCGGAGGAAAGGGCATGGGTTTCTGAACCCATGGTTCTCTATCCCTACCGTGCTTCCTAGCAACAAAATCTCTCTTCTCATAATGTTGATTCTTTGATTGTGGGTTATCAAGATCAACAGCAGGTTCAATCTCTACATCATTATGATTGCTAGGTTGAGCATCATCATTAATATTATCACTATGTTCATGTTCATTACTAGATTGTGTCTCAACATCAGAATCAGATATATCGTTGGGATTCTCAGGTGTGTCAGCTACAGGTTCACTAGAAGCATGCAAAGTCCTATCATTTTTCTTTTTCTTCTTCTTAGAAGAACTAGGTGCATCTAAATTAGCTCTCTAAGAATCTTGCTCAATTCCCTTAGGGTGGCCTTCAGGATACAGAGGTTCCTGAGTCATTTTACCACCTCTAGTTGCAACTCTAACAGCATAGTCATTATTCTTATAATTTAATTCATTGAGCAAATCATTCTGAGCCTTAAGTACTTGTTCTACTTGAGTGGTGACCATAGAAGCATGTATACTAATGAGTTTCAGTTCACCTTTAGCTCTGGACAGATAATCATTCAAGCGTTCAATCATAAAAGCATTGTGTTGCAATTGCCTACCAACATAAGCATTGAAGTTTTCTTGGTTCACAATAAAATTGTCAAACTCATCTAAACATTGGCTAGCAGACTTATAACGAGGAATATCACCTTCATCAAATCTATAAATATAATTTACCTTTACTACCTGTGTCGGGTTATCAAGACCATGTATTTCTTCAATAGGTGATAAATTCTTAACATCTTCAGCTTTAATACCTTTTTTTCATAGATTTCTTTGCCTCTTGCATATCTTCAGGACTGAGAAATAGAACACCTGTTTTCTTGGGAGTTGGCTTAGGGGCTGGTTTAGGAAGTGTCCAATTATTTTCATTAGCCAGCATATTATTCAATAGTAATTTATCTTGTTCAACTGTTCTCTCCCTGAAAATACAACCAACACAACTATCCAGGTGTTCTCTGGAAGCATCGGTTAGTCCATTATAAACGACATCAAGTATATCATGCATCTGAAGAGGATGATCAGACAAAGCATTAAGTAACTGGAGAAGCCTCCCCCAAGCTTGTGGGAGACTCTTTTCTTCAGTTTGAGCAAAGTTATATATTTCCCGTAAGGCAGCTTGTTTTTTATGAGCGGGAAAATATTTAACAGGGAAGTAATACATCATATCCTGGGGACTACACACACAACCAGGATCAAGAGAATTAAACCAAGTCTTAGCATCACCTTTAACAAGAAAGGAAATAACTTAAGGATATAGTAATGACGAATCTTTTCATCGTTGGTAAACAGGGTGGCTATATCATTCAACTTAGTAAGATGTGCCACAACAGTTTCAGACTCATAGCCATGGAAAGGATCGGACTCAACCAAAGTAATTAACTCTGGATTAACAAATAATTCATAATCCTTATCAGTAACACAGATAGGTGAAGTAGCAAAAGCAGGGTCATGTTTCATTCTAGCATTCAAGGACTTTTCTTTCAGCTTAGCTAATAATTTCTTACGATCATATCTATCGCTGCAAGCAAGAAAGTCTCTAGCAGTTTCTTCATCCATAACATAACCCTCAGGAACAACATGCAATTGATATCTATTGGGAGAAGCTTCATCATCACTTTCATAAATATCATCAGTTTCAATATTTGCATTCTCCCTAACCTTAGCAATTTGTTCATCTAGAAATTCACCTAGTGCCACAATATCATGCATAAAAGTAGTTTCATCATACATAGTAGAAGTGGCATCATCAAGAACATACGACATATCAGATTCAATAGCAGGAGTAGGTGTCGGAAGTTTACTCATGACAGAAGGAGAATCAAGTGCAGAGCTAGATGGCAGGTCCTTACCTCCCCTCGTAGTTGAGGATAAGATCTTGGTTTTTGAGTCCTTCAAATTCTTCATCGTGATCAACAGATATAAATCCCAAGTGACTTAAAGAATAGAGCTATGCTCTCCGGCAACGGCGCCAGAAAATAGTCTTGATAACCCACAAGTGTTGCGGATCGCAACAATTTTTGACGGTAAAGTATTCAACCCAACTTGATTGATTCGACACAAGGGGAGCCAAAGAATACTCTTAAGTATTAGCAGCTGAGTTGTCAATTCAACCACACCTGGGAACTTAGTATCTGTAGCAAGATAGTTTAGTAGCAAAGTAATATGATAGTGGCGGTAGCAGCAATAAAAGTAACGATAGTGTTTTTGTAGTTTTTGTAATCCTAGCAGTGGAAAAGTAAATAAGCAACAAGCAATATATGAAAAGCTCATAGGCATTGGATCGGTGATGGCAAATTATGTCGGATGCAATTCATCATGTAGAAGTTATAACCTAGGGTGACACAGAACTAGCTCGAGTTCATCAATGCAATGTAGGCATGTATTCCGAATATAGTCATACATGCTTATGGAAAAGAACTTGCATGACTTCTTTTGTCCTACCCTCCCGTGGCAGCGGGGTCCTATTGGAAACTAAGGGGTATTAAGGCCTCCTTTTATTAGAGTACCGGACCAAAGCATTAACACATAGTGAATACATGAACTCCTCAAACTATGGTCATCACCGGGAGTGGTCCCGATTATTGTCACTTCGGGTTTGCCGGATCATAACACATAGTAGGTGACTATACACTTGCAAGATAGGATCAAGAACACACATATATTCATGAAAACATAATAGGTTCAGATCTGAAATCATGGCACTCGGGCCCTAGTGACAAGCATTAAGCATAGCAAAGTCATAGCAACATCAATCTCAGAACATAGTGGATACTAGGGATCAAACCCTAACGAAACTAACTCGATTACATGATAGATCCCATCCAACCCATCACCGTCCAGCAAGCCTACGATGCAGTTCCTCACGCACGGCGGTGATCATCATGGAATTGGTAATGGAGGAAGGTTGATGATGACGATGGCGACGATCTCCACTCTGCGGAGCCCTGAACAAACTCCAGATCAGCCCTCCCAAGAGAGATTAGGGCTTGGCGGCGGCTCTGTCTCGTGAAATGCAATAATTCTTTCTCTCTGATTTTTTTCCTCCCCGAAAGTGAAGATATAGGATCTGAGGATACATCTGTGGAGCACCAGCCCTCCCCAGATCCTATACATTCACTTTCGGGGAGAAAAAAATCAGAGAGGAAGAATTATCGCGTTTTACGATACGGAGCCGCCGCCAAGCCCTAATCTCTCTCGGGAGGGCTGATCTGGAGTCCGTTCGGGGCTCCCGAGAGTGGAGATCGTCACCATCGTCATCATCAACCTTCCTCCATCACCAATTCCATGATGCTCATCGCCGTTCGCGAGTAATTCCATCGTAGGCTTGCTAGACGGTGATGGGTTGGATGGGATCTATCATGTAATCGAGTTAGTTTTGTTAGGGTTTGATCCCTAGTATCCACTATATTCTAAGATTGATGTTGCTATGACTTTGCTATGCTTAATGCTTATCATTAGGGCCCGAGTGCCATAATTTTAGATCGGAACCTATTATGTTTTCATGAATATATGTGTGTTCTTGATCCTATCTTGCAAGTCTATAGTCACCTACTATGTGTTATGATCCGGCAACCCCGAAGTGACAATAATCGGGACCACTCCCAGTGATGACCTTAGTTTGAGGAGTTCATGTATTCACTATGTGTTAATGCTTTGGTCCGGTACTCTATTAAAAGGAGGCCTTAATATCCCTTAGTTTCCACTAGGACCCCGCTGCCACGGGAGGGTAGGAGAAAAGATGTCATGCAAGTTCTTTTCCATAAGCATGTATGACTATATTCGGAATACATGCCTACATTGCATTGATGAAATGGAGCTAGTTCTGTGTCACCCTAGGTTATAACTTCTACATGATGAATTGCCTCCGACATAATTTCCCATCACCGATCCAATGCCTACGAGCTTATCAAGAGCTCAGCATTCAACAAGAAGCCCAGGGTCGAGGGGGGTGAGGAGCTCAAACACAGCGTGGTGACGAATGGTGAGCATTAATCGGGTGACGAATAAGGAAACGATGGTGGAGACTGATACGTCTCCAATGTATCTATAAATTTTGATTGTTCCATGCTATTATATATGATGTATTGGATGTTTAATGGGCTTTATTATACACTTTTATATTATTTTTGGGACTAACCTATTAACCCAAAGGCCCAGTCCAGATTGTAGTTTTTTTGCCTATTTCAGGGTTTCACAGAAAAGGAATATCAAATGGAGTCCAAACGGAAGGAAACCATCGGGAGAGATACTTTTGGAATGATATCTTCACGGGAGACTGGAGACCCAAGGCAGAGGGGACACGTTGCGTCCACGGGGGTGGGGGGCGCGCCCCCTCCCCTTGGGCGCACCCCCTGCCTCGTGGGCCCCACGTTGCTCCCTCGATGCCTTCCTTCCTCCTATATATACCCATGTACCCTAAAAACATCGAAGCAACAGAGAAAACCCTAATTCCACTGCCTCAACCTTCTGTTCCCGTGAGATCCCATCTTGGGGTCTTTTCCGGAGCTCCGCCGGAGGGGGGATCTTCCACGGAGTGCTTCTACATCAACACCGTCGCCTCACCATGAGTTGTGAGTAGTTTACCACAGACCTTCGGGGTCTATAGTTAGTACCTAGATGGCTTCTTCTCTCTTTTTGGATCTCAATTCCAAGTTCTCCTCGGTCTTCGAGGAGATCTATTCGATCTAATCTTTTTGTGGTGTGTTTGTGGAGATCCGATGAATAGTGGGTTTATGATCAAGATTATCTATGAGAAATATTCTGTTCTTTTCTGAATTCTTTTATGTATGATTATAATATCCTTGCAAGTCTCTTCGAATTATTGGTTTGGTTTGGCCTACTAGATCTATAGTTCTTGCAATGGGAGAAGTGCTTGGCTTTGGGTTCAATCTTGTGGTATCCTTTCCCAGTGACAGCAGGGGCAGCAAGGAACATATAGTATTGTTGCCAATTAGGATAAAAAGAAGGGGTTTATATCATATTGCTTGAGTTTATCCCTCTACATCATGTCATCTTGCTTAAAGCATTACTCTGTTCTTATGAACTTAATACTCTAGATGCATGGTGGATAGCGGTCGATGTGTGGAGTAATAGTGGGAGATGTAGCATCATTTCGGTCTGCTTGTCACAGACATGATGCCTATATATAATGATCATGCCTGGATATTCTCATAATTATTCGCTTTTCTATCAATTGCTCGATAGTAGTTCGTTCACCCACCGTAGAAATCTGCTATCATGAGAGAAGCCACTAGTGCAACCTATGGCCCCCGGGTCTATTCTCAACATATCAATCTACAATCTATTTTACTTTGCTGTTTTTACTTTCTATTTTTATATCAAAAAAATACCAAAAATATCAAACTATCCTATCTATCAGATCTCACTTCCGTAAGTGACCGTAAAGGGATTGACAACCCCTTATTGCGTTGGCTGTGAAGTTCTTATTTGTTTGTGCAGGTGCGATGGACTCGCGCACGGTCTCCTACTGGATTGATACCTTGGTTCTAAAAAACTGAGGGAAATACTTACGCTACTTTGCTGCATCACCCTTTCCTCTCCGAGGGAATACAACGCAAGCTCAAGAAGTAGCAGCGACGACGGGAAATTGCGGTGACGGGTGTGGAGGAATGAAATGGTTGCGAGTATAATCTGCGAGGCTTAGGGATAGTGAGGATTTCTCCGTTTACTTTTGTTTTTTGCGTGGAAGATGGGTTGTTCCAAAATATATATGTACTGTGAGATCAAAAGTGAATCAACTCAAAAAAAAGGGGTCTAACCATGGAGAGAATTCAGACGCCTGATATAAAGTGTTTCCTATTAATTAAACAAGATGATAACAGTGCTCTCAAGATTGGTTCCTGAGCAAGAAGGTGATGACAGGACAATAAAAGTAAATAGATAGGCCATTCGTAGAGGGAGTAGAGATTTGCAGCGGTGGCAGGCCTCATTGTTTAAAAGAGATATAATTGCGTCTTGAGAGGTGTGCTTTTGACGTCAATGGTTTATGAAAAATTTCCAATATCTTATATGCTAAACACGTTAATGGAGGTTCCCATGCAATAGGTTTTTCAGTCTTTTCACCATACTAACACAAACCATGGCTGGTCGAATCCGTGGGTGACTGCCAACTTTCAAATTAACGGGGGAGTGTTTTTATAAATAATCTATTATTGGGCATACCTGTTACCAGCTTCCCTCAAAATTGACGAGCGAATAAACTCTCATCGTTAGTAAAACACAATTAGCATCGAAGATATTGACCACCTCATCGCTCCATGTTCATTTGAGGTTTAAATATGGCACATGCAAATTTACTTGCGAAGGAAGGGTACATAACTTGGTTTCAGGATTTGGGATGCACAAGCAACATTTCCGCGTATAGTACATGCGAAGTCTGGCAATAGATTGAGAAGCGAACAACTAAATAGCGACAATGATCATAATCATGCATTTTGAATATAACATTGAGCAAGAGCATGATGAGGATATAAACACTATGAACATAAATATCATGGAGGCAATATTGAGTTTAATTCAATTACATGCGGAAACATGTGTCAAGTCAAACCACTCTAATACTTCAGAGGAGGATACCATACTAACATACCACATCATCCTCATTTTAATGCATGTTGACACACAAGATAATGTATTATGCACTCCTTGCTACTTAAGCATGGGATGAAAAACAATGAATTGTAATCATCATCATACACATGTTTACCCACGAATAACTGAAGCAAGATCACTATGGTATACATATTTACAAAAATAAAAACAAGTAGATTTCGTACCATCTTTCTTTTACCACGATCTCTTTATCAAATCATAGTTATTATTTTCTTTTACTTATACAACCGAATGATGTGAAAAATATAACATAGTGCAAGTGTACCGTGGACTAAGCTGATGTCTGCAATGACTATATACAAGGAAATTTTTCATCTTTCCTTAGATCAACAATAAAACACATAAGTGCCAACTGGAAATTATTTTTGATGTCTTCTCCTTCTGAAACAAGACTCGACGAGATGCAAGAAAATTCGAAGAAACGACAAAGAAGAGAAGAGTAAAAAGCAACAACGGAGAAGAAACGAGAGAGAAATTAGAGAAATATTTTTTTCCTGAAATTTTTAACAAAAAAGATAAGTTCAAAGAAACACACTGATTTTTTTTGGATTTTTTACTCTTTCTGAAAAAATTGCAGAAGAAAGGGGAAAAATAATTTATGTTGCTGTGGTGGGAAAAAAATAAGTGCAACAACGTACAGGCAAGAGTCCATGGCGTTCAAGCATCAGGATAAAAAGTGTGCACTCCCCGATTTTTATTAACTAATAGTCCCTCCGTTCCATATTAAGTATCGCACAAACTGTTGTGTATCTAACACTAAAATATGCCTAGATACCTCCGTTAGAGCCACACTTAATATGGACTGTGGAAGTAACTTCTTAGAAGCCTTTACTTGGTGTACATACTTATGGTTCAAAAATTGAATAGTTATATAGAAATATGCTAAGCAATTACAAAAATTATTGCCGCCAACCATTCTTTAGGGGAAATTGAAGCAAATAGCAATGAGTATCACAATAATTGTATGAAACTTTGCCTACCCTTGATGTTTATCAAAGGTTGGACATTACTGCAATTATTTTGGTAAGAAATTTTCGAACAACAGAAACATATTAGGATTTTCTGCATTTCTCTTCCACAATTTGAAGTAAATATATATTTGTCCAAAAATGTTGATATTGTTAGTCAGAAATACACTGCAGTTGCAAATCTCATTGCAAAGGAATCTTCGAATATATACAAACTGGACATCATTTCAAATATAAAAGGTCTTATATTTTGAATTAATTTCCTTTTTAACTAATTTGACAAATATTTCAATATAAAAATTAACATGTGCCTTTAATACATCAGAATATAAAATTTGTTGCTTATTTGTACATATAGTTGACTCTTTCATTCCAAAATTTCATTATTGACACAGTATTGAATAACATAAAAATGTCAAGAACAACTATATCTAGCCCGTGCAGAAGCACGGGTTGATGACTAGTATCCCTAGTTATGGTATAATTGTATGCAATTAACGTGTATCTCTGAGTAAATGAAAGTGTTCGTTCGTTCCCCTAGACACCATCGAGGGGATGTCAGGTGATTATTATAGCCTCCTAAAAATGAAGAAAATTTTGTTACTTGTAAAATTTCGTAACTGATGATCTCACCATAAATTGCATGAAGCATAGGAATTGACTAGGTTTCCTAACTACTCCCTCCGTCCCAAAATAAGTGACTCAAAAATGACTCAACTTTGTACTAACTTTAGTATAAAGTTGAATCACTTTTGAGTCACTTATTTTGGGAGGGAGGGAGTACTATTTACTTACGTCCTGGGTATGATCATGATCGTCCTTCACTCCTGGGTATATAAGTTTGTTAGGAGAGATATATTTGGGCATGTTTAATTTGCACGAACAGAAACACGCCACCGCACACGACATTATTGCTTGAAAATATTTAGATGTAATAATATTTGATTTATTTTCAACATATGTAACATATAAAATTGTTAAATTGCAAGATGCAAAAAACTTATTTTTTTGAACTCATGCGCTGTCAGTCCTCAAAGCTGGACCTTTTTTTATATGGCGGCTGCTATCCATCAACCGGTTGATCTTGGACAAAGATAAGCCGTGTGGCAAGCCGACCGATCACAGGCTCATGCATGGCAAACGCAGCTCGTCTTCCTCATCTCACATCTTACCCCTGTTTCACAAGTTGGCACTGATCAGAGCGATGCAGGACCCCACATAACCAAAATTCTAAACCAACGGACTTTTACGGGCCTGTTATAGGGTTTGTTGCGCAATAATGCTAAACATACAAAGAGTTACACACATTTACATGCTGACTAGGATTCTTTCTTCCTAACTAACCGCTCCCCCTGATTTTCATGGAGGTGGACCCCTTCTCCTTCTTAATCTCCAATCAAAATCCATCCATTTGTAAAACCCGTGTAAACCTATGTATGTGTAGCAGTAGCATTACTCTTTGTTGCATTAACTAATCTCTACCTCACCTGATTTTGAGGAGGTTTGCCCCTCATCACTATTTACTCCAATCGAAAAGTCCCAGCTAAGCTTCCCCGTAAAAGCCCGTGCTCATGTGCCCGTGCATGTAGCAAAGCTCCCCACATAGCAAGTGCGGCGCTTCATCACAGCAGCTCACGGCACGACAAATGCTTCATAGCGTACATCAGAACACCGGTGACCCATAACGAACCTGCATCGAGCATCGGCGACCCCTGCGGCACTACATAGAAACATTGACGATGATTCATAGCAACTCTGGCGACGCTGCATCGCAGCACGGGCGACCCCAGCGGTGCTGCATAGAAACAACGACGATGATGCATAGCAACACTGGCGACTCCGGCGATGCTGCATTGTAGCACCGACGGACCCGACCACGCTACATAGAAACAGTGGTGACCTCGATGATGCTGCATAGCAACACCGGCGACGCTACATCGCAGCACTGACGGACCGGGCGACGCTGCATAGAAACAACAATGATCTCGTTGACGCTGCATAGCAACACCGGCGACCCCGACGATGCTGCATCCTAGGACTGGTGGCCGCGATGAAGCTGCATCGATGCACCGACGACGAGCCCCTCTCTGCAGACCCACTGCTCGCTTGAAGCACGGGTTATGCAATCATTGCACATCGTCGGCACAAAGCTTGCCTCTGCCTACGGCAACAACTACTGCCGAGCCGGGGTTGAGTTGGAGCATCACAGGCTGCTGCACCCGCCAACCAGCATGCATTAACTCCGATTGCAGCACACGCGGGCACGGCTAGCGCTTTTCTACACCGTCGTCATGTGCAGCATCGACGACCACTACCACACAACCCTGCTGGACCCGCGGGTCGCCAAACGTCAGTGGTCACAGCGTAGCGACGACTCTCGCAACAACAGCAGGTCCGCTGGACGGGGGTGGGAGTGGGCATGGGTAGAGGGATAGGCCATGGGGGAGAGAAGAGATCAAGGAGGGAATGGGAAGAGATAGGAGAGTTGGTCCCTCGATCCAGAGGAAGAAGATTGGCGGTTGAGAAAGGGGGATAAGGTCCACTAGATGGGTGGTGGGTAGGGCCCACACGTGTTGATCCCTCTAGGCGGTTAAAAGCATGGTTAATAATACGACCAACGGTTGGTAATAAGGATTTGTCATGTCATCTAGATGCAAGCTTATGACCGATACAATAGTAAGTTTTAAATGTGTACTACTTTATTACTAGTTGGTCCACCTTACATCCTCACAAAGTGTCTTGGATCTCGTGTTGCAGCTGGCTATTATCCAAGAGCCCACTTATCTTCTCTCTCCTTCAACTAAGTAAAGATGTAATATTTTATTTCTTATAGCCTGCTTATGTCCAGAAATCCCTTCTGGAGCTCGGCCTCCAGTGAGGCCTCTAAATTCAAATCTGGAATTTTATTGAAATTCATATTTTTTACATTTTAAAGAATTCTGAAAAAAATAGATGTACATGAAGGCATAATACACATGTGTGTAAATTTTCAGTTCAAAATACGTTGAAATGAGGGCTGTGCAAAAAAGACAAATCTGGGGATATTTAACACATGATACTATTTATCCTCCCAGGCCATGAATTTATCTTTTTTGTACAAGTCGCAACTCAAGGTATTTCATCAAGAATTTTTACACACATGTGGGTTACATTCTTACATACACGCATATTTTTTTAATAATTTTTTGAACCATAAAAGTTCGAGTTTGATTTTTTTTAAAATAAAGGCCTTCATGGAGCTCGGCCTCCAAAACGCCTTGTCGTGGTTCTAAGTCTGGCAGTATGAGTAGGGGGTACGTAGGAGGAGGCAAGGTCCTAGCTACGGTGAGATTATACACGAGATGTTTACGAGTTCAGGCCCTTCTCGGAGGAAGTAAAGCCCTACGTCTCGGTAGCCTGAGGCGGTCGACTGGAATGTATATGTGTGCTTGAGTTACAGAGGGTGTGAACCCTTGTACTGGAGGAAGGGGGTGGCTTATATAGAGTGCGCCAGGACCCAAGCCATCCCCACGTAACAAAGGGTTCAATATACATAAAGGCAGGACGTTACTGATAACGCCTGCAATAAAGGGTGATAAATGCATTCATTACTGCAGAATGAATGCATGACCGTTGCTGGCCTAACTGGACCTTCTACCTTCGGGGGTCGAGTGTCTTTGTACGGTCGAGTGTACTCATCCTTCCGAGTGGAGTTGAGTCGCCTGAGTGGAGGCGTGCAGTCGAGTGAAATGTCCTCTTGGGCTGTATTAGTCGACTGTTTCTGTTGTCTTCGAGTTGTCTCTTAAGCTTTTGGGGTAGTGACCTTGGGTGGGGTATCTGGGTCAGGTCCGTGACCCTACCCTAAGTCTGTAACATCATCAGTAGCCCCCGAATGGATTGAGCTCCGAGTGGAGGAGAGTGTTGAAGTTGGCTTTGGTCCAAATTTGATGTCCCTGGGGAGTCTCCCTTCAATCTGTGGGCCAAGCTGACCCTTCAACCTTGACATATTCGCCTTAAACGATTCAAAAACTACCGACTGTACTTGCTTGCGTAGACTGTCGAGTGAACTTTTACGCACGGCTCCGAGCGTCTGCGGGGCGCAAAATTTCGGCACGATTGGTTGTTCTCCGGTCTCCGGATTTCGCGGGATTTGAATATTGGGGAAGCGCGTGGGACGAGGCGTGCCGCAGTAATCCGATCGGATACGTTCGGGGCGCTTCGATCCTCGCGCCACCTTTTTCGCCACGTATTGGGCGCGCGCTTGTTGCGGGATTTGACAGGATAGCTTGGGGCCACCAGTTAGTCACTCGACCACCGTGCTATAAATAAGCACCGCAGCCGAGGCGAAAGTACCGTGCGTCCAATCTCTGCATCTTCTTCCTCCGCTCCTCCGCCGCGCCTTTGCTCCCTGCTTTCCACCGCTTAGCTCCTGCCGGCTCGCCTCCCAAGGGCAAGGACAAGACGGCGGCTCTGGAGCGCTTGAAGAAAGCGGCGGCGACAGGGAAGGGGAAGAGATCCAATCGGGGGTCGTCGTCGAGGTTTCGGCTTCCGCCTGGCTGGATCCAGGGGGACTAGATCAGGTCCACGATGACGTCAGAGGACATGGAGGAGCTGGTGGAGGAGGGCCTGATCGTCCGCGACTCCTGGCGGTTGCCGGAGGACGAGCTCGAGCCCCAGCCGCAGGAGGGCGAGTGCGTTCTCCTCGTGACCCACGTCGACCGAGGTTTTTCCTTGCCCCCACACCCTTTCTTCCGCGGTTTCCTGGCTTTCTACGGCGCCTAGCTACACCACTTCACCCCCAACACCATCACATACTTGGCCGCCTTTGTTTTGATGTGTGAGAACTTTCTCGGGTGCCGACCGCATTGGGGCATGTTTAAGTAGATCTTCACCTGTCGCTCCCAAACAGTCAAGAAAGCAAACCCGAGTGTCGAGAAGACGCACGTCATCCAGATGTGCGGTGGTTTGGGTATCCAGACTAGGGGTAGGAGCATTTTCCCTGCCATGGTCCTTCCTGAGGTGGTCCGGGCCTGGCAGACGACTTGGTTTTATTGCAAAGACGTCCCGACTCTGGGTCAGTCGACCAGATTCCCTCCATTTTCTCCAGATCGAGTTGGCCAGCCACCGACGCTGCTTGTGAGTCGGGCTGAGAAGATAGAGGTGGATATGTTGGTGTAGCGGGTGGTTCAGCTGGTCCGCGACGGTGTCACTGGGATGGATCTGCTCGAGGTGTTCCTCAATAGGAAGATCCAGCCCCTCCAAGCTCGGGACCATCCGATGTGGATGTACTAGGACGTCGACGACACTTCTCGGGTCCACCCAGAGGAAGCCACCGCGAAGACGGTGGAACGGTGCCTGAAGTGCAGTACGGGGAACAAGGACAATCCTTGGGGGACTGGAAGGGTTCGCCCGTTCGATGCAGACCACGAACCAGACAAGGTTCGGACTTAGTTTCCGAGTGGATTTTCTGTTTCTTGTTTGCGGACGTTTGATGAATCTGACTGGTGTATGATTGTTTTTCCTTTCCGCAGATCTTTACCGAAATGTACTCGGTGCCCAGTGGTGAGCAGGTCCAAGAGGGGGAAGAGGGCGTAGGCGAAGCTTCCCACTGGAAGTCCAGCGAGGAGACGGCGGAGGAGAGCGAGGACTCCAGCAGTGGTGAGGAAGTCGAGTCACCTCCCCGCGTCGAGAAGCGTTCCAAGTAGAAGCATGACCCAGAGGTCGTGCGTGCCAGGACGGATCCTTCTAGCTCCCAGGTGCAGAAGCGCACTGGGAGAGAAAGCGCCAAAAAAGCCCAAGGTCCGACTGATCCGACTGAGAAAGCACCAATACAGCCCAAGGTCGCCGCCTCCAAACCATGGAAGTCCTTGCCAAAGATCAAAGTGGACGTCTCGATTGCCTCCACGTAAGTGTTGCTCTGCTTCATTCTTCTTTCATCTTGGAAACCAGATTTAGCCTTTGTCGACTCACTTTCCATGAAATCTTCAGCGCTTCTGCTGCTGGGACCTCGATGGATATTGATAAGAGTCATGAGGACGAGGAGACCGCAGACGTGGCCACGTCTCACGCAGGTACGGCTTCTTGGCTATGCTTTGGCTTTTGTTATTTGGATTGTCAGTAGACTGAATTTCTTCTTCATTGTTCTCTGAAGGGCCACACAATATCATTGAACTTCCTGATGACGATGATGATGAGGAGGACCGCGTGGAGGTGTCCCGAAGAGGCACGGGAAGGAGGGGTCGGAAGACACCCTCTGGCTCTGAGGCCCAGCAACAAGGGGACGTGGCTCGGACCACAGTCTCTTTTGATGTTCCCGTGTCGACTGACAATCCCTCCGCGTCGACTGTTACAGTGGCTGACCCTGTGACTGCACCGACTGCTCCACCGTCCGTGCTTTTCGCTACCCATTACGTCCCGGAGGACCCCGTGAGTGCGGCCAAGGAGGCTGTTCGATAGGCGGGGTTGATGATGGAGCGGACAAAGGCGGCGTATGAGGCTAGCATGGCTGCCTATAATGCCAGTTCGGCTCTTCGAACCAATGTCCAGGTTTTTCTTTTTCGACTGACTTGTTGTGTTGTTGGGGTCTTCATTTTGAAAACTGCCGCTTTGTTCGTAAGCTGATGTTACTGCTTTGTTTGTAAGATGATGTTACACCCACTGGGTGTTCCTAATCTCCTTGTAGCTTAGCTCTTGCAATCCAATTGGCCTTTATGTGTCGATAAAACCGGTGGGGGCACGCTTAGTGCTCCCACTGGGTGTAGTCCCCGAGGCCATTGTCGACTGAAGTCAGTCGGCCGTGGTCTTAGAATTTGTCTTGTTTATTTGTTTCGAACTCTTCTCAGTCGGCAGGACTGATCCGGCCGAGTGAGAACCAGTGGGGGCACGCTTAGTGCACCCACTGCGTGTAGTCCCCGAGGCCGTGGTCGACTGCTGGTAGTTGGCCATGGTCTAAGAACGAAATGCATCTGTCTCTTTTTTTTGAGCTCGGGCAGGACTGATCCGGCCGAGTGAGAACAAGTGGGGGCACGCTTAGTGCACCCACTGGGTGTAGTCCCCGAGACTACTGTTGAGTATTTGGCTTGGCTGTAGTCTTAGAATTCTGTCTTCTTTTGTTGGCCGCAGAAATCTTGCGAGTTTGGAGCCAAATCCGCGAATCTTGAGAAGAAGCAGGTCCAACTCAATCTTGACCTGGAGCTGGCCAGGGAGCATTTGAAGAAATCCCAGGACGAAGCGTCTAGTAATACAAGTGTATCGCTGGTCGACTGAATTCCAGTGAGTGTGCCGTGTGCATCCTTATGTTCATCTGTCTAGTAATGTCCCTTGTAGATAAAATGAAGGCAGCTCTGGAGCAGAAGGAACTGGCTGGAGAAAACTGAACTCACAGAACATAAGCTGGCCTCGGTCGGCAAGCTTGAAGAAGAGATCACCAGACTGAAGGACTCTCTTGGTGCGGCCAACAAGGAAGTGACTAGACTGAAGAGGGCCAATATTGCTCTGGACGAGAATGTAGGGGACCTTTTCCAGAAGAAGAACGGGTTGGAAGCTTATCTAGGTGATCTCACGAAGAAGTGGTACCTCATGCTTAAAGGTATGTTCCTTTTGTTCGACTGAATCGAAGCGGTCGACTCATATCATGCTCGCTAACTCATCGTGCTTTTGCCTATGTAGAATTCTGTCGTAACTTCGAGGAGGAGACTGGGCTGGTCGAGCCGGGTCTGGACCTCGCCAACTCTCTTGTTAAGGATGAAGTGGCTATGAACGTCTTGAGACCGGAGTCCCGCCTCACCAGCGCCACATGCTACCTCGCTTGACTAAAGGCAGTGATGTCTCGGATCGACGCTGCACTCTGGAGGGGGACGGTGCAAGAGAATGACCTCGAGTCCCTGATGACTCGACTCAATGAGATCCCCAGTCGAGTGCAAGAGTGGATGAAATCATTTGCCCATTGTTGTTCTGACGTAGCATTGTCTCTGGTCTGTGTGCACTGCAATGAGGTGAAGGAAGAGAGGCTGGCTACGCTCAAGGTTGCCAACACGAAGCAGCTCTAGTTTCAGTCGTTCATGGAGACCTTCCTAAAAGCTGCTACCCGTATTGCTGACGGGATCGACTTGGACGAGTACGTCGCACCAGCAAGCCCTCCTCCCCCTGAGGAGTGAACAAATTTTGATACTCTGATTAAATTTGCCTCGGAATGCCGAGTGATTTTGTAACTGTTTAAACTCTCGTGGGCTTGATGGCCGAGCACTTCTGCCCGAATCTTGTGGGACTTTATCTGCACTTGATTCCCCTTTAGGACGTCGTTGTTTTGCTTTTGATTCCCTTCGATATTTTTTCAATTTTGAGTCGGTGTCGTGTTTGTGGCGTAGCTCGGAGGGTCGAGCCACTTCATACTTGTGGCATAGCTCGGAGGACAGAGCCACGTTGTACTTGTGGCGTAGCTCGGAGGACAGAGCCACGTTGTACTTGTCGCGTAGCTCGGAGGATAGAGACATGTTGTACTTGTGGCGTAGCTCGGAGGACAGAGCCACTCGGAGTGGTTTTTGTAACTTAGGCGATTACGGGGTTGCTGCTAAGTCCCCGAGTGAGAGGGTTGCTATTCACTCGGAGTGGTTTTTGTAACTTAGGCGATTACTGGGTCGCAGCTAAGGCCCCGAGTGAGAGGGTTGCTCTTCACTCGGAGTGGTTTTTGTAACTTAGGCGATTACGGGGTCGCAGATAAGCCCCCGAGTGAGAGGGTTGCTCTTCACTCGGAGTGGTTTTTGTAACTTAGGCGATTATGGGGTCACAGCTAAGTCCCTGAGTGAGAGGGTTGCTCTTCACTCGGAGTGGTTTTTCTAACTTAGGCGATTACGGGGTCGCAGCTAAGCCCCCGAGTGAGAGGGTTGCTCTTCGCTTGGAGTGGTTTTTGTAACTTAGGCGATTACGGGGTCGCAGTTAAGCCCCCGAGTGAGAGGGTTGCTCTTCACTCGGAGTGGTTTTTGTAACTTAGGGGAATTGGATTCGCGGCTAAGCACCCACTGGGGGATTTGAGAACATCCATCTTTGTAATCAACAATCATTAAGGAATTGTTGCGAACTTGTATTTGAAAAAACAAACTGAAAGGTTCTTATTACAACTCGACTGGTCGAGTGCTTCAAGTATAGAAGCGGTGGAGCAGATCCGCGTTCCACGAACGAGGCTCATCTTTCTTCTTGGGCACGTTGTAGATGTGGTATGCCCCATTGTGTAGTACATTGGTGACGATGAAGGGGCCTTCCCAGGCTGGGGCAAGCTTATGAGGTCGCTTCTGACGTAATCGGAGAACCAAGTCTCCTTCCTGGAATGCCCGGCTCCGAACATTGCGGGCATGGAATTGACGCAGGTCCTGTTGGTAAAATGGTCGAGCGGATTAAGGCCATCTCGCATTCTTCCTCCAGGAGGTCGACTGCATCTTGATGGGCTTGCTCTACTTCTGCTTCGGAGAAGAGTTCCACTCAAGGGGCGTTGTGCAACAAATCACTCGGCAGCACGGCCTCAGCACCGTAGACCATGAAGAAGGGGGTACGGTCAGTCGACCGGTTCGGAGTTGTCCTTAGCCCCCATAAGACAGACGGTAGTTCAGTCACCCAAGCTCTAGTGGTGTGCTTGAGGTCGTGCATAAGCCGCGGTTTCAGGCCTTGGAGGCTCAAACCATTTGCTCTTTTTGCTTGTCCATTCGACTACGGATGCGCTACGGATGCGTAGTCGACCCAAGTACCTTGGGAGGAACAAAACGCTCTGAATTCTTCTGATTCAAAGTTGGAGCCGTTATCCGTGATGATGCTATGGGGGACTCCGTATTTGAATATCAATTCTCTGATGAAGCGGATGGCGGTGATCGAGCTGAGGTTCTTGATGGGCTTGGCTTCGATCCATTAGGTAAACTTGTCGACTGCTACAAGCAAGTGAGTGAATCCGCTCCTGCCGATTTTGAAGGGACCGACCATGTCTAATCCCCAAACAGCAAATGCCCAAACCAACGGGATGGTCTTCAAGGCAAACGCAGGTTTGTGAGACATGTTGGAGTAGAACTGGCAGCCTTCGCAGTTGTCTACGATATCCTTTGCCATCTCATTCGCTCGGGGCCAGTAGAATCCAGCTCGGTATGCCTTGGCCACGATAGTCCGAGAGGAAGCGTGGTGGCCGCAAGTTCCTGAGTGAATCTCATTTAGAATCATTCGACCTTCTTCAGGGGTGATGCAATGCTGAGCGACTCCCGTGACACTCTCCATGTAGAGTTGACCCTATATGACAGTAAAGGCTTTGGATCGGCGTACGATCTGACGCGCCTCTTCCTCATCCTCTGGGAGTTCTTGCCTGAGCAAGTACGCTATGTACGACACAGTCCAGTCGGGCGTGATCATCAGGACCTCCATGATTAAGTCGACCACCGCATGAACTTCGACTTCAGTCGGATCAGATGCGCTTATCGGCTACGGGGGCTCCTCTGTGAAGGGGTCCTCTTTGACGGAGGGGGTGTGCAGATGCTCTAAGAATACATTCTTGGGTATAGGTTTCAGAGTGGACCCTATCTTCGTGAGGTCATCAGCAAGCTGGTTCTTGATTCTGGGCACGTGGTGGATCTCTAAACCCTCAAATTTCTTTTCCAGCTTCCGCACCGCACTGCAGTAACTGGTCATTGCTGGGCTTCTGACATCCCACACCTTCATCACCTGATTGACCACTAAGTCTGAGTCGCCGTATACCATCAGGCGATGGACGCCGAGCGAGATGGCCATACGCAACCCGTACAAAAGTGCCTCGTATTCACCTTCGTTGTTTGAAAAATCGAAGTGGATTTGAAGGACATAAGTGAGTTTGTCGCCTCTGGGGGACACCAAAACCACACCTGCACCAGATCCGTTCAACATCTTGGATCCATTGAAGAACATGGTCCAGTGATCCGACTGGATCTGAGTCGGCTGCTCCTGCTCGATCCATTCGGCCACAAAATCTACTATTGCCTGGGACATGATAGCTTTCTTCGCCTCAAACTCGACCGGTTGCATCTCGATTGTTCAGAATTTCTGATAGTTGGGCGTCGCTGACGACTGGAATCGAATGATCCGAGAAGTAATAAGCAACTTTCTTTGCGGTCAAGTAAATCCCATACACAAGCTTCTCGTAATGCGGGTAACTTTGATTGGAAGGAGTCAATAGTTCGGAAATATAATAGATTGGGCGTTGGACTTTGTAGTAAGTGCCTTCTTCTTCCCGCTCGATCATGAGTATAGTGCTGACAACTTGTCCAGTGGCTGCGATGTACTGTAAAAGAGGCTCTTTGCTGACTGGGGCAGCAAGCATCAGCTGGGTGGAAAGAAGGGCTTTGAGCTCCTCAAACACTGCTTCAGCTTCAGAATTCCACTCGAACTTTTCAGACTTCTTCATCAGTCGGTAGAGAGGAAATGCCTTCTCACCGAGACGAGAAATGAAATGACTCAATGCGGCCAGGCAACCAGTTAGCTTCTGGACGTCGTGTACACGCACGGGGTGCTTCATTCGGAGGATGGCACTGACTTTCTCTGGGTTGGCCTCGATTCCTCGTTCTTGAACAAGGAAACCGAGCAACTTGCCACCTAGAACCCTGAATGTACACTTCGACGGGTTAAGCTTGATATCATAGCTTCTTAAGTTTGCGAATGTCTCAGCGAGGTCAGTCAGTAGGTCGGAACTTTTACGTGACTTGACCTCGATGTCATCCATGTACGCTTCCATGTTCCGACTGATTTGCTTTAGCAGACACTTTTGAATCATGCGCGTGAAGGTAGCGCCGGCATTCTTGAGACCGGAAGGCATGGTGACATAACAAAAACACCCGAATGGGGTGATGAAGGCTGTCTTGATTTCATCGGGTCCAAATAGTCCGATCTGATGGTACCAGGAATATGTGTCCAGAAAAGACAAACGCTCGCATCCTGCAGTCGAGTCGACTATCTGATCGATGCGGGGGAGAGGAAAATGATCTTTCGGGCAGTCCCGATTGATATGCTTGAAATCGATGCACATGCGGAGGGATTTGTCCTTCTTGGGGACCATGACCACATTGGCGAGCCACTCGGAGTGGTAGATCTCACGGATGAACTCAGCTGCCACAAGCCGAGCCACCTCTTCGCCAATTGCTTTTCTCTTCTCCGCGGCAGACCGAAGGAGATGTTCTTTCACAGGTTTCACTTTTGGGTCGACTCGCAAACAGTGCTCAGCCAGTCCCCTGGGTACACCTGGCATGTCGGATGGTTTCCATGCGAAGATGTCCCAGTTCTCACGGAGCAACTGGATGAGCGCTTCTTCCTATTTTCTGTCGAGTGTAGTTGAGATGTGGGTCGGAGCCGCATTGGGCTCGGTGGGGTGAATGTGCACGCAACAAATCACTCGGATCGACATTCTATTGGTACTCCGCCATCTCTACTGCTGTCATCTGCTCGTCAGCAATTTTCGAGCCTTTCTGGAAGCATTCTTCTGCCTTCTGCCAATTTCCTGTGACGGTTATCACGTCGTTTGGTCCCGGCATCTTCAGTTTGAGGTACACATAACACAGACGTAGGCAGGCCTGCCCAGTATGGCGTGGTAGGCGCTGTGGAAGTCCACCACCTCAAACGTCAGCTTCTCTTTGCGGAAATTCTTCGAATCGCCAAAAACCACGTCGAGTGAAATCTAACCAAGTGAGTCAGCTTTCTTTCCGGGGATGACCCCGTGAAATCTCATGTTGCTCTCACTTAGCTTGGACATCGGAATGCCCATCCCGCGGAGGGTTTCAGCGTACAGTATGTTCAGGCCACTACCGCGATCCATTAGAACCTTGGTCAAACGAGTACCATGACAACTGGGTCGACCACCAACGCCTGCCGCCCAGGGGTTGCAATGTGTGTGGGGTGGTCGGTCTGGTCGAATGTAATGGGAGTCTTGGACCATTTTAGGTACGTCATTGTTGCCGGAGCAACCATGTTGACTTCTCTGTTGATAACTTCCAGTCGACTTTTTCTTTCAACGTCAGCAAAATTCATCAAGGTGGAGTTGATCTGGGGGTAACCTCCATCCCCTTCTTTGTCCCCGGTCTCCTCCGATTCTTTCTCTTTCTCAGTCGGTTGATCTTTCTAGAAATTCTGGATCAGGAGCCAGCACTGTCGAGTGGTATGCTTGGGATAAACCAAGTTCCTCTCTTCATCTTTCTTCGTGCGGATAGGACATGGGAGGTCGAGCACATCATTCCCTGCTTGATCTTTCACTTTCTTGGGGATCCAAGGGCCTTTAGGCTTTCCTTTGCCTTTCCCTTGGTTAACGGCTGCAGCTTCACCTTGAACTGCGGGTTCTGCTTTGCGCTTTGGCTTCCGATTGGAATTCTGATCATCTTGGCCGACAGGTTTTCTTGCCGCTACGGAGTCAATCGGCTTCTTCTCCGTTAGCGTACCGACTTGCTATTTCCATCATCCGAGTCAGGGACATATCTCATGTTCGATCGAACTTCAGGTTCAGCTCTCTGTACCGCACACCCTCCTTGAAGGCGCAGACTGCTTGATGCCCGGACACGTTTTCCACCGTGTGGTGCAAGGTGGTCCACCTTTGAATGTTGTCTCTCAGAGTTTCATTGGGCTTTTGAACGCAATGTTGTAACTCCGCCAGCCCTGCGGGTCGCTTGCAGGTGCCCTCGAAGGTCCTGACAAACACTCGGGCCAGCTCTTCCCAACTGTAAATGCTCCCAGGGGTCAACTGATTTAGCCACACTCGGGCCGAGCCACCTAACATTAGGGGGAGATGTTTCATAGCCACATCATCATTGCCGCCACCGATCTGCATGGCTACACGGTAATCCTCGAGCCAAGTGTCCGGTTTAACTCGCCGGTAAACTTACTCACTCCCGCCGCCTATCTGAAGTTGGGGGGGGGGATCTCAGCAGCCTTGATAGCACTGCTAAAACACTTGGTCCCAGAGATAGACGCTCGGCTTCCACTCGGACGATCTCTGCCTTGTTCTTCTCTGTATGCTCGGTTCCTGTCGACCGGGCCTTGCACAAGAATCGATCTTGCGTCAAAGCCGGGCCTTCTGGGATCTGGGGGAATCTTCTGCTCGTCGTCACGCGGACGCCTGCCATCGTGTCGCCTGGGCGAGTATGATCCGCTTCCCGAAGGAGGCGTAGGCACTCGGCGGTGATCGTTGTGATTGGGTCAACGATCGTACTGTTCGTCATTCCGACCCAGATGCCAGTCTTGACGGGGTCCAGGGCCCTTGCGCCTCGGAGGCGACCTTGGGCCGTGAGCCGACCAGACAGTGTCTGCCGCCACTTATCTGCTGTGAATCCTATTACGCGACTGAGAGACGGCCGCGTTCTGCTGTCCGGAGCAACGCTCGGATCTGCTGCAAGCCTCTCTGAGCCTCTGACTAAGTCGGCTGGATAGAATCTGCGATGCAGGCTGCAGCTTCGATGTTCTGGATCGGCGTTCGGAATACCTGAGGTTCGCGTGGGAACGATTGCCGCGGCCGTCGACTGGATTCAGGGATCGGTCGGCGGGGCCGTTCATCGAGTGAACGCTGGATATTCTCCAGTCACGCGCGCTCAGCCACAATGGCTAGGCGAGTGGCTTCCAGGGCCCGAGTCTCTGGCGAGTCTCCCACGATAGGGGTGTAAAGTGCATCTTCATTGCGGCGGCAGAGCTCGTCCCTTTGCTCGGCGGTGAGGGGCTGGGGAATGTACCCATCGTGGTAGTACGACTGACCGTTGTCGCTGCCGCCGTTTTCGCCGCGAGGGTACCTCGGCGGGCTGCACCGTGAGTCGACCATGAGGACTTCAGCCGCGGGGTCGCTGCTCCCGCACTCGGAAAGCGAGTCTACGGACCCAATCGACGGAGCGACCGGCCCGTAGTGGTATTCGTCGGGCTCGATGGCCGCAACTTGAGGGGTGACCGTTTGGTGAGCCACCACGTTCTTCACCCATCGCTGGAGCCGCGATCGACCGGATCGCTTGCGGCGGCGTCCAATGGGGACAACAGACGACGAAGGAGCCGGCCGATACTGGGTCGACGGCTGCCGGAGAAGGACGCCGCAGGCGCTGGCACGGAAGTGTGCGGCCCCGCAGACGGGTAGCGCCTCGACGTCGAGGGGGGCCTCCTGGAGCCAATCGGAGTCGTCAGCGACAAAGACGAGCGCGCCGAGTCGAATCTCGCGGCCCAGCGCCAAACCACCGCCGGAAACAATGATGACGGAGGTAGGAGAAAAATGCTTGCAACCTCATCGGAAGTTGCTAAGACACCTGCCCCACGGTGGGCGCCAACTGTCATGGTTCTAAGTCTGACAGTACGAGTAAGGGGTACGCAGGAGGAGGCAAGGTCCTATCTGTGGTGAGACTGTACACGAGATGTTTACGAGTTCAGACCCTTCTCGGAGGAAGTAAAAGCCCTACGTATCGGTGCCCGGAGGCGGTCGACTGGAATGTATATGTGTGCTTGAGTTACAGAGGGTGCGAACCCTTGTACTGGAGTAGGGGGTGGCTTATATAGAGTGCGCCAGGACCCCAGCCACCCCCATGTTACAAAGGGTTCAATGTACATAAAGACAGGAGGTTACTGATAACGCCTGCAATAAAGGGTGATAAAGGCATTCATTATTGTAGAATGAATGCATGACCGTTGCTGGCCTAACGAGACCTTCGACCTTCGGGGGTCGAGTGTCTTTGTACGGTCGCGTGTCCTCATCCTTCCGACTGGAGTTGAGTCATCTGAGTGGAGGTGTGCAGTCGAGTGAAATGTCCTCTTGGGCCGTATCAGTCGACTGTTTCTGTTGCCTTCGAGTTGTCTCTTGAGCTTCTGGGGTAGTGACCTTGGGTGGGGTATCTGGGTCAGGTCCGTGACCCTACCCTAGGTCTGTAGCATCATGACGCCTGTGTCGCTTATGTCACCTTAGTGTACTTGCTTTTGTAGAACGTGGAAATTAGTCGGGCAAAGAGTTTTCTTTTTCATATATAGTCCCTCCGTTTTTAAATATAAGTCTTTGTAAAGATTCCACTATGGACCACGTACGGACGTATATACATGAAGGAATTTTGCTTCAGTTAGACTTTGAAACAGATTATGAGAGGAGATTGGGAGAGGAAAAGAAACAAAGAGGAGAACCAGCGGAGGACAGGACGAGTGGAGAAGATAAGGCTAGATGAGGAAGCGATGGACTCGCTCTCGAAGGGGAGACGTGTTGCGCGGGTGACCCGGCTTACAAGATGATGTTTTCATCCGGATGCTTTTAAACGTTTTCCTAATTAATTTAATTTCTTTTCTTGATGATGATGACTGATTGATTGAAAAAAAAAGATGCTTGTCCCCGCCCGTAATTGTTTTTTTAGGAACGAAGGCTCCAAGAGAGCCTGGCTTTGAATTAACAAAGCCATCAACCGGCCAGGATTACACAAGGCCACCAATCATGAGCGACACAAAGATACATGGAGCTGATAAGCAGCTTAAAACACAACACACACTACTCCACACAAAGAATATCCATGAAAACCTGCAAGTAGTGTGGCAGCCCGCTGCACATCGGCACCAAGAACAGGGAACATAGAAGCCTCGAGGATCAATCATTGGCTTGCAAGCACCGAGAGCAACCGTATCAAGGGATTGGGATCACGAACACCTGTCTTCCAACGCCGAATAAGAACCCTTTCCTCTCGCCTAGGCTCGAAGGCGCCAGACCGTCAGATCGCTAGGCGCTCACCCGAGAGCTAGAGCAGGCGTCGGCCGAAACCCAGAGTAGGCATAGCTCACGGTCCTCAGCGCGCCGTAGGCACACCCAGAAGCTGCACTACCACCTTCCTTGGCCACCCGAGAACAGATGGAAAGCCACTGGGGGGATCATGGAAGAAACAAGCTACAGAGATCCAGGGCGGCAAGCCGATGCTTGGACTCGCAGCTGCCGGGCACTCTCCTACCTCGGCGCCACTCTCCCGTAGAACTAGACAATCCAAGGCAGCGCCTCCAAGAAGGAAACGGCGCGCAAGACGCCGCCGCCGCCCAACCCGAGACAAGTTTTGGGCTTTTCACCCGGGATCTGGGACGGGGATGGATAGGGGAGTTCTCAGCGGCGCCTCGAAGAAGAAAGGCGATGCACACGCCGTCACCACCGTGGTCGGAGAACCGACCAAGGGTTTTCCCCGGACTCGATCTATGCCACCAACACCCTGCCAGCATCGGGACGGGAGGGGAGGAGTGAGCAGAGGAGGAGGTAAAAAAAACCCGACCTTCAGATCTGGAGCAGAATAGGGCCGCTCCACGACCACCACCCGCCGGCTCCGCGCTGCCCGAGCAGCCGAGGAGGCCGGCCACCACATCCCGCGCGCGCCGCCTACCGCGGAGACAGCGCCGCCTTGCCGTCCTGAGCCGCCGCCCTGGAGTCCGGAGTCCTTTGCGAGGGAAGCGAAGCGACGCGAGGCCTCGCCGCCACCTTCATCGGCGGCCACCGAGGCTTGCCTGGCATCCCTCAGATGGTAGCAAGGTGAGGAGAGGCTGGAGGGGGTGGCGGCGCCTGGGGGAAACCCTAGGCCCCCCCCCCCCGGGTCGCCCGAGGAGGACGACACGGGAGCCGGGGGTGGAGGAGGAGGATCTGCCTGCTCGTCCTTTTCCCCCGCCTGTAATTGTCGTGCCTTCTTTCTTTAATTAGGTTGTTTGTTCCGCGCCCGATCTCTCCTTTTTTTTTTTTGAGAAATTGTTTTGCGCATGATCGCGTTGGAGGCAAATGATCTCTTCCCTTGGGTCAGGTGAGGATCCAACGCATGCACGTACACGTTTAAAACAAGGATCCCTTCACTTGGGTCAGGTCAGCCTCCATATTTGCCCACGCTAGGTTAGAAGAGGTACGCACGTTATGATATCACGAAGAAGAAACATACCATGCCGCCGCACACGCCCACAGGTGACGGCTGCGGCATCAAGAGGCGGTCGGCGGCGGCAGGTGGGTGGCCCAACCTCCACCCAGATCTCCCCCGCGAGGTCTACGCTAGGCTCGAATCCCCGCTCGACCGGATCCGCCTCGCCGCCGCGTGTACCTCGTTTGCCTCGACCTACCTGCGGCGACCCGTTTTTCCGTGGCTGCTCCTCGACCCAAGCGGCCATGACAAGGCGAAACGCATGCGCTGCTACTGCCCTGAAAACGACAAGGTCCTGCCGTACGTCCCACTCCCGCTCCCGCTCCCGCTCCCGGGCGATTTGGTCCGCAGGTCGCTCGTCGGCTGTCACGATGGCGGCTGGGTCGCCTGGTACGACGATGAGCTCCAGATCATGAATCTCTTCTCTGGCGTGAAGGTGGATCTCTCCGCCAAGCAAAGGAGGAAGCTCTGCATACAATACTCCACCGAAGACACGCGCAAGATCATCTTCTCCTCACCGCCCACTTCAAACGGTTGTATCCTCGCCGCCATCACTAGCATGGATAATGTCGCAGTCTGCAGGCTGAGCCACCCGAGGGCTGGGTGGTCGACAAGAAGATATTTTCAGGACCGGATGCTCATGGATATCGCATTCCACGGCAGCGACCTCTATGGCCTCACAAGATATAGCGGGATGCTCACCAAAATCAACATCAGCGTGAACAACCGTGGCACGCTCGTGCTCAGGACTGTCGTGTGGGCGACTATACCAAATCTCTACCCGGAGAGACGTTTTCACGAGTACAAGATGTACATTGTTGCCCTACCTGACAAGCTGCTAATGGTGATCAGGGATTTTAACCTCAGGCCCTCCTTCACGGTGTTTCAACTAGTTGAAGCCGACGACGGGATGACAATTTCCATGTGCAAGTGGGTGGAGGCCACGAGCTTAGGCGACTATGCCTTGTTTCTGGGGGCGACATGCACCAAGGCGGTGCACGTGGTGGCGGGCGGTTGTGGCGGCGTGAGGAGAAACCACATCTACTATTTCAACCACAAGGGAAAGGGGCACTGGACGAACTCACCATCATTCAGCAATGTGTTTTACAAGGAAGAAAACAGTGTATGGGACAATGTCAATGGGATCACCTCGGTGGGGTACCACGTGGATGGTGATGAACCTCCTGTGTGGCTCCTCCCACCAGATATGTAGCATGTCAGGATTAGTAGCTTCAATGCATTATACATGTACACCGTTTATTGTGCATTTTTATTGTTTCGAGTGGATTTTGACCAACGATCAGTTCAACAACTCACTATTATGTGACAAAAATTGATGATTGAATTCATGCTCGCTTTGTTTTCCGTTATGATATTTGTAATTCTAAAAACATGTATCCAATCACTCAGCCAGACAAAATATGTTTTTCCTTCTTTCTAAAACTAGTAAGCATGCACGTGCAACGCACGTAAGTTTAGAAATTTCTTCGACATCTTGATTATCTAAATTAAATTTTTGTTCACAATAACATGTTATGTTTAACAATAATTGTCCTAAACTGAAACTTTATAATAATCTGATGTCCAAACAGCCTCCTCGCTGGCGATGTGTCCGCACCATCCAATCGCCATCTTGCAACTGTCGTCCTGGTGGTTTGGATTTTTTTAACATGTTTGTCTCTTTCCTACGTCCGCGACATGCCAAGTCCTCTTTTTGAGCGATCACCGGGTGATTTTGTCTACCTCAATGTAAATACACACCATGAAGGCAAGTTCGAATTGCTGGTGGGTTGGGTCGTCTCAACAAGACCCAGCCAACCGACCATGCTCGATCCTCTGCATGGAGGGCATACCAAATCATTGTCTTTTTTTTATCAACATGGGTAGAATGTTCAAGACAATGCTATCATAATCAACATGAGCAAAAAATAAGGACATGCTATTGTTCTACGCGAGGCAATGAGGAACTTCAGCAGCCACTGTCGTATTATCGACCATGAAGATTTGGAACTTTGTCGTTCCAAGATATCCTTCAATATTTCACAAAACTTCAGGAAATTACAAGTGAATTTGACATATATAGAAAGCACTAGCACTACAACCCACGACTCATTCCTCGGTACTTCAATAGAATGAAATGAAAAAAAAACAAGAATGCAACATGTCTATTTTTCGGACGTATCCAATGCTATCCAAGACCCAAATCTCCTCCAGATTCCTCGAATTTTCCTGCTAAAATCAATGTAGTAGGAAAGATATGATCACTGTAAGCCTTGCTGCAAAAATTAGACAGATTTGTTCAAAACACGAACAAACACGACCATTCAGGAAAACATGTGCCATTTGATACAGTCAGGAAAACACGACCATTTTTTACTCACTGCATGTAAAAAACCTTGCTTGTTAGCATAAACCTTGACATTGTCACCCCAGAATAGAAAACATTAAGGTTTCAAAACAACATAAAACATTTGAACAAAATAAAGTTACCGTATAGTAGATCTCAACCCATCTTACATGGAAACTTGTTAACCCCAACATTTCATGATCCAAAGGGGGGAATTAAGTTGGGACTTTGTCTCTGATGAACCAGATTTTTGGACATTGTCAAGATCAAGATCCCATTGCATGGTTTCATAACAATCAACATGTACATGGATCACTGATTAAAATCCAGCACTACCATGAAGCCCCCGGCCAGCAAGAGTTGTATTTCTCTACATAAGCGGGTGCCTAGTTTTTCTAATACATGGATGTAATTCTACCCATGTGGCTCAATATAATTTTGATGCCCTAGCTTCCTGAAACTTTACCCAAGACCCCCAAATTATTTGTCACAATTTATGCCCAAATTTATCTCAAAAGAAAAGGTATGCCTAGATCTGTAATAAATTTATTTGTGACACATAGCATGAAAGAAATTGTTGAGAACAATATTAAATTTCCTCTTACTGCAAATCAACACCAACAAATCTATAACAAAATCCATTCAGCATATAAGAGCATCTCCAGCCCCACCCCCAACAGGCCCCCCAAGGCCTTTTTTAGCGCCGACACTGATAAATTGGCCCGGTCGCGCCCCCACGAGCCTGCTTTTCGCCGGTTTGGGCAGAAACTGGCGTCGGCGGACCCAGGTCGAACCCGGTGCGCTGGGGGGTGCCCGGGCGAATGTTTTTGGCGCGAAAGAGTAACGGGCCCACTGAATCAGCGACCACGACTCCTCGTCGTCCTCGTCGTCTCGGTTTCCCCTCGGGGAATCAATGCCAAGGCTGCCACCGGTCAGCATTCCATTGATTTCTCACGGGCGGCGCCGCCCCCCTCCCACCACGCGTTCGCACGTGGCCGCCCGCAAGCCACTATAAAAGGCGCCCCTCCCCTCGCCGGTGAGGCATCCAACGGCAGTCCTCCCTCCTCTCTCGCCGCCACATTTTCTCTCCCCGCCATAGCTCCCCTCTCGCACCTACTCAAAACATGAACAAGCGGTTCCCCGGCGGCTCGGCAGCGGCCAACGGTTTCGGTCGCCGCTCTCTGCACGAAAGGGAAGCTCACCTCCTCCACGAGGCGAAACTACCCCACGCAGCCCGACATGCGCGCCCCGTCGCGGTGGAGGCTCAACGCCGGTGGCGTCCCCGTCCCACCTCTGCCCATACCCGTGACGCCCGCCTACTTCCACGCCGAGATCGAGAGCGAGCGGGCATCCCTTTCGGAGGAGGAGCGTGCGCTCCTGGAGTACGCCGCCGGCAACCACGTGACGTGGTCGGCGTTCTTCGATCGTCGGCAGGCGGAGCGGCTCGCCTCCACCAACAACGCGCTGATGCCGCACAGCCGCAACAACAGCGAGGGCCGCCGCCGGTGGGACGTCCATGGCCACACGCTGCATGCCGTCCTCGAGTACGTCGAGGGCGTCAACGATCCGTCGTGAAGCAGCGCACCGGGGCGAGGGGTCAAGCTGCGGCGGCGGCTGTGTCAATGAGGAGAAGCGACGACTACGCCCTGCTCAGCGATTACTTCGGCCCGTAGCTTTTCATGTTTATTTTTGTGTTTTATTTGTGTAAAAAACGCCTGAATTTCGTCGAATTATGCCGTGTTTGATGAATTTTGGCCGAAGTGTTTGCGGTTTATGGGCGTCTGGGGGGCGGCGGCTGGGAACCCGATCGCCCCCATGCCGAAAAAACCGCCGGTTCGCCCCCAAGCCGCACATTTTCGTGCCCTTGGGGGGCCGAACGGCAGGAGATGCTCTAAGAGATCCTAATTTTGATGATAGGTTCATGCATAAAGCAAGCGAATATGGAAAAGATACCAGAACCTTATTAAGTGCTCCTAAAGTTGCCTAGGAAAAATAGCAGTGAATTATCAAGGTGGACAACAAATAACAATAATATAATACTCCTTCAAGGTAAATAAAAAAATGAAATCCTCATGGGTACAAATATGTTGAATAATGAAGAAAATTAATATCTACCCATATAGGCGCAATGCACGTTTCTAAAATTCAAAATATATATGAATATATCTAAAAAAAGGTTTTGCCAAGGTCATAATTTGCCATACTTCACAAACATTTTACCATGTGAATCATTGGTGAACATCTCCCTTGTGTCGCAATTTTTATTTTTTTTGACCTTCCTGTCTCCACTTACATCATGGATAACATACAACAAAATTTAATGAAATTCAAAAGACTTCTATCAGATGACATGAGTGAAGATAAGTGCAGGTTTATGGCATTGAGCAAACTGTACTAACCCTTTGAAATGACGATTCTCCATTTGGACCAAGTACATCTCAAGCTGCAAGCGCAACAAGATCGACATGGCCTTGGGGGGCCGAACGGCTGGAGATGCTCTAAGAGATCCTAATTTTGATGATAGGTTCATGCATAAAGCAAGCGAATATGGAAAAGATACCAGAACCTTATTAAGTGATACTAAAGTTTCCTAGGAAAAATAGCAGTGAAGGATCAAGGTGGACAACAAATAACAATAATATAATACTCCTTCAAGGTAAATAAAAAAATGAAATCCTCGTGGGTACAAATATGTTGAATAATGAAGAAAATTAATATCTACCCTTATAGGCGCAATGCACGTTTCTAAAATTCAAAATATATATGAATATATCTAAACAAAACTTTTGCCATGGTCATAATTTGCCATACTTCACAAACATTTTACCATGTGAATCATTGGTGAACATCTCCCTTGTGCCGCAATTTTTAAATTTTTGTTGGACCTTCCTATCTCCACTTACATCATGGATAACATACAACAAAATTTAATGAAATTCAATAGACTTCTATCAGATGACATGAGTGAAGATAAGTGGAGGTTTATGGCATTGAGCAAACTGTACTAACCCTTTGAAATGACGATTCTCCATTTGGACCAAGTACATCTCAAGCTGCAAGCACAACAACATCGCCATGGCCTTGGGGGGCCGAACGGCTGGAGATGCTCTAAGAGATCCTAATTTTGATGATAGGTTCATGCATAAAGCAAGCGAATATGGAAAAGATACCAGAACCTTATTAAGTGATCCTAAAGTTGCCTAGGAAAAATAGCAGTGAAGGATCAAGGTGGACAACAAATAACAATAATATAATACTCCTTCAAGGTAAATAAAAAAATGAAATCCTTGTGGGTACAAATATGTCCCTAATGGTGAAATAGTGTCTCTATTAGCTAGCTTAATAGTAACATCAATCCCTTCTAACTCAACAGGTGCAATATCATGCATAATTTCTTGATATAAGGTATGAGGGATAATACTCGCACTAGCACCCACATCACATAAACCATGATAGCAATGATATCCTATTTTAACAGAGATAACAGGCAAACCTACAATAGGTCTATGTTTATTCCTAGCATCGGGTTTGGCTATTCTAGCAGATTCCTCTTGGAGGTAAATAACATGTCCATCTAAATCTTCTACCAAGAGATCTTTAACCATAGCAACACTAGGTTCAACTTTAATTTGCTCAGGGGGTGTAGGTGTTCTAGTATTACTCTTATGAACTATAGTTGAAGCTTTAGCGTGATCCTTTAGTCTAACAGGAAAAGGTGGTTTCACAATATAAGCAGTAGGAACAATAGGATCAACATTATAAGTGATAGTCTTTGCTTCAACTTTAACAGGTTCAACTACTTTTACTTCAATGGGAAGATGGTATTTAAACCACTTCTCCTTGCGAAGATCAACATGAGTAGCAAATGATTCACAGAAAGAAGCTACTATCTAAGAGTCAAGTCCATACTTAGTGCTAAACTCATGGAAAACATCGGTATCCATGAAAGCTTTAACACAATCAAAGTTAGGGGACATAACTGACTCCTTACCTTCGTCGAGATCCCAATCTTCATAGTTTCGTTTAATTCTTTCCAATAAATGTCAGGACCGGTTTTCCAGTAAAATAATTACCGAGAGAACCGAACTTTTTATCGAACTAGCACAGAAGAATATTTCTCACTGGTGGACAAATCCTTGATACAGAATTCTAGAGTACTGAATATTATACATGGTTGAGCTGTGGTTGCTCAACAATTTATTACAAGCACACCGATATAATACATAAGGGTGGATATCACACAATGGTAGGGTGGCATAGCTACTAACTCGTAATAAAAAGAGGTGGTGGATATGTCACAGTGTAGTGGGTGACATGACTCCAATATCTTACAGTTCATCGGGTGTCGGAGTGAGACCCGATGAATTTATTTGGTGGTTGGCGGAAGCGGTTATAAAATAGTGAGCAACTCCAGGATCGCAAGAAACTGACTGAGACTCCACTAGACGTCGGACTCGCTATCGAACTCTTCATCCATGAGATCGCCTTCGTCAACATCTAGCCAAATCAACATGCTAGGTGAGTACTTTGAATGTACTCGCAAGACAGTTTGGACATAAGATATAACAAATGCAAACATGATGCACATGAATAATCTAGCAATATGTATCCGAATAATATAATTTTGCGCTGCAGGTAAAAATGGAAGTCGGGCGGTAGCCCTCCCGAAATCCATAAGAGAAATAAAAGAAAACCAAACGAGTGTTTGAGCGACGCCTCGTGAGGAAAAATGAATAAAAACATGCCAAAGTCGGACGTCTGTGCGACATCACATAAAGGGCTTATATTGAAAAGTAAATAACAAGAATGCCATAGTCGGACGTCTGAGCGACATCACATAAAGGGCTTATATTCAAAAGTAAATAACAAGAATGCCACAGTCGGACGTCTGAGCGACATCACATAAAGGGCTTATATTCAAAAGTAAATAACAAGAATGCCACAGTCGGACGTCTGAGCGGCATCACATAAAGAGCTTATATTCAAAAGTAAATAATAAGAATTCCACAGTCGGACGTCTGAACGACATCACATAAAGGGCTTATATTCAAAAGTAAATAGCAAGAATGCCACAGTCGGACATTTGAGCGACATCACATAAAGGGCTTATATAATCTTTGGTATAACGGTAAAATATTTCAAGAGAGTAATCAGTACGGAAATAACTGGTTAGTTCATCTACCAAGATGACTCTTGACTAAATTACCATTCTTATAACTCTCATAAATTACCCGAGACGGTCACTGGGCTGACACGAAGATTGACACTAGGCCATAGACATGGCTACTAGGGAGGTTTTGACTCTGCAGAGCTTGTACTCTTAAATCACAACCAACGGATTCCACTAGCCACAAGGACTCGTTCCGTCTACGGTGTTTTAGCAGAAACACAACAGACCAGCACACACCCATTTCACATCCTGCTGCCCGGAATCACCTGAGACAACACTCACGAATTTTTTTAAGACGGGGATGCTACAACCTCGAATAGCATGGGATCAAATTTATATTTGCGCGCTGTAAGGGGTGCCCCCCTCTCGGTCCCAACCGGAAACACCCATGCCCCTTGACCGGATGACAGGCTTTAATCCAGGGCCATGGAACCCTCATCCCGGCCTCTCTATTTGGTGTGTACACGGAAAGAGGTTTGCAACTGACTAAACCGTAATGTTTGCAGAAGGCATGTGACAGTACAAAAAAGGAGACGAACGGGATCATGACTTGATCCACGCTGATACTAGAGTTAACATTTGACTGGCATGCTCCAACAATACCAGATCACAACCCATCATGTCACCACATGATCGGGGTGTGGTTCAATCATCATCATTCGGGCTCACCCGAAGCTTGCTTGCATGAAATATAACATCCACAAATGCTTATATAACCATGCTAATAAGAAGAACTATTCAAGCAAACATGCAACACACTCATCATATCAAAGGTTCAAACATGCTTGCCTGGTTCGGAGTAGTCGGAGTCTAACTCGGTGAAGTTTGCGGCTCCGTCACGTCCTTCGTTATCTACGTATACAAATAAAACGAGTACTAACATAAATACCGCGCGTGCATAAAAGTTGTCCCAATTTTTTTTTCAAATAAATATGATAAAAACTAGACAGAAAACTAAAGAGGGCAGAGAAAGAATCAACTCAAAAGCATCTTTTGTTTAAAAGTTATTAAAGTTTCTGTCCAAGGACTTGTCTGTAATGAAACAGAAAGTTTCCAGGGGCTAGAATATAAAAACAGAAAATGATTCGGTACGCAGTACGCCAGCGGAATAAGGAAAACGTACTTTGCCCGAAGGCGCCTTCCAGAAAAACGTTTCGAAAGGGATTGAGAGACTGACGAGAGGGTCCCACTCGTCAGGTTTGAAAACAGAAACAGAGTTGCGCCGGCGCCAGAGAACTACAGTGGTCGCCGGCGCTGATCCACGGCGAGGTAGAGGTAGTGAGTGGTACCTACGTGTTCCTAGTGATCTTCCGTGTCGGTGGGTGGTGGAGTTGGACGTCGGCGAGCACCACGTCGACAGCGACCCTATCCCCGACGGACGACGGCTCGGGTGGTTGTGGGTCTCGTCGGAGAGGGCTACTGGGGTCAAATTGGAGCGGGGGTTAGTCTCCTTGGGGTGTCAGGAGACTACGGGCAAGTCTAGGGCGGTGGAGGAGCTCTCACCAGAGAGAACGCTGCCGGAGCCCGAAGCGGACCGAGGCGGCCGGAGTTGACGAAGAAGGGCCCCTCGAGGCTCTTCCAGTGGCTGGGCGGGGTCTAGTGAGGTGGTGGAGATGTGCGGGGTCGAGAGCGAGCTCGGAGGTGCTATTTATAGCCGGCCCGAGGCGGTTGCCGTGAACAGGATAAGTCCGGTGAGCGATTACGGTGCCGTGTGGCTGGACGGGTGGTTTAGGTGCTCGAGCATCGACTAGACGGTGTACTGATTCCATTCCGGTGCATAACTCAGCAAGGCAGGGGCGCTTACGGTCTGTCCCCAACGGAACGGCCGTGCGGGCTCGTCGGCGGCAAAGAGTGCGCCCTGTGCTTGCCAGGCCACGGCGACGGTGCTGCAGCGTGCGCAGGCAAGGAGACGGCCACACGGAGCTCCCAGGTGGCTTGGGCGGTGCCGAACGGCATTGCATCGCAGGGTGCCCCCTGTCGGCCGAAGTGTTTGCGGTTTATGGGTGTCTGGGGGGCGACCTGGCGGCGGCGGCTGGGAACCCGCTCGCCCCCATGCCGAAAAAACTGCCGGTTCGCCCCCAAGCGGCACTTTTTCGTGCCCTCGGGGGGGGGGGGGGGGGCGAATGGCTGGAGATGCTCTAAGAGATCCTAATTTTGATGATAGGTTCATGCATAAAGCAAGCTAATATGGAAAAGATACCAGAACCTTATTAAGTGATCCTAAAGTTGCCTAGGAAAAATAGCAGTTAAGGATCAAGGTGGACAACAAATAACAATAATATAATACTCCTTCAAGGTAAATAAAACAATGAAATCCTCGTGGGTACAAATATGTTGAATAATGAAGAAAATTAATATCTACCCATATAGGCGCAATGCACGTTTCTAAAATTCAAAATATATATGAATATATCTAAACAAAAGTTTTGCCAAGGTCATAATTCGCCATACTTCACAACCATTTTACCATGTGAATCATTGGTGAACATCACCCTTGTGCCGCAATTTTTAAATTTTTTTTGGACCCTCCTATCTCCACTTACATCATGGATAACATACAACAAAATATAATGAAATTCAATAGACTTCTATAAGATGACATGAGTGAAGATAAGTGCAGGTTTATGGCATTGAGCAAACTGTACTAACCCTTTGAAATGACGATTCTTCATTTGGACCAAGTACATCTCAAGCTGCAAGCGCAACAACATCGCCATGGCCTTGGGGGGCCGAACGGCTGGAGATGCTCTAAGAGATCCTAATTTTGATGATAGGTTCATGCATAAAGCAAGCGGATGTGGAAAAGATACCAGAACCATATTAAGTGATCCTAAACTTGCCTAGGAAAAATAACGGTGAAGGATCAAGGTGGACAACAAATAACAATAATATAATACTCCTTCAAGGTAAATACAAAAAATGAAATCCTCGTGGGTACAAATATGTTGAATAATGAAGAAAATTAATATCTACTCATATAGGCGCAATGCAGGTTTCTAAAATTTAAAATATATATTAATATATCTAAACAAAAGTTTTGCCAAGGTCATAATTTGCCATACTTCACAAACATTTTACCATGTGAATCATTGGTGAACATCTCCCTTGTGCCGCAAAAATTTTTTTTGACCTTCCTGTCTCCACTTACATCATGGATAACATACAACAAAATTTAATGAAATTCAAAAGACTTCTATCAGATGACATGAGTGAAGATAAGTGCAGGTTTATGGCATTGAGCAAACTGTACTAACACTTTGAAATGCCGATTCTCCATTTGGACCAAGTACATCTCAAGCTGCAAGCGCAACAAGATCGCCATGGCCTTGGCGGGACGAACGGCTGGAGATGCTCTAAGAGATCCTAATTTTGATGATAGGTTCATGCATAAAGCAAGCGAATATGGAAAAGATACCAGAACCTTATTAAGTGATCCTAAAGTTGCGTAGGAAAAATAGCAGTGAAGGATCAAGGTGGACAACAAATAACAATAATATAATACTCCTTCAAGGTAAATAAAAAAATGAAATCCTCGTGGGTACAAATATGTTGAATAATGAAGAAAATTAATATCTACCCTTATAGGCGCAATGCACATTTCAAAAATTCAAAATATATATGAATATATCTAAACAAAACTTTTGCCAAGGTCATAATTTGCCATACTTCACAAACATTTTACCATGTGAATCATTGGTGAACATCTCCCTTGTGCCCCAATTTTTAAATTTTTTTGGACCTTCCTATCTCCACTTACATCATGGATAACATACAACAAAATTTAATGAAATTCAATAGACTTCTATCAGATGACATGAGTGAAGATAAGTGCAGGTTTATGGCATTGAGCAAACTGTACTAACCCTTTGAAATGACGATCCTCCATTTGGACCAAGTACATCTCAAGATGCAAGCGCAACAACATCGCCATGGCCTTGGGGGGCCGAACGGCTGGAGATGCTCTAAGAGATCCTAATTTTGATGATAGGTTCATGCATAAAGCAAGCGAATATGGAAAAGATACCAGAACCTTATTAAGTGATCCTAAAGTTGCCTAGGAAAAATAGCAGTGAAGGATCAAGGTGGACAACAAATAACAATAATATAATACTCCTTCAAGGTAAATAAAAAAATGAAATCCTTGTCTGTACAAATATGTCCCAAATGGTGAAATAGTGTCTCTATTAGCTAGCTTAATAGTAACATCAATCCCTTCTAACTCAACAGGTGCAATATCATGCATAATTTCTTGATATAAGGTATGAGGGATAATACTCGCACTAGCACCCACATCACATAAACCATGATAGCAATGATATCCTATTTTAACAGAGATAACAGGCAAACCTACAATAGGTCTATGTTTATTCTAGCATCGGATTTGGCTATTCTAGCAGATTCCTCTTGGAGGTAAATAACATGTCCATCTAAATCTTCTACCAAGAGATATTTAACCATAGCAACACTAGGTTAAACATTAATTTGCTCAGGGGGTGTAGGTGTTCTAGTATTACTCTTATGAACTACAGTTGAAGCTTTAGCGTGATCCTTTAGCCTAACAGGAAAAGGTGGTTTCTCAATATAAGCAGTAGGAACAATAGGATCAACATTATAAGTGATAGTCTTTGCTTCAACTTTAACAGGTTCAACTACTTTTACTTCAATGGGAAGATGGTATTTAAACCACTTCTCCTTGCGAAGATCAACATGAGTAGCAAATGATTCACAGAAAGAAGTTACTATCTAAGAGTCAAGTCCATACTTAGTGCTAAACTCATGGAAAACATCGGTATCCATAAAAGCTTTAACACAATCAAACTTAGGGGTCATAACTGACTCCTTACCTTCGTCGAGATCCCAATCTTCATAGTTTCGTTTAATTCATTCCAATAAATGTCAGGACCGGTTTTCCAGTAAAATAATTACCGAGAGAACCGACCTTTTTATCGAACCAGCACAGAAGAATACCGGTGGACAAATCCTTGATACAGAATTCTAGAGTACTGAATATACATGGTTGAGCTGAGGTTGCTCAACAATTTATTACAAGCACGCCGATATAATACATAAGGGCGGATATCACACAATGGTAGGGTGGCACAGCTACTAACTCGTAATAAAAAGAGGTGGTGGATATGTCACAGTGTAGTGGGTGACATGACTCCAATATCTTACAGTTCATCGGGTGTTGGAGTGAGACCCGATGAATTTATTTGGTGGTTGGCGGAAGCGGTTATAAAACAGTGATCAACTCCAGGATCGCAAGAGACTGGCTGGGACTCCACTAGACGTCAGACTCGCTATCGAACTCTTCATCCATGAGATCGCCTTCGTCAACATCTGGCCAAATCAACAAGCTAGGTGAGTACTTTGAATGTACTCGCAAGACAGTTTGGACATAAGATATAACAAATGCAAACATGATGCACATGAGTAATCTAGCAATATGTATCCGAATAATATAATTTTGCGCTGCAGGTAAAAATGGAACTCGGGCGGTAGTCCTCCCGAAAACCATAAGAGAAATAAAAGAAAACCAAACGAGTGTCTGAGCGACGCCTCGTGAGTTAAAATGAATAAAAACATGCCACAGTCGGACGTCTGTGCGACATCACATAAAGGGTTTATATTGAAAAGTAAATAACAAGAATGCCATAGTCGGACGTCTGAGCGACATCACATAAAGGGCTTATATTCAAAAGTAAATAACAAGAATGCCACAGTCGGACGTCTGAGCGACATCACATAAAGGACTTATATTCAAAAGTAAATAACAAGAATGCCACAGTCGGACGTCTGAGCGACATCACATAAAGGGCTTATATTCAAAAGTAAATAATAAGAATGCCACAGTCGGACGTCTAAACGACATCACATAAAGGGCTTATACTCAAAAGTAAATAGCAAGAATGCCACAGTCCGACGTTTGAGCGACATCACATAAAGGGCTTATATAATCTTTGGTATAACGGTAAAATATTTCAAGAGAGCAATCAGTACGGAAATAACTGGTTAGTTCATCTACCAAGATGACTCTTGACTAAATTACCATTCTTATAACTCTCATAAATTACCCGGGACAGTCACTGGGGCTGACACGAAGATTGACACTAGGCCATAGACATGGCTACTAGGGAGGTTTTGACTCTGCAGAGCTTGTACTCTTAATACTAGGTAATATAACAATATGTATATGACATGTTCTCTTCTCTTCAATACTAAGTTTCTTGTTGCCTTGTTTCCCACCTCAATGACAATATTTTAATCTAAATTTAGTAAACACGAACAGTTGTCATGTGTCAATTGCTAAACTTTGTGTCTTCTCTTCCCTCTATATCATGACAACATCATGTTCGACTTCTAGATTGACATGTGCCAATGGAATTCTGTGCACATGCCCGTAAAGTCATTTTTGAACTTAAAAAAATGCTTACATATATGTAATCAAATCTCTAAATTATAGTGTCCTTCCTCCAACTAAATAGGGCGCACACACTTTTAAGATTTAACCTGACCATTAGTTAGACTAATACTACATAATATCTATATAACTTAAAATCTATACCATTGGACGAATTAAATTGTATATTAGTCACACGTAACATGCAATTTATTTGCTAAATTCATGGCCAAGCTTGAATCTAAAAAACAATAGTGTCTCCACTTTCATACTCGGAGGGAGTAACATTTACACAGTTACTCCCTCTGTAAACTAATATAAGAGTGTTTAGATAACTAAAATAGTGATCTAAATGCTTTTATATTAATTTACGGAGGGAGTATATTCGAAATGCACTATCGGACACTAATTTTCAGCCTGTGCGATGGTGGTTATTTTGACTTTATCCTCAATGATAATATAAAAAGAACGTACGCTCGCCACGAATTAGTCAGGCCATGGAAATAAATCTCAAATGTACATACGGTAGTATCCCATAAAAAAGAAAAAAAGCAATCAGCTTTTTTAGGGGGAAAAAACGATCAGGTTGTTTCATGTACATGTGCACGTAAATGATTGTATTTGCCTTCTACACGTGCACGTGATGGACAATTTTTCACATGATACAATGTAGTTCTATTATTTATCCATTCATTGAGTGCTTCTAATATTACAACTAAATTCATATATAATATTTATAAATTTACATGCATTTAATATAACATTGTATATATGTTTCTAATATAATTTTTTAAACAAAAAAGCTATTTCTTCTAACAATATCTATATAGTACTCCCTCCATCCAAAATAAATGTCGTGGTTTTAGTGCAAATTGTTAGAATTGGGCCCATTATTTGGGGCAGCCCAATAAGCAATATCTGAAATCTCAAATGGGCCCATGTTTGTGGCAGCTCACTTGCTAGTGGAGTGGGGAGTGGGAGCTAAATTTTAGTCCCACCATGGAAGTTGGAGGAGATGTACACCACCTTATAAGGTGGAGTGTTCTACCACTTGTAAGTGAGTGAGAACAGGAGAGCCTCTCGCGCACTCCTCCGACGACGACGCCGCCGCTCGCACGCACGCACCGTCCGCCCGCCCGTCTCGTCACGACGCGACGCGACGCGGGAATCTCGCCGAGCCGAGCTTATTTTTGCTGTGCAGGAAAAACGTGACAGACGTGTCAACAGTTAGCCAATTCGGGTCGCTCCCGGATCGTGGGCTACTGTAGCCGACCCGAACGTGCGCGACGTGGACTCGGCCCACGTTCGCCTCCGTTAGGGTTTTCCTGAGCCGCACTATATAAGTTGTGCACTGCCTGCGACGCAAACCACCGAAACCAATCTAGGGTTTTGCCACTCTCGTTCCTTGCGCCGCCACCGTAGTCTACTCCATCCCGAGCGCCGGCGTGCACCGGCGAACGGGAGAGAAGGTCTCTGGAACCACTCGCTCTTGTGATCCTGTACGGGAGAGGGCGAATTAGGTTTTTGGGAAGCGCCTCGCGCGACTGCTCGCTGCTTCCACCACGGCTCGTCTACCTGCTGCTGCGGCGGTTCGCCACCGACGCCGTCTTCGACCGATCATCACCAACGTCGTCATCAACAACATCGCCACAACGGGCACCGCTGCTTCATCTGCAAACGCTCGGTACGTGCGCAGTGTCTTTGTTCGTTCTCTAAACATGTTTAGTGTGTACGTGTTTAGCGATCTGTTCCTGCTACTCTGCATGTTGATTAGTACATCTACTGTATTGGAGTTTCACATGTTAGTAGCTGCTGTCGTCATGTTTAATATGCTGGAATTAATCATGGAAAAGATGCCTAATTATCCAACAATCCAAAAACCTAAATGTAGGCAATTTCCTAATTTATCAATGGCTGGATTTACCGATGCGATGAAACCGGATAAGTTTACCGGGGTGAACTTCAAGAGGTGGCAGATTCAGTGCCAACTCTGGGTTGAGGCCCTGAAGATCTGGGAGGTCAGTAAGGGCAAACCTGAAGGAGCTATGTCTGAGGAAGATCAGACTAAGTTCAAGGATGCCACTACTGCCTTCAGAGGCTGTGTTCTGAGTGTTCTTGAGGGACGTCTGCGAGATGTGTATATGCACATAACAGACGCCAAAGAGCTCTGGGATGCACTGGATGCTAAATTCGGTGCAACCGATGCAGGCAGTGAATTGTATGTCATGGAGAGCGTTAACGACTACAAGATGGTGAACAACCGTGGCGTAGTCGAACAGGCTCATGAAATACATGTCATTGCAAAGGAGCTTGAACTACTCAAGTGCGTCCTACCTGACAAGTTTGTGGCTGGGTGCATAATTGCAAAGTTGCCTTCTTCGTGGAGGAACTTCGCCACAACGCTCAAACATAAGCCTCCGACAAATGTGCCTGTCAATACTACTTCCTTCAAGAAGAAGAAGAAGCCGAACAAGCTGGCCAGACTAGGGTGTTACACCTGTGGAGTAGTCGGCCACTTTTCCAAGGACTGCCCAGACCGTGCAGACCGGAAGAAGAATGTCAACGTCGTGACCGCTAGCGGTGCTGATGGGTATGGTAATTTACCGTTTGTGTTTTCAGCTTTTCAATCTCCAAGTTGGTTGATTGATACGGGTGCTAATGTTCATGTGTGTGCTGACATCTCTATGTTCACTTCTTATCAGGTCGTCCGAGATTCTCCCGTCATAATGGGGAACGGTTCGCATGCTACTGTTCATGGTGTTGGCACGGTAGATCTGAAGTTTACTTCGGGAAAGATCGTGCAGCTGAGGAACGTGCAGCATGTCCCTACTATAAACAAGAATCTCGTTAGTGGCTCCCAACTCTGCAGAGATGGGTTTAAAGTAGTATTTGAGTCCAATAAAGTAGTTGTGTCGAGATTTGGACAATTTATTGGTAAAGGCTATGAGTGCGGAGGCTTGTTCCGCTTATCACTTTCTGAGTTTTGTAATAAGTCAGTATACCATATTTGTGACAATCTTGATTCGGATGCTAGTGTTTGGCACTCTCGTTTATGTCATGTTAATTTTGGTTTACTGTCTCGGCTTTCCAGTATGAGTTTAATTCCGAATTTCACTATTGCCAAAGGTTCTAAGTGCCATAGTTGTGTGCAATCAAATCAACCTCGGAAGCCTCACAAGGCAGCCGAGGAGAGAAACTTGGCACCTCTAGAACTCATACATTCTGATCTGTGTGAGATGAATGATGTGTTGACAAAAGGTGGAAAGAGATATTTCATGACGTTAATTGATGATGCTACTAGATTCTGCTATGTTTATCTGTTGCAAACTAAAGATGAGGCATTAGACTACTTTAAAATCTATAAGGCTGAAGTTGAAAATCAATTAGAGAGAAAGATCAAACGTCTTAGGTCGGATCGTGGTGGAGAGTATTTTCCCAAAGTATTTGATGATCTCTGTGAGGAACATGGTATTATTCACGAGAGGACGCCTCCCTACTCGCCCCAGTCAAACGGGGTTGCTGAGAGGAAAAACCGCACGCTGACCGACTTGGTGAATGCCATGTTGGACACTGCTGGTTTATCTAAGGCATGGTGGGGGAGGCTTTATTGACTTCATGTCATGTCCTGAATAGAATTCCGAACAAGAATAAAGATAAGACCCCTTATGAGGAGTGGGCTGGGAGAAAACCATCACTTTCTTATTTGCGCACTTGGAGATGTTTGGCTAAGGTCAACGTTCCAATTCCCAAGAAACGCAAAATCGGACCAAAGACAGTGGATTGTGTCTTTCTAGGCTATGCACAGCGTAGCGTTGGCTATAGATTCTTAGTGGTTAAATCTGAGGTACCTGATATGCATGTTGATAGTATTATGGAATCTCGTGATGCAACATTTTTTGAGAATATGTTTCCAATGAAAGATATGCATAGACCTGCTAGATTTTCTTCTGAGCTCATTCCTGAATCTAGTACATCTAGTGATTATTCTGAACAACCACATGTTGAGGAAATCCATGAGAAGGATGACAATGAAGCTCCCAAGAGGAGTAAGAGACGGAGGGTTGAAAAATCCTTTGGTGATGATTTCATTGTGTACCTTGTGGACAATACTCCCACGTCCATTGCAGAGGCATTTGCATCTCCTGATGCAGATGACTGGAAAGAAGCTGTCAATAGTGAGATGGACTCGATTCTTTCCAATGGAACTTGGGAGTTATCTGAACGACCCTATGGTTGCAAACCAGTGGGTTGTAAGTGGGTGTTTAAGAAGAAGCTAAGGCCTGATGGTACTATTGAAAAGTACAAGGCACGGCTTGTAGCCAAAGGCTACACTCAGCGAGAAGGCGAATATTATTTTGACACCTATTCACCTGTTGCTAGACTGACCACCATTCGTGTACTACTTTCCCTGGCTGCCTCTTATGGTCTTATCGTTCATCAAATGGAAGTAAAGACAGCTTTCCTTAACGGATAGTTGGAAGAGGAAATCTATATGGATCAGCCTGATGGGTTTGTGGTAAAGGGTGAAGAGAGAAAGGTGTGCAAATTGTTAAAATCTTTGTATGGGCTGAAGCAAGCACCTAAGCAATGGCATGAGAAGTTTGATAGAACTCTAACTTCTGCGGGCTTTGTCATTAATGAGGCTGATAGGTGCGTTTATTATCGCCATGGTGGGGGCGATACGGTTATACTGTGCTTGTATGTTGACGACATACTGATCTTTGGTACAAGTATGAGTGTGATAACTGAAGTCAAGTCTTTTCTATCAAGTTGCTTTGATATGAAAGATCTGGGAGAAGCTCATGTGATTCTGAACATTAAGCTGATTAAGGATGAGAGTGGGATTACGTTAACGCAATCACACTATGTTGAGAAGGTCTTGAGCCGGTTTGGCTTTATAGACAGCAAGCCCTCTCCAACGCCTTACGATCCCAGCGTGACACTGCGAAAGAATAAGAAAGGACCGAGAGATCAACTAAGATACTCTCAAGTGATCGGTTCGCTCATGTACCTTGCGAGCGCGACACGACCTGATATCTCTTTTGCTTTGAGCAAGTTGAGTAGGTTCATGTCTAACCCGGGTACTGATCATTGGCATGCACTTGAAAGGGTCATGCGTTATCTCAATGGTACAATGAGCTATGGGATACACTATTCAGGGCACCCTGCTGTGCTTGAGGGATACTGTGATGCCAACTGGATCTCAGATGTTGATGAGCTCTATGCCACAAGTGGATATGCATTTCTTCTTGGAGGTGGCATAGTGTCATGGAGGTCTTGTAAACAAACCATATTGACGAGGTCAACCATGGAAGCAGAACTTACTGCTTTAGATACAGCCACTGTTGAGGCGGAATGGCTGCGTGAGCTTTTGATGGACTTGCCGGTGGTTGAAAAACCATTACCGGCGATCCTTATGAACTGTGACAACCAAACGGTAATTGCCAAAGTGAACAGTACTAAGGATAATGCGAAGTCATCAAAACACATTAAGAGACGTCTCAAGTCTGTCAGGAAAATGAGAAACTCCGGAGTGATAACTGTCACATATATTCAGACAGACAGAAACCTGGCAGACCCCTTTACGAAGGGACTATCGCGTAATGTGAAAGAAGGTGCATCGAGAGAGATGGGTATGAGACCTGTGAATGTTACACCATAGTGGTAACCCAACCTATGTGATCAGAGATCCCGTGAATTAGGACCTGGGAAGAACAAGCTATTGGTTTAACTGAGGAGAGTTCTATGTGAGACCCTCTCTAGTGAAGATGCAGAACTCTCAAGTGATGTAAGGCAGGTTGGCAATATTACCTTAATGTGTTCATGTTGGCTATTCATAGCAAAGATGCTGTCCTACAGAGCATTCTTGAAAGAACACACCTATATGAGTCCGACTGTCAAACGTCGCAGTCTATGAGATTTGGGTGATCTCTAGTAAACTCATGAAGAGACCAGGGAGTACGACGCATATGCTCCACCCGCGGGGTAGGCTACTGACAGCCAGGTACTGGTTATGACTTTGAGTGAAGTCTGTTGGCACAAGCTTGCAATTCAAGGCGTAGTCCATTGTTCAAGTTGCTGGCAGATGTAGCTTAAAGCTCTAGGCGGAAGTTCAACTTAACAGTCTCTGCTAAAACACTGGTATATAAACAAGTAGCGAGGATTGGCAAAACTCTAAATGGGCATTTGAGATCTGGTGGGGGGTTGTTAGAATTGGGCCCATTATTTGGGGCAGCCCAATAAGCAATATCTGAAATCTCAAATGGGCCCATGTTTGTGGCAGCTCACTTGCTAGTGGAGTGGGGAGTGGGAGCTAAATTTTAGTCCCACCATGGAAGTTGGAGGAGATGTACACCACCTTATAAGGTGGAGTGTTCTACCACTTGTAAGTGAGTGAGAACAGGAGAGCCTCTCGCGCACTCCTCCTCCGACGACGCCGCCGCTCGCACGCACGCACCGCCCGCCCGTCTCGTCTCGTCTCGTCTCGTCACGTCACGTCACGTCACGTCACGTCACGTCACGTCACGACGCGACGCGCCGCGCCGCGCCGCGCCGCGCCGCGGGTTGCGGGAATCTCGCCGAGCCGAGCTTATTTTTGCTGTGCAGGAAAAACGTGACAGACGTGTCAACAGTTAGCCAATTCGGGTCGCTCCCGGATCGTGGGCTACTGTAGCCGACCCGAACGTGCGCGACATGGACTCGGCCCACGTTCGCCTCCGTTAGGGTTTTCCTGAGCCGCACTATATAAGTTGTGCACTGCCTGCGACGCAAACCACCGAAACCAATCTAGGGTTTTGCCACTCTCGTTCCTTGCGCCGCCACCGTAGTCTACTCCATCCCGAGCGCCGGCGTGCACCGGCGAACGGGAGAGCAGGTCTCCGGAACCACTCGCTCTTGTGATCCTGTACGGGAGAGGGCGAATTAGGTTTTTGGGAAGCGCCTCGCGCGACTGCTCGCTGCTTTCACCACGGCTCGTCTACCTGCTGCTGCGGCGGTTCGCCACCGACGCCGTCTTCGACCGATCATCACCAACGTCGTCATCAACAACATCGCCACAACGGGCACCGCTGCTTCATCTGCAAACGCTCGGGACATGCGCAGTGTCTTTGTTCGTTCTCTAAACATGTTTAGTGTGTACGTGTTTAGCGATCTATTCCTGCTACTCTGCATGTTGATTAGTACATCTACTGTATTGGAGTTTCACATGTTAGTAGTTGCTGTCGTCATGTTTAATATGCTGGAATTAATCATGGAAAAGATGCCTAATTATCCAACACAAATTTGATCTAAAACCATGACAATTATTTTAAATAGGAAGGAGTACTATAAAAGCAAAGTGGTACTCCCTCCGTTCCCAAATATAAGTCTTTCTAGAGATTTCATCAAGTGACTACATACAGAGCGAAATAAGTGAATCTACACTCTAAAATATGTCTACATACATCCGTATGTTATATTCCATTTGAAATGTCTAAAAAGACTTATATTTAGGAACGGAGGGAGTAGTATTTGTTCATCTGGCAGCGTCAGTTATAGGTTGGGCGGATCTGCGCTTCTAATCTTTTACGGCTCACTACTATTTGACCATAAGCTTTTTTGAATCACAGGAGCATGAAACTGGCAAAAATGTGAAAAGTTCCTTCGAATGAAAAAAGGGGTGGAAGGTCCCTTACATAGCCTGGATGGCTATGGGTACTATTTTCCCTCTTAACAGAATTCAAATAGGAATTGATTAGCTGTCCGTGTAGGCATATAGCAAACGTGAGGTTGGCTTCCAAACATTAAGCTGTCCTTCTCTTGTTTATTTTATTATTTTATTTTTGCACTGTTTCCATTATAGGTAGTTGTACGTGAGACATTTAACATGTGCAAATTAGTGCATGTCCGGAATATTTGTATGTAACGTAATATCGTTAAATCTCAGTCGTAAATATTACTAATCAACGATGTATATTATTTTATCTTATGTGGAAGAACGTGGTGTTTTATTTGGCTTCTGTCTTAATTATATAATAGAAAGATGGCGCACCTCTGGTCACTAGGGCTTAATTTCGGGTCAATATGCTTAATCTCAAGTCAAATCGCACTCCGTGGTTAAACTTCCCGGAAGGTCACCCATCCTCACACTACTCCAGCCCGAGCAGGCATAACTTCGCAGTTCTATCCAACCCCAGCACCAGCTCACTTCACAGGCACTTGTTGATATATCTATCATATCAATCCTATTAAACCTCCCCGTCATGTTCATGAGTGTGATGAAATTTTGAAAAAATATTTCAAACTTCTCGGTCATATTACGTATCATATTTTGAAAACAATTTCCAAATTTTTTTTTCCAGAAAAAAATAAAAAATTTTATGTTACTAGTGGCGCACCTAGCAAATGGTGGGCCACTATTAAGTTTGATATTTTTTTTTTCATATTTCCCCCTCTAGATCTTAAAAGCCCCATAAGTTTCGTTCTGTTAGGTTTTTTGAGATTTTGAAAATGTTCAACGGGGTTCCCAATATCACATGGGAAATTCATATTTGTAAATTTTCCCAATAACTAGACCACATGTCACATGAGAAACTTATTTTCTTTTAATTTTTTTTAAACTGAAAACGCGGTCCATTTGGTGAAATTTGGACATAGTAATGACGCACCTTTACAAAGTGCGCCATTACTATGTATATGACTTGGTCAAACCTCAGTCAAAGTTCATAATGGCGCACTTTGTATAGGTGCGCCATTACTAAGATTCATATAGTAATGGCACACCTGGTGTGCGGTGCGCCATTAGTAGTTATGAAAAAAAAACGAAAAAAATGTTAGTAGTGGCGCACCGTGGGTGCGGTTAACTAGTAATGGCGCACTATACCCTGGTGCGCCACTACTAACATTTTTTTCGATTTTTTTCATAACTACTAATGGCTCACCTCACACAAGGTGCGCCATTACTAATATGATAGTAATGGAGCACCTATATTTGGTGCGCCACTGCTACTATATAGCAGTGGCGCACCACATACATGGTGCACCATTAGTGTCTATATCATCTATAGCCCTTTTCCTAGTAGCACAATTCGACCAGCTTAGCCCATGATATGCAAGACGCAATGTCTTGGAGCATCTGGATTTCAAAGATCATGAAAATATGAAGACAAACATAATTCATCTCAACACCCATCACGGTTATGATTTTGATGCAAAGCTATACAATTATGAGAGCGTAACCCATTTTGGTTGCTCGAATTACAAAGTTATTACTATGTTTTTCAACAAAAAATTCCGAAGGATTGTGTGCCTTATCTGATGCTTCCAAAAGGTCGCCTTGATGATATGAGCTTACGACCAGGTCATCCTTGGCTTCACTGTACTTCATACCGGATTTCTAAAACCGATGAAGACATGACAACCAAAAATTGGAAAAAAGTATGGACAATCGTACGGAGCTACCTGGAAGCAACATTGTGCGAAGCACAAGAATTAGAGACAGGATAATCTCCATTCTCCATAATGTATAGTCAGGGCCTATCTTGTTTTATGCTATTTTACCTTAGAGAGGGTAGTTAGGTCCTAGCTAATACTCATGATCATGTGCTAAGAACAATTAAGTAGGGTTGGTTAGATGACTATGATGATGATGAGTATGATTTGTTATTATGATAACGAGTAGAAGTTGTAGGATGATGTTGAGTAGGACTTGTTATTATGGAACCAATGATGAGTTATCTATTATTATGATGATGCATGATGCTAAGTTGTTATATGAGCATGATGAATTATTATATATCACTAGTAGAAAAAGCACCATCTGTCCTGGTTCCAGAGGCCCATTAGCCTCGATTCTGGAACTGGGACTAAATGGTCGAGACTAAAGCCCAAAACCTTTAGTCCCGATTCTCTTACGAACCGAGACAGAAGGTGCTCCACGTGGCCAGTGCGGGGAGCCCGGGCAGAAGGGCCTTTAGTCCCTGTTTGTAACACCAACCGGGACCAAAAGGCATCCACGCGTCAGCAGCTCAGGAGCTGGGGTTTTTCTGGAAAGGGGGGGTTAGGCGGTTTTGGAGGGTTAATTTAGGGGTTTCATATTATGTTAGCTAGCTAATAAAGAGAAGTGTCCTCTCTTTCTCCGTAATTGGTCGACGGTAGCTACTATACATATAGAGAGAACTCGAACTGCTAGCTAGTAAGCAAATGAAGGAACCATTAAGTGCACAAGATCGTCGTGAACATATACAAAGAGAAGTGATCGAGCTCTCTTTCTCCGAGAGATAGGTTGAACAAGTTTATCTATCCGAAGCTACTAGCTACATATATACAATATAAGATCTCTTACAATCCTAAAATATAATGTCAAATTCCACATGATATTCTCCGGCTTTATTTATGACGTGGTCAAGAACGAATCCTGACAATTCCTCTTGAATTGCTCGGATGCGATCATGTGGTAGGAGTTCATCCCGGTTCTGCCAGATCTAATTTGAAGAAGAGGGTCAATACATGTATATGAATGAAACTCAACACAAATGATGGTTATAAAATAAAATTGTGAATATTTCAGTGTAGCCCTGCTTAGAGGCCGTGGGGTTGTACATGAAATCGCAAACGTAGTATCCACAAAAATCATTCCCGGGTTCCTGCCACAAGCACTTTACGAGAAATAGAGGTCAATCTAACTGAGAAGAAAGCATGCTATATGGTTTTCATGAAACTAGCGAGAATCAATGGGAGATGCGCGGAACTAGGAGTACTTACTCTCAGGTCTGTAAATCGCACCTCCTTCAGCGGTCCTCGAACAATTGCGGTGAACTCTTTCCAAACCCTGCTATACAAAGAAAATAATTACTTGATATCAGGAAATGAATTTTTTTGCCGATATGGTGCGATAATGATCGATTGAACTAACTTCTGGAGCATTGCAGTCATGTCCGCATAGTCCCGGGGATCTCTGTCTCTCGAATTTAAGACGGTTACTACTCCTTGCTCAAGTTTAATATCTACAAGTATAATGTGGAACCTACACACGCATGCATAACTCATCAATTACACTACTATATATAACCTCGAGTATGGGAAACCAAATATTCATAAGACAATAACACTCACAGGAAGTTGTAAGGAAAGAGTATTTTATTTTGGTATTGATTTTTGAGCAACGATTGTAGCAAGTTGTCCTCGATTTCTGTGGCATTCTTTTGAACATTCCATCCATGTATGATAATTGGGTTAATGAACCCAATGTCATAGATTTGTGCTTTTCCGCATTCGATGATCTTCAATCTGCATAATATAGTGAGGATAATTATATATACACATGTAGCAAGTCACGAGTAGTACTTAATTACAGAAGTAGTATTCACAGACAGTAGCAAGTCATGAGTGTTTTGTCGAGGGCCTTTTGATTGTATAACTGGAATAACTCCACGAATGCAACAGACAGCTACTCCATTTCAAAGTATCCTTCCCAAGCTCGTTGCGGGTTTTCATGTACCATTCATGCAATCTTCGCATCATCGTTGTTAGAGGAGGACTTCCATCTTTGACGATAGGTTTCCCGTACTGGTATCCGAATTCGTCCACCTCCATTATTGGTTCGCATGTTCTCCGATGTAATCACCAGGATTGGTACCGGCCACCATCCCCGGCAGATTAGCAACGATATCGCTGGACACCTTGAGTGGGGGGCATTATTGGTTCGCATGTTCGCCGAGCTAGGGATTTTTTTTCCACTTCTTCATTGTGCTAACCTTGGATCACTGGAAGTACTTCCCGACCGCTGCGCATTTGTATATATCTTTTTAATACATCATTCATAGTTGGTATCCGGCGGAGGCGATGGTGGTCGCTTCACGGCATCGATAGTGCGCTTTGCTTTCACCGGATCTATCTCCTCCTTCGGAGGTGGAGGTTTCTTTGCAAAATGCAGTACTAGGAAAAGGCCTACTAATGGCGCACCTATTTTGTCCATTAATGACGCATTAGTGGTGCGCCATTAGTGCCACGCCATTAGTATCTAGTATACTAATGGCGCACCTCAGATGCGCCATTAGTATATACCACGGTGCACCATTAGTATGCCTCCCAGGGGGCCATATATACCCAGGTGCTTTGGCATACTAATGGCGCACAGCTTAATGGTGCGCCATTAGTTATTTTGGCATACTAATGGCGTACTATTTAATGATGCGCCATTAGTATCCTTTGGCATACTAATGGCACACTGTGATGTGATGCGCCATTAGTATGAATATTAGGTTTTTTATTTATTTTTTAATTTTTTGTTTTTTGCACAGGTTACAAAATGTATTATTGGACAGAATATAGACAGCACACATCAACAACAGATTCATCGAATACAATAGAAGATTAGTCTCTGGATACAATTCATCATATTAGTCTCCGAATACAATTCATCATATTAGTATCCGAATTGAAAAGACCGAACAAAGATAGAACATTATATTACAAGTCTCGAGACCGCGAGTAGCGAGTTTGTCTTCACATTACAAGTCGATATCGATCATCTAAACTACCATCACATAGAAGAGAGCTGCGGTCATCACGATGAGCATCATCACGATGAAACTCGTCTTCATCCGGTTCCTCCAACGCTCTCTCCCCTCTCCCGCTAGATAGCGGGCGTATCTAGATTCCGCCTCAGCCCTAGTGGTGTACCCTTTGTAACTATTACCGCTGAATCGGTGAACCTGTCTCCGACACTCCTCCCAGTCGTCGTAGACTCCGGGAACCTTACCCTTGAACACGACATACGACGGCATCGCTATGCACTAGCCAAACGAAACGTTAGTACCAATTCACAGACAATACATAAGCAATATATAAGTATGCAACAGAACGATCGGAAGAGAAAAGCAAGACATTAATAGCATCGATTACATCTAAGTTGAACGACAGTCGAAACCAAAGAGACATACTACAAGTTCATTAAAGTTTAATTACAACATGAGCCAATCGATGTTTCAGAACTAGACACAGCATCACTACTTTCGACTCGACTCAAGGGACCGGAGCATGGATGAAGCCGTCGTCTATCGTGGGAGTTATGAAATCGCGGGTGTTGTTAGCCTGCATTTGTAGCATTGTGTCGATGTCACTGTTGGACGGTTGATTTCTGAGGTAGAACTGCCCCGAGGTACGAAGGACATCTTGATGGATGATTTCCGCAAACTCCGACTGGATGCGAAAGAATTATTGTCTGATGTCCGCGTCCTGGATTGCCGACATGCTCGCGGCCCAATCTTTGAGTTTAGTCGGTAGCATAAGTTGATGATGGTCCCGTACGATCGCCCGCATGTGATGGATGGCGTAGTAGGCACCCTTCTGACCGCCAGGCAGCTGCTTGACGCAGCATAACGTCATATTGAGGGAGAACACGTGCTTGCCGGTCTTACGAATAGGCCTGGTGAAGGTGCCTCCAGATTTGGCGTAGCCGGGGAGAACATCATCAAGAACCTTCTTGACATTTGTGTAGTCTACGTTCGACTGACGGTCCGAGTCGAAATACGTGGCCATGGAATATTTGGGGCTTAGGAGGATGAGCGTGCAATGTGTGTCACTGAAGAAAACACAGAATGTTAAAAGAAAAACGATCGAAATCTAAGAATTCATATGTTACGGGGCGGTTGACAGGAGGACTTACTCGGGAAGTAAGGCACGAGGAAGTTATCCTTATCTCGGTTTGCCAGAATGACGCCTTCGAGGTAGGAACTCGCGACTTGCCGGTCCCCAGCGCTGCCCAAGATCTTCGCACGCATGTAGAAGGGGTCGACTATCACGATGTCCGGGGTCTTGTCGTGAATGATCCGCATCTCCATACTCAGCGAAAATAGCCGAACGAAGGTGTAGTGCAGCGGATGAAGGTTCAACATAGCGTAGATGTCATCAAATCGCAGGATGATCGTACCCCCGATGGAGTTATCCACAAAGCCCTTGCCCTCTGGCACCTTGGCCGCAAAAACCGGGTATGCCACATCCTTCTCTCTGAGACGCCGCTTCTCCAAAGAAAGAACACTGTCATGCAGACTCCGCATGGCACCGATTGCATCATCGAGCATATTTCTCGGTAGCATCGGCCTACCTGCCACATGCACCCTCCTCATTACATCCTCAGGTGAAGGTGGCCCGTCCTGAGCACGGATCGTACTCGGTGCCGGCTGGCTCGCACCCTTGTTAGTCTTTCTTTTGCGTGCCTTCTTCTTCTCCTGTAATGGGACCGAGTTCTGCTCACGGACCGCCTTCTTGAGTGTGTTGGGGCTGATAATATTTCGCACCTCGCCTATCTGAGGCTCGGTGAAGTCGGTAGCTGGAGGCGTCTCCTGAGAACTGAACGGCAGACGACGCCTGTTGCAACTTGGTTTCTCCGCGGTACCAGCTAGATCGCGCATGTCTTTTGTAGGGTTGGGTTCTTGAGAAGGAGGTCCCATGAAGTCGCCACCGTACCCATGATCGGCAAAGTACTGATCGATGTTGGCAAATGTATCATCGTCGTCGTCGTTCTGATCATGTGCCATATGCATGTTTGGATCCAGTGGCATAGGGATGTCCGGCACCGTTGCGGCGGTCTTGCCATGGGGCCGACTTAGCGCCGGCACGACTGGCGGTGTTGTCTTTGGGGTGGTGTCCCCCACCCCCAAACGAATCTGGCTCTTCGGCCAAAGCAGGGGCCAGCTCAGGCAGGCGCTAAGGGTCATCACGTCATCATCGTCGGCCCCGACGGGTCGAATCGGAGGTAACAACTCATCGCAGCCTGGCAGCACCCGACCCAGTTGAACCCTAAACAAGTTGGGTGGCATCTGGGTACCGTGGAACACGGGGTTGCCTGGTTGAACGATTTTGCCCTTGGCGACATCGACCAACTCGTTGTTCACGAAGTGCAGGAGAGTGCACGGAACGTCGGCGGCGCCCTACGAAAACATGTAGGGCGTCAGGGATGCCCAGTCAAAGGCAAGGAGATGAAGTCCTCGGACGAGAGAGGCTTAATAAGTTACCGTGATGATGGCGTCGGGCTCGGCTAATGTCGAGGCACCGCTAACGGCGGGCGTGCAGTGGACGGAGGGGCCGCTTGCTGCAAAGGTGCCGGCCTGCGTACACCCGGGTGCATTAAGTTCCCGTGCCGGCGTTGGAGACACCAATGCCACCTCCGCCGGAGACACCAATGGCCCCGCCATCGCGTTCTGAGAGTTGCTGGCCGTGAAGCTAGGAATCCGGGGCGGCCCCTGTTGGCCGCCCTCAATCCACGCGTGCAACCCCTCGATCAAGGTAGGCACAATGGCGGTGATCGTTGCACCGAGTTGTTGTTGCACTTGCTCTTGGACAATCTCCGGAATCCGCGCCACCTATGCCTTGAGTTCTTGAACCTCGCACGCCTGGCTTTCCGAGCTGGTCTTTTTCTCCTTTCGCCCACCAGCGTTATAGTAAGATGACCATTTTGTCGACAAGCCTTTGCCGGCCACACGACCAGCTGACGTCGGCTTACTGAGCTTATCCTTTTTCTTCATTACATTCAACGCCCTATTTAGAGTGGTGTCCCAAGGGTTGCTCTTAGTCGACCCCGCGCTACTGCTTTCAGTCGCCTGCGGAAGGAATGTGAACCATTTAGAAATTTGGCTTCATTAATTAGAATGCAACCAGATGGAGCTAATTACGCGAGGGTGTGCTAGGCTTCTCGCCCCTCGTTGGTTACCCCAAGTGGAAGGTGTGAGATGTAGTGTTGCGGAACTTTTTCCCTTGGCAAAGATACCAAGGATCGAATCCCCATAGACTCCTAGGTTCAACAAGAAGGTGTCAACTGCTACGGCGCCAGATATTAGCAATCAACGTGGACCTACACACAGATACAAATAACTTTGCTCCCAACGAGTACAGAGAGGTTGTCAATCCCTCCGGCCTTGTCGTTTACAAAGGATCAAACGCAAGTGATAGTAGTGATAGATATAATTGCAATAGTAAATAATAGCGAAAAGTAAATAGCGGATGTGATCAATGATGGTAATATGGACTGGAGTCTCATGATGTTCACTAGTGATGTCTCTCTCCCAAAAGACGATAAAACAGCTATGTGAGGTAAACGAATTACAGCTGGGCAATTGACAGGACCATGTGCGCAAACCAATGCTCACTACATTGCAAGAAAGGTTGAGGTTCAAAGCATGGGCGGTACACCAAAGTAAGTAGACCGAAATCCATCAATATCTACTACTAATCATCCACCTTGAGATATCTATCCAGAACATCTCGCTGGTATTAAGTTGCGAGTCCCACCCATAGTGTAAACACAATGCAACAGACAACTGCATTAAAAGAACTTTGCGTAAAGTAAACAATCCTTGCACCCGCGGGCACAAGCACCGTTGTTTTCCCCCTTGTGGCAACATCACATCCCCTAGACTCATGTTTCTGTCACTCAAACTAGTCATCGAGGGGCATGAACCCACAATCAAGCATAACGTTACCTCTTGGAGTCACTACCTACTACTTGGCCAAAGCAATAAATAACAACGGAGAACATGCAAGAATTACTTACGAACATAAATATAAAATAGGTAGATCGAATATATTACTCAAGCACAATCTGAACATAATCTCATAATCCATCGGCTCCCAGCAAACTCATCATAGCAACAACATAAGGATTACATATGTGCCTCGATCATGTTGGGCAGCTCACGAGGACTAATTAGTGAAGCACAAGAACAGGAGAAGGACATCACATAGCTACTGGTCATGGACTCATGGTCCAAAGGAGACTACTCACAACTCATCCGAGAGGCGTCCATGGTGGTGGAGAGGCTCCCGGTGGTGATCCTCCCCTCCGGCAGGGTGCCGGGAAGAGTTCTCCTAGTGCTCCCGATCTTGGAAGTGGCGGCGGCGGTGGAACAGAGATGAGATCGCGAAAAAGAGTTCCTCCCTCGAGGGTTTCGGGAGACGCTTTAAATATATGCCAAAGGGGGGCATCGGAGGAGCCTCGGGGGGCCCAGGCGCCCCCCCGGCGCGGCCCAGGGGGGGGGCGCCGCCAGGGCGCCTGGAGCCCTGGTGGTCCCCCCCGGCTGTACTTCGGGCGCACGGTAGTTTCTGGAACGCTGATTTTTTATATAATTTTTTTGGATTTTTCCTGGCAGTTCTCGTAATGTGAAAACCTGAAATACAAAAACAGCCGAAAACAGAAACTGGCACTGGGGTGCACTGAGTTAATAGGTTAGTCCAAATATGATCAAAAGTGTATGGAAGTGTATAAATAACATAGCAATATCACCCAAAAGAGGCATGGAGCAAGCAGAAATTATAGATACGTTTTGGACGTATCAACATCCCCAAGCTTAATTCCTGCTCGTCCTCGAGTAGGTAAATGATAACAAGAATAATTTCTGTGGTGACATGCTATTAACCATATAGGACTTATTCATAGTCATATGACAAAAGCTTACTGAGATAATGAATCTATAGTAATTAAGTTGTCTCTTGAGAAAATCAGAAAGAACTGAAAGTTTTACAATATGACATTGAAACATCAAATAGATTTGTAATGAACATGATGTGCAAATATGATAAAGTGATATCTAGCTTGCCCCCTTTAGTGAAGCAAAACATAAATGCAGGGGCACCTCCAAGGTTTAAGTGATGACTAGATACAATGATTTCAAAATAAACGATATCACAATCATGCAAAAGACAATGCTACTTTGGGACAATGCACATTACACTCAGAATGACAATCATGCTCGCAGTAGTCGGTGCTTTTAAAAGAAGGTGGAGACTCTCGAACCGTGGCTTTTGTTGGCAAGGTTGAAAACCCGTAGTCGGTAACAAAGACAAAACATGTACCAGAGCTCTAGGCTTTAAAACAGAGGTAATAATTATTATTTTTGATTATGCATGTTTCGTCAACGAATGCTAGCAGATAACTCAATCACTTTTCGAGATGGACAAGTTTCGAGGAACGACTCCAGAATGAGGACGATCACATCCTCTTAATCTCCTTTGTTTATCACTGCCAAAGTTTTCTGATTTCTCATGAAAAAAGCGTGAAGGAGGGTTTGATTGTTATATTATCTTTTTGAGCAGGGCGCACTCAATGCCAGTTCCTTCTCGTGTTATGGGTTTGCACATTATACATGCAATCCCGGGGTGAAGCTTGTCCAACTTAAAAAGATCATGAATTAACCACTACTTCCTCATGAACTTACAACAGAGGCACAAAATAGGAATGCTTTTCTTTGAATAATTTCGAGATGGCACATGCAAGTCTCCGTTAGGAATGGCAGGTAAATACCATGTAGGAAGGTATGGTGGACTCATATGGCATAACTAGATTAAAGGAATGTGGATGCACAGGTAGTCAGTCCGCTTAGTACAGGCGAAGGTTAGCAAAAGACTGGGAGCGACCAACTAAGAGAGCAATGACGATCATAATCATGCAGAGCGACAAAGCAACATTGAATCGGGCATGGAAGTTATATCGCTACTCAGAAACAAAAGATCATCAAGGCTTGACAGACTTTCTTTACAGTCTTAAATATGCGTGAGCATACGCCAAGTCAATCAAAATAAATTCTTGAGGGAAGATATTACTAAACCATACCACATCATAGGCAAACAAATCATGTTGGTACTCTAATAACACATTGGGAACCTCCCAGCTATTTGAGATTAACCATAAGAAAACCTGAACTACTAAGCGCCATTATGCACGTAGCATCTTTATCATAGACATATCAACCAATGCAACGGAAGCAAACTCTCTTAATACGGTGAGCATGGTAATTAAAGAGAGTTCAAGGAACCAACTAAACAAAAGCTCTTTGAAAAGATAAGCATGAAAGCTAAGAGCTGAACATGATACTAGCTATTAAAAGACAAAGAACACACACAGCAAGGATAGACATGAAAATTCTATGTTATGTTCTAGGTAGAAGTGGAGCGTGTTTCTCTCCCACATAAAGAAAGCCGAGTTCCGACTCGTTATGAAAAGCTAAAAAAAACTAAAAACAAGACGCTCCAAGCATAGCACATAACACATGAAGTGATTAAAATATAGTGGAACGAAAGACGAACTGATAATGTTGATGGAGAAGGGGATGCACGGGGGCATCCCCAAGTTTAGACGCTTGAGTCTCCTTGAATATTTCTTGGGGGTGCACGGGGGCATCCCCAAGCTTGAGCGCTTCACACTCCTGAATCTTTTTATCATCTTCCCTCGCACACTTGAAACCTCCCTTCATACATAACTCATCATAATCTGATTAGCGAGGTTAGTACCCATAATAAAATAATTGTACCTTGCTGGAAATAAAGATATTCTTGAAGTTCTACTGTTTCTCAAGAATGCCAAAAGGTTTTTGCAAAGAAAAAGCAAGCTCTAGATTTGCAAAATGAAGGAAAGGCAAAACAGGACAGAATCTATGAAAAACAGAACAGCAGGTAGTAAATGATTTGTTCGTTGCACTTCTGCAACTCTAATCAAAGAACTCAGAACAGACGCACAAAAGACAATTATATAGGGCACGCTGTCGAAAAAAATTCAGACCAAAAAGATGATCTGGTGATTTTATACGAATTTTTCTATTCAAGGACAGAATCTGTTTCCTGGCCAGCACCTCACAACTTTTGAACTTTCTAGCAATCAGAGGCTATACTTGGCACAAAATTGAAAAGTAAAGATACAATGATGTTGCTACTGTAGTAAAAACATCAAGACACAACAAAAACAAAATAAATTTATTCATTTGGGCTGCCTGTTGGGGAACGTTGCATGGAAAACAAAAATTTTTCTCTACGTTCACCAAGATCAATCTAGTAGATGCAACTACGAGGGGAGAGTAGGATCCACATACCCTTGTAGATCGCTAAGCGGAAGCGTTATGAACGCGGATGATGGAGTCGTACTCGCCGCGATTCAGATCGCCGAAGATCCTAGCACTGAAGCAACGGTGCCTCCGCGTTCTTCACACGTACGGCTCGGGGACGTCTCCTCCTTCTTGATCCAGCAAGGGGTGGAGGAGAGGTTGATGGAGAACCGGCAGCACGACGGCGTGGTGGTGATGGTGGAGGAGAATTCCAGCAGGGCTTCGCCTAAGCACCGCGGGAGAAGAAGATGTTGTGGGAGAGGGAGGGCAGCGCCGAGGCACGAACTTGTGTTTGCTGCCCTCCCTTTGCCTCACTATATATAGGGGGGGTGGAGAGGTGAGGGGCGCCCTAGGGTTTCCCCTAGGGGCCGGCGGCCAGGGCAAGGGGAGGGGGCGGCGGCCAAGGCAGGGGGGGCGGCGGCCAAGGGCCAGGCCCTAGGGTTTCCCCCCCTAGGTGCCTTGCCCCCCACTCCAAAGGGGTGCGGCTGCCCTAGGGGGTCCCACCCCCTTAGCCGCATGAGGAGAGGGCCCAGGGGGGGGCGCACAGCCCCCTGAGGGCTGTGGTGTTCCCCCTTGTGGCCCATTAGGCCCAGAACTACTTCCGGACCCCCCGAAACCCTTTCCGGTACTCCGCCGATTTCCCGATGCTCCCCGGAACACTTCCGGACTCCGAAACCTTTCATCCTATATATCAATCTTCGTCTCCGGACCATTCCGGAGACCCTCGTCATGTCCGGGATCTCATCCGGGACTCCGAACAACCTTCGGTAACCATACATTTTTCTCTCTAACAACCCTAGCGTCACCGAACGTTAAGTGTGTAGACCCTGCGGGTTCGGAAACCATGTAGACATGACCGAGACACTCCCAGGTCAATAACCAATAGCGGGATCTGGATACCCATATTGGTTCCCACATGTTTCTCGATGATCTCATCGGATGAACCACGATGTCAAGGATTCAGGCAATCCCGTATACAGTTCCCTTTGTCTCGTCGGTATGTTACTTGCCCGAGATTCGATCGTCGGTATCTCTATACCTAGTTCAATCTCGTTACCGGCAAGTCTCTTTACTCGTTACCGTAATACATAATCCCGTGACCAACTACTTAGTCACTTTGAGCTCATTGAGATGACGTATTACCGAGTGGGCCCGGAGATACCTCTCCGTCACACGGAGTGACAAATCCCAGTCTCGATCCATGTCAACTCAACAGACACCCTCGGAAATACCTGTAGAGTACCTTTATAGTCACCCAGTTACGTTGTGACGTTTGGCACACACAAAGCACTCCTACGGTGTCAGTGAGTTACATGATCTCATGGTCATAGGAACTTATACTTGACATGCAGAAAACTATAGCGATAACTGACACGATCAAAAGCTATGTTAACGTTTGGGTCTCGTCCATCACATCATTCTCCTAATGATGTGATCCCGTTATCAAATGACAACTCATGTCTATGACCTGGAAACCGGGGTCATCTTTGATCAACGAGCTAGTCCTGTAGAGGCTCACTAGGGACACAAAGTCTGTCTATTCATCCACACGTGTATTTGAGTTTCCAATCAATACAGTTATAGCATGGATAATAAACGATTATCATGAACAAGGAAATATAATAATAACCCTTTTATTATTGCCTCTAGGGCATATTTCCAACAGTCTCCCACTTGCACTAGAGTCAATAATCTAGCATTACAAGGTAATGAATCTAACACCCATAGAGTCTTGGTGTTGATCGTGCTTAGCCCGTGGAAGAGGCTTAGTCAACGGATCTGCAACATTCAAATCCGTGTGTACTTTGCAAATGTTTATGTCCTCCTCCTTGACCGAATCGCGGATGGAATTGAAGCGTCGTTTTATGTGTCTGGTCCTCTTGTGAAACCTTGGTTCCTTGGCTAGAGCAATGGCACCAGTGTTGTCACAGAACAGAGTCATTGGGTTCAGTGCACTAGGCACAACTCCAAGATCTGTCATGAACTCCTTCATCCAGACACCTTCCTTTGCCGCCTCCGAGGCAGCTATATACTCCGCTTCACATGTAGAATCAGCTACCACGCTCTGCTTGGAACTGCACCAGCTTACCGCTCCCTCGTTGAGAATATATACGTATCCGGTTTGAGACTTAGAGTCATCCGGATCAGTGTCAAAGCTTGCATCGACGTAACCCTTTACGACGAGCTCTTGATCACCTCCATAAACGAGAAACATATCCTTAGTCCTTTTCAGGTACTTTAGGATATTCTTGACCGCTGTCCAGTGATCCATACCAGGATTACTTTGAAACCTTCCGGCCATACTTATGGCAAGGCTGACATCTGGTCTCGTGCACAACATTGCATACATGATAGAGCCTATGGCTGAAGCATAGGGGACGACACTCATCTTTTCTCTATCTTCCGCAGTCACTGGGCACTGAGTCTTACTCAACTTTGTACCTTGCAATACCGGCAAGAACCCCTTCTTGGATTGATCCATTTTGAACTTCTTCAAAACTTTATCAAGGTATGTGCTTTGTGAAAGTCCTATCAAGCGTCTTGATCTATCTCTATAGATCTTGATGCCCAATATGAAAGCAGCTTCACCGAGATCCTTCATCGAAAAACTCTTGTTCAAATACCCCTTCACGCTATCCAAAAATTCTATATTGTTTCCAATCAGCAATATGTCATCCACATATAATATTAGAAACGCTATAGAGCTCCACTCACTTTCTTGTAGATACAAGCTTCATTGTAAACTTGTATAAAACCAAACGCTTTGATCACCTCATCAAAGCGAAGATTCCAACTCCGAGATGCTTGCACCAGCCCATAAATGGAACGCTGAAGCCTGCATACTTTGTCAGCATTCTCTGGATCGACAAAACCTTCTGGTTGCATCATATACAACTCTTCCTTAAGAAAACCGTTAAGGAACGCTGTTTTGACATCCATCTGCCAAATTTCATAATCGAAATATGCAGCTATTGCTAACATGATTCGGACGGATTTAAGCATCGCTACGGGTGAGAAAGTCTCATCGTAGTCAATCCCTTGAACTTGTGAAAAACCCTTTGCCACAAGTCGAGCTTTATACACGGTGACATTACCGTCAGCGTCCGTCTTCCTCTTAAAAATCCATTTATTCTGAATGGCCTTCCACCCTTCAGGTAATACTTCCAAAGTCCATACTTTGTTTTCATACATGGATCCCATCTCGGATTTCATGGCCTCTAACCATTTGTCGGAATCTGGGCCCACCATCGCTTCTCCATAGCTCGTAGGTTCACCGTTGTCTAACAACATGACCTCCAAGATAGGGTTACCATACCACTCAGGTGCAGTGCGTACCCTTGTCGACCTACGAGGTTCGGTAGTGACTTGATCAGAAGCTTCTTGATCATCATCATTGGCTTCCTCTTCAACCTCTGCAGGCTCCACAAAAACATCTTTCTGTGCTGCGCTACTTTCTGGTTGAAGCAGAGGTTCAATAACCTCATCAAGTTCTACCTTCCTCCCACTCAATTCTTTCGAGAGAAACTCTTTCTCGAGAAAGGATCCGTTCTTAGCAACAAACACTTTGCCCTCGGATCTGAGATAGAAGGTGTACCCAACTGTTTCTTTTGGGTATCCTATGAAGACACATTTGTCCGCTTTGGGTTCGAGCTTTTCTGGCTGAAGCCTTTTGACATAAGCATCGCAACCCCAAACCTTGAGAAAAGACAACTTCGGTTTCTTACTAAACCATAGTTCATACGGTGTTGTCTCAACGGACTTAGATGGAGCCCTATTTAAAGTGAATGCAGCTGTCTCTAACGCATATCCCCAAAACGATAGTGGTAAATCGGCAAGAGACATCATAGAACGTACCATATCTAATAGGGTTCGATTACGACGTTCGGACACACCATTACGCTGTGGTGTTCCAGGTGGCGTCAACTGTGAAACAATTCCACATTTTCTTAAGTGATCACCAAACTCATAACTCAGATATTCTCCCCCTCGATCAGATCGTAGGAACTTGATCTTCTTGTTACGATGATTTTCAACTTCACTCTAAAATTGCTTGAACTTTTCAAAAGTTTCAGACTTATGCTTCATCAAGTAAATATACCCATATCTACTTAAGTCGTCAGTGAAGGTGAGAAAATAACGATATCCACCGCGCGCCGTTACACTCATCGGACCGCACACATCAGTATGTATGATTTCCAATAAGTCACTTGCCCGTTCCATTGTCCCTGAAAACGGGGTCCTTGTCATCTTGCCCATGAGGCACGGCTCGCACGTGTCAAGTGATTCAAAATCAAGAGACTCCAGAAGTCCATCAGCATGGAGCTTCCTCATGCGTTTCATGCCGATATGACCGAGACGGCAGTGCCACAAGAAAGTGGTATTATCATTATCTACTCTACATCTTTTGGCATCAATGTTATGAACATGTGTATCATCACTATCGAGATTCAACAAGAATAAACCCCTAACTTCGGGTGCATGACCATAAAAGATATTACTCATATAAATAGAACAACCATTATTCTCTGACTTAAATGAGTAACCGTCTCGCAATAAACAAGATCCAGATATAATGTTCATGCTTAACGCAGGCACTAAATAACAATTATTCAGGTTCATAACTAATCCCGATGGTAATCGAAGAGTGAGCGTGCCGACGGCGATCACATCAACCTTGGAACCGTTTCCCACGCGCATCGTCACTTCGTCCTTCGCCAGCCTCCGTTTATTCCGCAGTTCCTGTTTAGAGTTGCAAATGTGAGCAACCGAACCGGTATCAAATACCCAGGCACTACAACGAGAGTTGGTAAGGTACACATCAATAACATGTATATCACATATACCTTTGTTGTTGTTGGCCCCCTTCTTGTCCGCCAGATACTTGGGGCAGTTCCGCTTCCAGTGGCCGTTCCCCTTGCAATAGAAACACTCAGTCTCTGGCTTGGGCCCAGCCTTGGGTTTCTTCACTGGATTAGCAACTGCTTTGCCACCCTTCTTAGAGTTACCCTTCTTGCCCTTGCCATTCTTCTTGAAACTGGTGGTTTTATTGACCATCAACACTTGATACTCCTTCTGGATGTCTGCCTCAGCGACTTTCAGCATCGAAAACAGCTCGGCGATGGTTTTGTTCATCCCTTGCATGTTATACTGCTGCACGAAGTTCTTGTAGCTAGGAGGGAGTGACTGGAGAATTCTGTCAATGATAGCCTCATCCGGGAACACAAGTCCCAGATCAGCTATGCGGGTATAGTACCCAGACATCTTCAGTAAGTGCTCACTGACAGACGAATTCTCCTCCATCTTGCAAGCAAAGAATTTATCGGTGGTCTCATACCTCTCGATCTTAGCATTCTTTTCAAAGATGAACTTCAACTCCTGGTACATCTCATATGCACCATGACGTTCAAAACGCCTTTGAAGTCCTCCTTCCAAGCCGTACAACATGGCACACTGCACTATCGAATAGTCATCCGAACGTGTCTGCCAGACGTTCAAAACGTCTGCAGGGGCTGTAGGAGCGGGGGGGTCACCTAGCGGTGCATTTAGGACATAAACCTTTTGGGCAGCTGTGAGGATGATCCTCAGATTGCGGAGCCAGTCCACAAAGTTGCTCCCATCATCTTTCAGTTTAGCTTTCTCTAGGAACGCATTAAAATTCAGGGGAGCTACTGCGCGAGCCATCTACAACAAAAGATTTGCAAAGACATTTTAGACTATTGTTCATGATAAGTGAGTTACTACCTAATCAAATTATTTATAACTCCCACTCAAATTGACATCCCTCTGGTCATTCGAGCGTGACATGATCCAAATTCATCAACCCAAGTCCGATCATCACGTGAGATGAGGTGGTGTCAATGGTGAACATCAACATGTTGATCATATCTACTATATGACTCATGCTCGACCTTTCGGTCCTCCGTGTTCCGAGGCCATGTCTGTACATGCTAGGCTCGTCAAGTCTAACCCGAGTGTTCTGCATGTGCAAAACTGGCTTGCACCCGTTGTATGCGAACGTAGAGTCTATCACACCCGATCATCACGTGGTGCTTCGAAACGACGAACCTTCGCAACGGCGCACACTCGGGGGGAACACAATTTTATCTTGAAATTTTAGTGAAGGATCATCTTATAATGCTACCGTCGTCCTAAGCAAAATAAGATGCATAAAAGGATTAACATCACATGCAAATCATAAGTGACATGATATGGCCATCAACTCGTGCTTTTGATCTCCATCTCCAAAGCACCGGCATGATCTCCATCGTCACCGGCGCCACACCATGATCTGCATCATCATGATCTCCATCATCGTGTCGCCATCGGGGTTGTCGGCGCCCACCATGCTCTTACTACTATTGCTACCGTTTAGCGATAAAGTAAAGCATTACAAAGCGCTTAATGATTGACACGCAGGTCATACAAAAATTAAAGACAACCCTATGGCTCCTGCCGGTTGCCGTATGCATCGACATGCAAGTCGATATTAACTATTACAACATGATCATCTCATACATCAAATATAATTCATCATGTCATTGGCCATATCATATCACATGCATACCCTGCAAAAACAAGTTAGACGCCCTCTAATTTGTTGTTGCATGTTTTACGTGGCTGCTATGGGTATCTAGCAAGAACGCTTCTTACCTACGCAAAACCACAACGGTGATATTCAAGTTGCTATTTAACCTTCTACAAGGACCGCCTTGTTCTATTCCGATTCAACTAAGATAGGAGAGACAGACACCCGCCAGCCATCTTATGCAACAAAAGTCACATGTCTGTCGATGGAACCGGTCTCATGTACGTGGACATGTAAAGTTGGTCCGGGCTGCTTCATCCTATAATACCGCTGAATCAAGAAAGACTAAGGAGGGCAGCAATTTAAACATCAACGCCACAAACCCTTTTGTGTTCTACTCGAGAAAGCATCTACGCAAGATCCTAGCTCATGATGCCACTGTTGGGGAACGTTGCATGGAAAACAAAATTTTTTCTCTACGTTCACCAAGATCAATCTAGTAGATGCAACTACGAGGGGAGAGTAGGATCCACATACCCTTGTAGATCGCTAAGCGGAAGCGTTATGAACGCGGATGATGGAGTCGTACTCGCCGCGATTCAGATCGCCGAAGATCCTAGCACCGAAGCAACGGTGCCTCCGCGTTCTTCACACGTACGGCTCGGGGACGTCTCCTCCTTCTTGATCCAGCAAGGGGTGGAGGAGAGGTTGATGGAGAACCGGCAGCACGACGGCGTGGTGGTGATGGTGGAGGAGAATTCTAGCAGGGCTTCGCCTAAGCACCGCGGGAGAAGAAGATGTTGTGGGAGAGGGAGGGCAGCGCCGAGGCACGAACTTGTGTTTGCTGCCCTCCCTTTGCCTCACTATATATAGGGGGGGTGGAGAGGTGAGGGGCGCCCTAGGGTTTCCCCTAGGGGCCGGCGGCCAGGGCAAGGGGAGGGGGCGGCGGCCAAGGCAGGGGGGGCGGCGGCCAAGGGCCAGGCCCTAGGGTTTCCCCCCCTAGGTGCCTTGCCCCCCACTCCAAAGGGGTGCGGCTGCCCTAGGGGGTCCCACCCCCTTAGCCGCATGAGGAGAGGGCCCAGGGGGGGCGCACAGCCCCCTGAGGGCTGTGGTGTTCCCCCTTGTGGCCCATTAGGCCCAGAACTACTTCCGGACCCCCCGAAACCCTTTTCGGTACTCCGCCGATTTCCCGATGCTCCCCGGAACACTTCCGGACTCCGAAACCTTTCATCCTATATATCAATCTTCGTCTCCGGACCATTCCGGAGACCCTCGTCATGTCCGGGATCTCATCCGGGACTCCGAACAACCTTCGGTAACCATACACTTTTCTCTCTAACAATCCTAGCGTCACCGAACGTTAAGTGTGTAGACCCTGCGGGTTCGGAAACCATGTAGACATGACCGAGACACTCCCAGGTCAATAACCAATAGCGGGATCTGGATACCCATATTGGTTCCCACATGTTTCTCGATGATCTCATCGGATGAACCACGATGTCAAGGATTCAGGCAATCCCGTATACAGTTCCCTTTGTCTCGTCGGTATGTTACTTGCCCGAGATTCGATCGTCGGTATCTCTATACCTAGTTCAATCTCGTTACCGGCAAGTCTCTTTACTCGTTACCGTAATACATAATCCCGTGACCAACTACTTAGTCACTTTGAGCTCATTGAGATGACGTATTACCGAGTGGGCCCGGAGATACCTCTCCGTCACACGGAGTGACAAATCCCAGTCTCGATCCATGTCAACTCAACAGACACCCTCGGAAATACCTGTAGAGTACCTTTATAGTCACCCAGTTACGTTGTGACGTTTGGCACACACAAAGCACTCCTACGGTGTCAGTGAGTTACATGATCTCATGGTCATAGGAACTTATACTTGACATGCAGAAAACTATAGCGATAACTGACACGATCAAAAGCTATGTTAACGTTTGGGTCTCGTCCATCACATCATTCTCCTAATGATGTGATCCCGTTATCAAATGACAACTCATGTCTATGACCTGGAAACCGCGGTCATCTTTGATCAACGAGCTAGTCCTGTAGAGGCTCACTAGGGACACAAAGTCTGTCTATTCATCCACACGTGTATTTGAGTTTCCAATCAATACAGTTATAGCATGGATAATAAACGATTATCATGAACAAGGAAATATAATAATAACCCTTTTATTATTGCCTCTAGGGCATATTTCCAACACTGCCTCCCAAAAGCGCTTTCTTTTATGCCTTTAAGCTAGGCATAATGCATATAGATCAAGTTGTATCAATTGAACCGTCACCAAGATCATCAAAAAGCTCTTCAATAATACAACTAGTCTTAAGAGGACTTTCAAATAAAGGCCTCATAGAGATACTTCTAGGTAGAAGACCAAAAGGATAAAAGTCAAGGGAAGATTCATTTATAAATTCATCAAAGACAGGTGTTTCTTCCAAAGTCTTTACAGTTTCAACCCCTTTGGCAATAGGTGGATTACTTTTAGAGCGGGGAGCCTTTGGAACGTGAACGAACTTAGGCTCCTACTTTGCCGGAGGTTCTACCTTTTTGGTTTTGATTGAGGAGAAGGTGGTTCCTAGAGTATCAAAGATATCCTCAATCTTGTCTAGCCTAGAAGAGTCCAAGTCATGGAATTTGACGATCTCCAAAATTTTGAAATTTTATGCACGGAGCTATCAAGCCTATTCAAATTCCCTTGGATCTTACGATCCAACTCATTTATCTTATTAATGCTTGTCATCTCTAGCTCTATCTTTTCAAGTTTTTTCATAATGTGAGCTAGGGTGATGTCCTCTCGAATGCTAACAACAGGGAGATTCCCAACAAGATTTTCAATAATACTAAGGGACTCCCAAACTGGGGCCTCTAGGAAATTCCCATTGATAGCAGTATCTAGAATAAACCTATTCCAAAAATTAATTCCAACATAAAAATTTCTAAGCAGGATAGTAGTAGGTTGCTTCTTGGTGGCTCTTTTTTGTGAATCATTAATTCTATACCAAGCATCTTTCAAACTTTCCCCACCTCTTTGTTTAAAGGTGAGAACTTCTGCCTCGTCAAAGACAAAAGGACCCGACATAATGACAACTAAAGAACGAGATAACTATTTTTGTGATTTTCGATAAAAGATACTAAAGCAAAAACTGAAAGGTAAACTAACAAGACTAAAAAGCAAAGGTAAAAGATAACATCCAACTCCCCTATCTTCAAGAGTGGAGTCCCCGACAACGGCGCCAGAAAAACTCTTGCTAGGCTTCTCGCCCCTCGTTGGTTACCCCAAGTGGAAGGTGTGAGATGTAGTGTTGCGGAAGTTTTTCCCTTGGCAAAGATACCAAGGATCGAATCCCCAGAGACTCCTAGGTTCAACAAGAAGGTGTCAACTGCTACGGCGCCAGATATTAGCAATCAACGTGGACCTGCACACAGATACAAATAACTTTGCTCCCAACGAGTACAAAGAGGTTGTCAATCCCTCCGGCCTTGTCGTTTACAAAGGATCAAACGCAAGTGATAGTAGTGATAGATATAATTGCAATAGTAAATAATAGCGAAAAGTAAATAGCGGATGTGATCAATGATGGTAATATGGATCGGAGTCTCATGATGTTCACTAGTGATGTCTCTCTCCCAAAAGACGATAAAACAGCTATGTGAGGTAAACGAATTACAGCTGGGCAATTGATAGGACCATGTGCGCAAACCAATGCTGACTACATTGCAAGAAAGGTTGAGGTTCAAAGCATGGGCGGTACACCAAAGTAAGTAGACCGAAATCCATCAATATCTACTACTAATCATCCACCTTGAGATATCTATCCAGAACATCTCGCTGGTATTAAGTTGCGAGTCCCACCCATAGTGTAAACTCAATGCAACAGACAACTGCATTAAAAGAACTTTGCGTAAAGTAAACAATCCTTGCACCCGCGGGCACAAGCACTGTTGTTTTCCCCCTTGTGGCAACAGCACATCCCCTAGACTCATGTTTCTGTCACTCAAACTAGTCATCGAGGGGCATGAACCCACAATCAAGCATAACATTCCCTCTTGGAGTCACTACCTACTACTTGGCCAAAGCAATAAATAACAACGGAGAACATGCAAGAATTACTTACGAACATAAATATAAAAGAGGTAGATCAAATATATTACTCAAGCACAATCTGAACATAATCTCATAATCCATCGGATCCCAGCAAACTCATCATAGCAACAGCATAAGGATTACATATGTGCCTCAATCATGTAGGGCAGCTCACGAGGACTAATTAGTGAAGCACAAGAATGGGAGGAGAACATCACATAGCTATGGACTCATGGTCCAAGGGAGACTACTCACAACTCATTCGGGAGGCGTCCATGGTGGTGGAGAGGCTCCCGGTGGTGATCCTCCCCTCCGGCAGGGTGCCGGGAAGAGTTCTCCTGGTGCTCCCGATCTTGGAAGCGGCGGCGGCGGCGGCGGAAGAGAGATGAGATCGCGAAAAAGAGTTCCTACCTCGAGGGTTTCGGGAGACGCTTTAAATATATGCCAAAGGGGGGCATCGGAGGAGCCTCGGGGGGCCCAGGCGCCCCCCCGGCGCGGCCCAGGGGGGCGCGCCGCCAGGGCGCCTGGAGCCCTGGTGGCCCCCCGGCTGTCCTTCGGGCGCACGGTAGTTTCTGGAACGCTGATTTTTTATATAATTTTTCTGGATTTTTCCTGGCAGTTCTCGTAATGTGAAAACCTGAAATACAAAAACAGCCGAAAACAGAAACTGGCACTGGGGTGCACTGAGTTAATAGGTTAGTCCAAATATGATCAAAAGTGTATGGAAGTGTATAAATAACATAGCAATATCACCCAAAAGAGGCATGGAGCAAGCAGAAATTATAGATACGTTTTGGACGTATCAGGGTGTATTCCTTACCAGAACAAGCTCAAGCGCCCTGGTCTTCGGATCTGTGGTAAGCTCCTTTGTTTTCGGGTCCTTCTTGTACCGGGCCCTGACAAAGTTCTTGGTCAGCTTGTCACCGTATTTATCGAAGAGGGGCGGTAGGCCTTGCTCGGTACGGTCCGCCTCTTCCTTGTCCCATATAAGCTCCGCCACTCTGTAACCGCCAGGACCGAGTGTGTGTTCCCCTAAGTTCAGCTCCCGCATTTCTTTCCCCCACTGACTTGATTCGGAGGTTGCGGTTCTCGAGCACTTGATCTTGAAGTCGTTGTAGTCATCTTCGGTCATCGAAGGATTTTTCTCCTTGATCTTCTCATAACTCTCACCTTTCTCGATCATTCTCTTCACATTGCTTTTCCAAGTAGACATGGCCGTGCTTATCTTCGTGAGGGCGGTATTGTTCACTTTATTCCCTTTGAGGCTTGTGTTTTCAAATTCAGCGGGGAACTTGTATCGTTCGTGCAGCTTCGTGAAGAGGAGGTTGCGCAAATTCGCTCGGTCAGGATGCCTCAGGTTCTCGGTGTTGATAGAGACGGTGCTCCGGAGAATGCACCCGAGCTGAACCGAGTACCCCTTGACTATTCGTTCAGGCGCCGTTGGATTCCCGTCGGAGTCCACTTCAGTAAATTCCTCCTTGAGGGTGCGGAGCACGGTCGGGCGCCGGTCCTTCCGTTGCCTCTTCGGTTGGCTGCCATCTATGCGTGCGCCGCCATCATCAGCGGTGGCATCCTCGGCGGCACCATCGGTGGGGTCATCCTCGGCGGTACCATCAGTGGTCTCAGGATCGATGGGGAAGGCGGCGTCCTCATATAAGTGAGGTTGTTCCTCCATCTCCTAGGACAGCTCCCAGAATGCCTTGCCGCCCGAACCCCCGGCCTCATCGTTGTTGGCCATGTTTCTCTCTAAATAGGAAAAAAGTTTGGTCAAAAAGTTGGTTATTGTCAAGGAACAAGATCATGGTCTCATCATTTAGGGTTTGTCAACACCGAGGCATCCTAAAAGCTAAGCTTTTATCATTGAGGGTTTTTCGACGCCGAGGCACCCTAAAAGCCTTAGCGTTCATCATTTCGGTTTTTATCGACATCGAGGCACCCTAAAAGCCAAGGTTTTATAATTTATGGTTTGTCGACACCGAGGCATCCTAAAAGCTAAGCTGGGAAGGAGAATTCTAAGTTGGGCCTAATCACTTGGCTCTATTGCCGCCTATGGTTTAATGCAGCTAGAATAAAGGGGCAATTGATCCTACTTAATTAACTAGTAAGATACCCCGGCCCATGCATTAGTCACAAGTACCCCATATGTCCTATTTTTAGCAAAGTCATGCTAAAATTCATGGAAATTTCAGCATGACCTTTGCTGAAAATAGGACATATGGAGTACCCGAATTTGCCGGAACGGAAGTTAATCGACATTCCAGCAAACTCAAGGGCCTCTCGGGTGGACAAGGCAAAATCATTATCCCAGGTGGACAAGGCAATGTGCTACTTGCTTAAATCTCTGTCCAATGCTATTTACAAGACAAACAACAGGTGGCAAAACCTAGTGTTAAAAAAAAGGCCTCCATCACAACATGGAAAATACATTGGCATGTGAAGAGGTGAAACAATATATGCATCTCCTAGCAGTATCATTCAACATTTTGGACAAACCACTACAAGCAATACTGGATCAGATACAAGAAGAATGTGAGAAAATGCAGACAAATACTAACAGGTTGAGGTGTTTAACTTGTGGTGCTCTTTGTGCTATTAACATTTCAAGTCAAAACCTTTTCTGGTTAGTAAGTGTTTCTTGAGCATATGTATGTAGTAAGTGTTTCTGCTCTCAGTGTTTCAGAATTGTTGTTAGACCACCTTTCAACCATCGTAGTGAGATCTAACTGTTCAGTATGTAGTTGTTATAGTAATTATTGATGATCATGGCCAGAAACTTTTCAATGTTAAGCTGTATCAGTGTACTGAAGCTGAAACTAGTTAACTGTATCAAGTATATGTATGAAGATGACATATAGATGAGCTCTTTCATGTGCTTGCAGTTACATCAACAGCCTTTTGTGTATTTTGACAGTACCACATTGATAGAAGTATCACTGTCAAAAGAAGGGGGTTTTAGTTTGAACCAAAGACAACAATTCAAGCCAACTGTTGTAGCTCTGTTCATCTACACATCTCATAAATAATAGCTTTAAAACAACACCAACCCAGACCTAGGCAACAGTGGCATCTTGTTGCCGGCAGATCCCAAAATAGAAGGCAATGTTTTGCCATTATCTAGTTTCCACTTATAAAAATTCTTAGCAACAACAAAAGCCTAAGGCTCTGTTAGATAGCAAAGTATTAAAAAAACTTTAGTATCAACAAACTACGGTAATTTAGCCTATAGGCATAACATACCATGGTTTTAACATAACGGAGTATTTTTAGAGTATTGACAATACAGAGCATCTGTTTGGCTGTGGCCTACGCAGTGCTGTAAGTGTAGATGGCTAGCTGTTAGCACTCCAAACACTCGCACCTAACTAGCCGGTGAAATCAACTAATCGACCATGCAGATGCAGCTAGCTAGCATATACCTTACCATTAGCAGGGCACACTCGCGTAGCTGGCTTCTTTACAATTTATGGTCCATTATTCTCGGCAGCTAGCTAGGTATTACCATATGCGTGCATAAGAACAGGAGCATGCAGAAATTGAAGGTAGCCGATGGAGAATCTACAGAGACGGCCGCAGCGTCGACGGCGGAGGCGATGGTGTGAGAGCGAGACGAGCTTGTTGGGAATAGCTAGCGACTGGCTTGTTTCTTTAGCTTGCTTTGTTTCTAAAAAAGAGGTCCAGGGTTCTTTTTTTATGCAGAGAAATTACTACAGTTTTGAGAATACTCTAGTTTTAATAACATAGTATTTAGTGCTAACCAAACAGGTCACGGTAAATAAAACTATGGTATCTCAAAAAACTGTAGTATTTTTAGAATACTAAGAAAATACTTTGCTATCAAACAGGGCCTAAGAGATACTTTTCCAAAGAGCAATTTGCTATCTAAAATAGTGCTAGAATGTAAACTAGAGCAGCAAGCAAGGAGCAGTAGCATTTAGCACTATTGTAGATGCAGTAACATGATGATAGAAATCTGGAGATGGCACTAATTGATCTACTGGGTGTCATCTGTAGTTAGTACGTAAATAAGCACACCCATGTGAACTTGAGGTCCTAGATAGTTTGTACAAATTCTCATATCACCAGACTGCCCCTTTAAAGACAAGTTGAAATGCATACTGCTAATCCATGCGGCTGTACCACTGACCTAACATGTGGAATTTAAATGGGCAGAACAACATCAAAGAGGTGCTTGCAATGGGGGAGGGGGGGATCTCACCAGATGAGGAGTTCCTGCTGGAGGAGGGGATACCACTAGATGAGGGGAGTTCCTGCTGGCCTCGGCTCCTCTATCCGGCCAGGAGGAGTTGCCGTTGCCGCCGACGGAGCACGTTGTACTGCGAGAGGGGAGGGATGAACATGTTAGAAATCTAGATCAAGATGGGGTAGGGGAGGGGGCGACG
>LR738714.1:781801039-781854331 GCA_902687465.1 Secale cereale
GGGGAGGGGGAATGGAGGTCGACCTACCACCGGCTGTCTCCGGCGTGAGGCAAGGCGAGGCGCGGGCGTCGGGGGCGACGGGGGCGTCGGGGGCGGCGGCGCACGTAGGGGGCGTCGGGGACGGCGGCGCACGTAGGGGCGGCGGCGTCATAGGAGCGGCGGCGTCGTGGGTCTGGCGTGCGAGAGGGAGAAGTGGATCTGGCGAGAGGGAGGGACGGACGACTAGCTATAGGGGGAAGATTACTAATGGCGCACACCCTAGCGGTGCGCCATTAGAATGTTTTTTTTATACCAATGGCGCACCAACCAGAGATGCGCCATTAGAATGTTTCTTTATTACCAATGGCGCACCAGCCAGCGATGCGCCATAAGTAATTATTTTTTATAAAAATATTAATAATTTTTTATTTGAAAATATTTATGAATATAAAAAAAATCATGAATATGAATATGAATATGCATATGAAACAGTAATAAATTTTTATAAAAATAGTAATAATTTTTTATTTGAAAATATTTATGAATATAAAAAAATATCATGAATATGAATTTGAAATAATTTTTTTTTAAAACAGTAATAATTTTTTTAAAATATCATCTGATTTTTTTATTTGAAAATATTTATGAATAAAAAAACATCATAAAATTTGATATTTGAAAATACCATCAAATTTGTTATTTGAAAATATAATCAAATTTGTTTTTTGAAAATATAATCAAATTTGTTTTAGTTGCATTCATTTGTGACGGTGGAGCGGGGGGGAGGGTGCGGGGGTCGTCGGCGGTGGTGGAGCGGGGGGCAGGGTGGGGGGGTGCTCGGCGGTGGTGGAGCGGGGAAGGGTGCGGGGGTTGCTCGGCGACGAGGTGGATCTGGCAAGGGGAATCTGGCGAGGGGGGATAACGATCGAGATGGAGGGGGATCGAGATCGAGTGTTCTCATGAATTCAAAAAGTGCCCATGAAATTTAAAAATATTCATGATAGTTCAAAAAGTTCCCATGAAATACAATCGAGAAATGAAGGCTATGATTTAAATACAATCGATCTTAGCTAGCTATCTGTTCACAATCTTCTTGCCCTTCTTTTTCGCAAATGGAGTTCTTCTGTGGAACGGACGTCCTTTAGGTAGGGTGGTCCTGCTTCTTCTTGTGGTGTATGCTGCTACTTCATCATCGTCGTCATGTTCGATCCTCGGGTCGCCGTACTTGTCGAAGTCTTGCTCATTGGCTACTCCATCCATTCCGATGATCTTCCTTTTGCCTCTCCTCACGACAACACGACTGGGCCTTGACGGGTCGGTAATGAAGAAGCATTGGTCAACTTGGGAAGCCAGTACCCATGGCTCATTTTTCGCGGTGACATTTGCGCCCGCGGTCTTGGATTTGGCTTCGGATATAACCATGGTGGTGAAATACCGGTCTTCTTTTAGGACGCTCTTGGCCCATCTGACACGGAACATCGGGACCTTCTCTCCAGCGTAGCTCAGCTCCCAGATATCGTCGATCCTTCCGTAGTATCTGTCCTTGTCATTACCGGTGTAGGATTCCATCGTTACCCTGGAGTTCTGATAACCCTCGCTCTTCATGTCCTTGTCCTCGGTGTAGAATGTGTAGCCATTGATATCGTACGCCTCATAGGTCATCAGGTTGTGCTCGGCGCCCTGTGACAAGGCGAATATGAGTTGTTCTTTCACGGAAGAATCTCATGTAAAGGGTACGACAGAAGCTTCTGCTTGAACCAACGCGTGAAACATGAGTTGTGCTCTTTGATTATATCTCCGTCCGTCCTCTGTTGGCCTCGATCATTGTACGTCTTCTCAATAAAGGTTTTGTGCTCTACCACCCGAGGATCGACCACGTCTATGTGTTGTAGCGCGACTAGGTTTGCTCTTTCAAAGTCGGCAAGTCGACCCTCGAAGTCGACATGCATTTCGCGGCGACCCTCACGGTGACCCCATCCAGCTAGCCTGCCGAGGTGCCTGTTGACGGGTAGACCAACGGGGTTCTCGATGCCTAGATAATTCGTGCACTAGGAGATGCAATCTTCGGTCAGAAAGCCCCTGGCTATGCTTCCCTCTGGACGTGACATGTTGCGAACGTATCCTTTGATGACACCATTCATCCTTTCGAACGGCATCATGCTGTGCAGCAACGTCGGCCCGAGTTGGATGATATCGTCCACGATATGGACTAGCAGATGCACCATAACGTCGAAGAATGCGGGCGGGAAGTACATCTCAAACTCGCATAGTATCACCACGATCTCTTCCTATAGCCTTCTGAGTTGCATCACGCCAACCGACTTCCGAGATATGACGTCGAAAAAGTTGCATAGGCCAAATAGCGTTTCACGGACGTGTGCGTCCATGATCCCACAGATTGCAACTGGAAGTATCTGCGTCATCAGCACGTGACAGTCGTGAGACTTCATCCCGCTGAACTTCAGCTTCGCTGGGTCTAGGTATATGCTTATCTTCCCCGCGAAACCGTACGGAAGTTTTACTCCTACGAGGCAGGTGAAAAACTGCTCGATCTCCTCCTGACTTAGAGTGAAGCACGCGGGAGGGTAGTCATTTCCGGTCTTCTTGGCCTTTTTGCCTTTGCGACGACTTTCCGTGTCCTGCTTCGCCTCATCATCATCATCATCATCACCATCATATATAGCGTGAAGCTCCTGCCTGATGCCCATTGATTTCAAGTCTGCCCTTGCTTTCGGCCCATCTTTGGTCCTCTCTGGCATGTTGAGCAGGGTACCAAGCAGACTCTCACACACGTTCTTCGTGATATGCATGACATCAAGGCTGTGAGGCACATGGTGGATCTTCCAATACGGCAAGTCCCAGAAAACAGACCTCGTTTTCCATACCTTCAGCAGCGGCTCTGGCGCCTTTCGCTTCTTTCCCGGCTCTGGCGCCTTTTGCTTCTTCGGGGTTCGGTTTCACCATCGAACAGATCCTTGCGTTTTCTCCACAGGTCATCGTCGCGAAGCCACCTTCGATGTCCCATGAACACGGTTTTCGAAGACCCGGGATCTCTATCTAGCTGGCGATACGTTGTGACATCCATGCACCTGACACATCCAGAAAATCCGTGGACCACCTGCCCCGCGACATATCTGTAACCGAGATAGTCGTGCACCGTTGTGAGCAGCGCGGCTCTCATAAGGAAATATTCTTTCTCTGCGGCGTCCCACGTATTGGCTGGCGTTTTCCACAGCGTGTCAAGCTCCTCTTTAAGCAGTCCCAGATACAGATTGATGTCGTTCCCTGGTTGTTTCGGTCCTACAATTAGCATACTCATGTGAATGTACTTCCTCTTCATGCACAACCAGGGGGGAAGGTTGTACATCCACACAAACACAGGCGAGGTGCTATGTGTGCTTCTCTGGCTGCCAAACGGATTGACTCCATCGGTGCTCGCGCCCAGCACGATGTTCCTTGGATCGTTCCCAAATTCTATATCTTCAAAGTTCAACGCTTGCCACTGGCTCGCATCCTTAGGGTGACTCATCATCTTGTCTTTTTTATCTATCTCCGGATCATTTGCGTCATCTTCTCACTTCTTCTCCTCCCTATCCGCGTGCCAATGCAGGAGCTTTGCTACCTTAGGGTCCGCGAAATACTGCTGCAGACGAGGAGTGATCGGAAAGTACCACACCACTTTTCGAGGATCTTTCTTCCTCTTCTTGTATCGAGTGACGCCGCACACCGGACATATGGTAGACTCCGCGTGCTTGTCCCGATAAATGATGCAATTGTTCATGCACACATGGTATTTCACGTGCGGTAAATCCAGAGGACACATGATTTTCTTCGCCTCCTCGAAACTGGTCGGGCACTTGTTCCCCTTGGGAAGACGTTCGTGCCAGAATGACATATTCTCGTCGAAGCATGCGTCGGTCATTTTGTGTTTTACCTTCATCTCCAGAGCCATGAGCGTTACTGTCAGGCGGGTATCCTCGGGCCTGCATCCTTCATACAATGGAGTAACCGCGTCTAACTCAAGTTGATCCATCTTGGCTTTCTCTCGGGCGGCAGCTCTTGCCTTATCCGTCTGCTTGAGAAGCAGCTCTTGAATATGAGGGTCCTGCACCCAGCCCATCGATTGTCTAGCGTCGTCTGCTCCGCCAGCATCATCATCTTCATGATCATGCCCGTCGTCTGCTCCGGCATCTTCCTCATCATCATGTCCTGCATCTTCTACATGATGACTGTGTACAGCATCACCGTCATGATCATCTCCTGGGGATTCTTCGTCTTCTCGCCCGCCCGAGCCGCGGTGGTTGTCTTGCTGCCCTTCCTCATTTCTTGCCCGGCCCCCATGGACGACTTCGTAGTCATCTTCATCACCTTGCCACCGATAGCCATCCATGAAACCATGCAAGAGCAGGTGGTCCCGCACCTTCCCGGAATCCGGGTACGCAATAAGGCTCTTCAGCTTGCATCTTCGACATGGACATCTTATCTCCGTCTCATTCTTTTGAAGCATCTCGGCCTTCGCGGAGCTCAAAAACCTATTCACGATGCCTTCGGTCATCGTGTGGACCATGGTCGCCTGCGGGGTAGACCAAAATGATATTTTAGAACCAAGAAAAAATTTGGCACGACTTTCCCTACAAATAGGCCAAAAAGAATGCTTAATGCCAAAATTCTCGCCGAAACGGAAATGAATCAACATTCCGACAACATATTGGTAACTATCGCATTTCAAATAACGGTACACCTCCAAACACAAACACATATGCAACACCACAAACATATGCAACACCACGAACATACATAGATCTAGCTAGGCCATAAAAAGTGCATGTGCACATTGTTGTAGGGAGAACAACATAAATATAGCTTCCCCCCTTACTTACCTATCAAAACAAGGTAATTTAACCACTTAATTTGAATGAATCTATGGTGGAAATGAGGTGAAAAAGAGGAGGCCCCCGAGACAAGGAGGAGGTGGAGAGAATGAAGTGGGGAGAAAGTGAGTGTGGGTAGGAGTGGCTGTCCAAAATATCTTGTTGGTGCCCACTTACTAATGGCGCACCACCTCAAAATGCGCCATTAGTAATCCAGGTTACTAATGGCGCACCTTCTGGTGGTGCGCCATTAGTAGTTTTGCAAAAAAAAACATACTAATGGCGCACTGTTCCACAGTGCGCCATTACTAGTTCAGTGCGCCATTAGTAGTTTTGCAAAAAATGAATAAAAAATATAATAATAAAAACAACAGTAGTGGCGCACTTTCCGACTGGTGCGCCATTACTAGTTACAACTAGTAATGGCGCACAGTGTCTGGATGTGCCATTAGTATGTTTGGAAAAGGAAAAAAATAGATAATAATGGCGCACCCTGGGCCAGGTGCGCCATTAGTAGTTTCAACTCTAATGGCGTATCAGAAGGTGGTGCGCCATTAGTATATACTAATGGCGCACCGCTTGTCTGGTGCGCCATTAGTGTCAATCCCATCTATAGCCCTTTTTCTAGTAGTGATGGTCCCTCGCTTCGGCAGCAGAGATCTGCGTGTTTTCCTTCTCGGTCCTCTCATATGGTAACTTTTCCGAAGGCTTGAGAGATGGACCGTATCTGCATTGCCTCCCGCCTCTGGCTGTACTGCTAGCCGCCAGAGCGGCGGCGTCCTTCCATCATTCCTTACGAGGTGGAGAAGGAGGTGGAGTGCTCCAACGCGCGGGAGATGCCAGAGCGGTGGCGTCTGTCTTCCGCCGTTGCTGACAAGGCGGAGAAGGAGGCGGAGTGCCCTCACGCGCCGGATGATGCGGAGAAGCAGGCTGAGTGCCCTGATCACTCGCTGGAGGAGGAGTAGGAGGTAGAGGCGGAGTGCCCTGACTCGACGGAGGAGGAGGAGGCATCCAGTTTGGAAGCTTGACGTGTTCCTTCCTCCATAGACATGTACTGTACAAAGCATTAATCAGATGATTCTCCCCTTCACCTGTAGGGTGGTCAACACCAGCTCCTTGAATCCGTTCGTTATTTCCTGCACTCATACATCTCCAACGTATCTATAATTTTTGATTGTTCCATGCTATTATATATGATGTTTTGGATGTTTAATGGGCTTTATTATACACTTTTATATTATTTTTGGGACTAACCTCTTAACCCAAAGGCCAAGTCTAGATTGATGTTTTTTTTGCCTATTTCAGGGTTTTGTGGAAAATGAATATCAAACGGAGTCCAAATGGAATGAAACCTTCGAGAGAGATATTTTTGGAACGATATCTTCACGGGAGACTTGAGAACCATGGCAGAGGGGCCACGTGGTGTCCACGAGGGTGGAGGGCGCGCCCCTCCCCCCTGGGCGCGCACCCCTGCCTCGTGGGCCCCACGTTGCTCCCCCTGATGCCCTCCTTCCTCCTATATATACCCATGTACCCTGAAAACATCGAAGCAACAGAGAAAACCCTAATTCCACTGCGGCAACCTTCTGTTCCCTGAGATCCCATCTTGGGGCCTATTCCGGAGCTCCGCCGGAGGGGGGATCTTCCACAAAATGCTTCTACATCAACACCATCGCCTCACCATGAGTTGTGAGTAGTTTACGACAGACTTTCGGGTCCATAGTTAGTACCTAGATGGCTTCTTCTCTCTTTTTGGATCTCAATACCAAGTTCTCCTCGGTCTTCGTGGAGATCTATTCGATGTAATCTTTTTGCGGTGTGTTTGTCGAGATCCGATGAATTGTGGGTTTATGATCAAGATTATCTATGAGAAATATTTGGTTCTTTTCTGAATTCTTTTATGTATGATTATAATATCCTTGCAAGTGTCTTCGAATTATCGGTTTGGTTTGTCCTACTAGATCTATAGTTCTTGCAATGGGAGAAGTACTTGGCTTTGGGTTCAATCTTGCGGTGTCCTTTCCCAATGACAGCAGGGGCAGCAAGGCACGTATTGTATTGTTGCCATCGAGGATAAAAAGATGGGGTTTATATCATATTGCTTGAGCTTATCCATCTACATCATGTGATCTTGCTTAAAGCATTACTCTCTTCTTATGAACTTAATACTCTAGATGCATGTTGTATAGCGGTCTATGTGTGGAGTAATAGTAGTAGATGCAGAATTGTTTCGGTCTACTTGTCACGGACGTGATGCCTATATATAATGATCATGCCTAGATATTCTCATAATTATTCGCTTTTCTATAAATTGCTTGACAGTAATTCGTTCACCCACCGTACAAATCTGCTATCATGAGAGAAGCCACTAGTGAAACCTATGGCCCCCAGGTCTATTCTCAACATATCAATCTACAATCTACTTTACTTTACTGTTTTTACTTTCTGTTCTTATATCCAAAAATACAAAAAATATCAAACTATCATATCTATCAGATCTCACTTTCGTAAGTGACCGTAAAGGGATTGACAACCCCTTATCGCGTTGGCTGCGAAGTTGTTATTTGTTTGTGCAGGTGCGAGGGACTCGCGCGTGGTCTCCTACTGGATTGAAACCTTGGTTCCCAAAAACTGAGGGAAATACTTACGCTACTGTGCAGCATCACCCTTTCCTCTTCGAGGGAATACAACGCAAGCTTGAGAAGTAGCAAGAAGAATTTCTGGCGCCATTGCCGGGGAGGCTTACGCAAAAGTCATATACCAAGTACCTATCACAAACCCTTATCCTTCGCATTACATTTATTTGACTCTTGTTTTCCACTCCCCCACTTCACCCTTGCCGTTTTATTTGCCCTTCTTTTTTCCGTGTGTTTATCGTTCGCTTGCTTCTTGTTTGCTTGTGTGTTGAATTGCTTGGTTGTCACTTTGGCTCAGAACAATACCAAATTGCGTGACTTCTCCAATACCAACAATAATGATTTTATTAGCACTCCGATTGCTCCTATTACCGATACGAAATCTTGTGAGATCAATGCTGCTCTGTTGAATCTTGTCATGAAAGATCAATTTTCCGGCGTTCCTAGTGAAGATGCCGCTAACCATCTAAACAACTTTGTTGCTTTGTGTGATATGCAAAAGAAGAGGGATACGGATAATGATATTGTTAATTTGAAGTTATTTCCGTTTTTGCTTAGAGATCGTGCCAAAAAATGGTTTTCCTCTTTGCCTAGAAATAGTATTGATTCGTGGAATAAGTGCAAAGATGCTTTTATCTCTAAGTATTTTCCTTCTGCTAAGATCATCTCTCTTAGAAATGATATTATGAATTTTAACCAACTAGATCATGAGCGTGTTGCATAATCTTGGGAGAGAATGAAATTAATGATACGTAATTGCCCTACACATGGTTTGAACTTATGGATGATTATATAAAACTTTTATGCTGGCTTGAATTTTGCTTCTGTAAATCTTTTAGATTTGGCCGCAGGAGGCACTTTCATGGAAACTACCTCAGGAGAACTACCAAACTCCTAGATAATATTATGGTTAATTATTCTCAATGGCACACCGAAAGATCTACTAGTAAAAAAGTGCATGCTATTGAAGAGATTAGTGTTTTGAATGGAAAGATGGATGAACTTATGAAATTATTTGCTGCTAAGAGTGCTTCCTCTGATCCTAATGATATGCCTTTATCCACGTTGATTGAAAATAATAATGAACCTTTGTATGTGAATTTTGTTGGTAGGAATAATTTTGGTAACAATGCTTATAGAGGAAACTTTAATCCTAGGCCTTTTCCTAGTAATTCCTCTAATAATTATTGTAATTCCTACAATAACACTTATGGAAAGATGTCTTCTGAATTTGAAACTAGTGTTAAGGAGTTTATGAATTCGCAAAAGAATTACAATGCTTTGCTTGAAGAAAAATTGCTTAAGATTGATGAATTGGCTAGAAGTGTGGATAGGATTACTCTTGATGTTGATTCTTTGAAACTTAGATCTATTCCACCAAAGCATGATATCAATGAGTCTCTCAAAGCCATCAGAATTTCCATTGATGAATGCAAAGAAAGAACCGCTAGGATGCGTGCTAAAAAGGAGTGCTTTATAAAAGCGTGTTCTTCTAGTTATCATGAAAATAAAGATGAAGATCTGAAAGTTATTGATGTGTCTCCTATTAGATCCTTGTTTTCTAGTATGAATCTTGATAAAGATGGGACTGGAGATGAGTCTAATTTAATTAAAAGGCGTCCCAATTATTCAGAGTTTTTAGATCTTGATGATAAAATTGATAAAAGTGGGATTGAAGAGATTAAAACTTTGCATAGTGATGAAACCACTACTTTGGATTTCAAGGGATTCAATTATGATAATTTCTATTTGATTTATTGTATTTCCTTGTTGCAATCTCGACTAAACTCTCCGCATGCTTTGATGCAATCTTATGAAGGAAAACTTGAATTAGAAGTTTATATCCCTAGAAAGCTTTATGATGAGTGGGAACCTACTATTAAAATTAAAATTAAGGATCATGAATGCTTTGCTTTGTGTGATTTGTTAGGTTTCCATGAGCTTGATGATTGTTCTTTAAATTTGCATCTTGCGTATTCTACTATTAAGAAACCGATGGGAAGGATTAATGATGTTATTATTGTTGCCAATAGGAATTATGTGCCCGTTGATTTCATAGTTCTTGATATAGATTGCAATCCTTCATGTCATATTATTCTTGGTAGACCTTTCCATAGAATGATTGGTGCAATTATTGATATGAAGGGAGGAAATATTAGATTCCAATTTCCGTTAAGGAAAGGCATGGAACACGTTCCTAGAAATAAAATCAAATTACCTTATGAATCTATTATGAGAGCCACTTATGGATTGCCTTACAAAGATGGCAATACCTAGATCTATCCTTGTATCATGCCTAGCTAGGGGCGTTAAACGATAGCGCTTGTTGGGAGGCAACCCAATTTTATTTTGTTTTTTTTTGCTTCTGTTTAGGAATAAATATTGCATCTAGCTTCTGTTTAGATGTGGTTTTGTGTTTCAATTAATGTTTGTGCCAAGTAGAACCTTTGGGAACACTTGTGTGAAGTTTATATGATCTTGCTATAAAAAACAGAAATGTTAGCGCTGATTAGAATAGTCACCAGATTTTACTGGAGAATGCAATTTAGTTAATTCTTTTTGCAGATGATTAATAGACAAATTCCTCACGTTTACCAATTTAATTTCAACTTTTTTGGAGTTACAGAAGTATGCGACCTGTTCTATTTATTGACAGATTCTGTTATTCATGTGTTGTTTGCTTATTTTGATGAATCTATGCGTAGTATTGGAGGATATGAATCATAGAGAAGTTGGAATACAGTAGGCTTAACACCAATATAAGCAAATAATGAGTTCATTGCAGTACCTTTGAGTGGTGGTTTGTTTTCTTATACTAACGAAGCTCACGAGATTTTTGGCTAAGTTTTGTGTTGTGAAGTTTTCAAGTTTTGAGTATGGCTTTGATGGACTATGGAACAAGGAGTGGAAAGAGCCTAAGCTTGGGGATGCCCAAGGAACCCCAAGGTAAAATCCAAGGACAACCAAAAGCCTAAGCTTGGGATGCCCCGGGAAGGCATCCCCTCTTTCGTCTTCATCTATCGGTAACTATACTCGGGACTATATTTTTATTCACCACATGATACGTGTTTTACTTGGACCGTCATGAATGATTTGAGTCTTTGCTTGTTAGTTTGCCACAATCATCTTTGCTGGACACACCTTTTTGAGAGAGATAAATATGTCCTAGAATTTGTTAGAACACTCTATGTGCTTCACTTATATCTTTTGAGCTAAATAGTTTTGCTCTAGTGCTTCACTTATATCTTTTACAGCACGATGGTGATTTTATTTTGTAGAAATTGTTGATCTCTCATGCTTCACTTATATCCTTTCGAGAGTATTTTAGAACAACATGGTAATGTGCTTTGGTTATAAAACGAGTCCTAATATGATAGGCACCCAAGATAAATGTAGTAAAAACTTTCATACAAAGTGCATTGAATATGATGAGATGTTTGATACTTGTTGATTGTTTGAGATATGAGGATAGTGATATTAGAGTCATTCTAGTGGACTTATTATGAAATTTATAAATACTTGTGTTAAAGTTTGTGATTCCCGTAGCATGCACGTATGGTGAACCGCTATGTGACGAAGTTAGAGCATGAGGTATTTGTAGAGTGTCATCCTTTTGTGGAGCTCGGGGGCATGCGATGGTTAAATCCTACCAACCTCCCCCTAGGAGCATGCTTTGATTGCTTTGTTTTGATGACACGTAAATTTTTGCAATAAGTATATGAGTTCTTTATGACTAATGTTGAGTCCATGGATTATACGCACTCTCACCCTTCCACCATTGCTAGCCTCTCTTGTCCCGTGCAACTTTCGCCGGTACCATACACCCACCATATACCTTCCTCAAAATAGCCACCATACCTACCTATCATGGCATTTCCATAGCCATTCCAAGATATATTTCCATGCAATTTTCCACCATTCCGTTCATATGACACGCTTCATATTGTCATATTTCCTTGCATGATCATGTAGTTGACATCGTATTTGTGGCAAAGCCACCATGCATATTTTTTCATACATGTCAATCTTAATTCATTGCACATCCTGGTACACCACTGGAGGCATTCATATAGAGTCATACTTTGTTCTAGTATCGAGTTGTAATATCAAGTTGTAAATCAATATAAGTGTGATGATCATCATTATTAGAGCATTGTCCCAATCGTAGGAAAGGCCAAATAATATAATCATAAAAGATGGCCCAAAAAAATATAGAGAGGGGCTAAAAAAGTGAAAGCGCCTCCAAAAAAATGAGAGAAAAGAGAGAAGGGACAATGCTACTATCGCTTTCCACACTTGTGCTTCAAAGTAGCACCATGTTCTTCATGATAGAGAGTCTCTTCTTTAGTTACCTTCAAATACTAGTGGGAATTTTTCATTATAGAACTTGGCTTGTATATTCCAACGATGGGCTTCCTCAAATGCCCTAGGTCTTCATGAGCAAGCAAGTTGGATGCACACCCACTTAGTTTCTTTTGTTGAGCTTTCATAAATTTTTAGCTCTAGTGCATCTGCTGCATGGCAATCCCTACGCACTCACATTGATATCTATTGATGGGCATCTCCATAGCCTGTTGATACGCCTAGTCGATGTGAGACTATCTTCCTCCTTTTTCTCTTCTCCACAACCACCATTCTATTCCACTCATAGTGCTATATCCATGGCTCACGCTCATATATTACGTGAAAGTTGAAAGGTTTCAAAAAATTGAGTATGAAAACAAGTGCTTGGCTGAAACCGGCGTTGTGCATGATATGAATATTTTGTGTGATGAAGAGGGAGCATAGCCAGACTATATGATTTTGTAGGGATACCTTTCTTTAGCCATGTTATTTTCAGAAGACATGGTTGCTATGTTAGTATGCTTGAAGTATTATTATTTGTTATGTCAATATAGACTTTTGTCTTGAATCTTTCGGATCTAAACATTCGTGCCACAATAGAGAGAATTACATTGAAAATTATGTTGGTTAGCATTCCACATCAAAAATTCTGTTTTTATCATTTACCTACTCGAGGACGAGCAGGAATTAAGCTTGGAGATGCTTGATACGTCTCCAACGTATCTATAATTTTTTATAGTTCCATGCTATTATATATGATGTTTTGGATGTTTAATGGGCTTTATAATACACTTTTATATTATTTTTGGGACTAACCTATAAACCCAAAGGCCCAGTCCTGATTGCTGTTTTTTGCCTATTTCAGGGTTTTGCAGAAAAGGAATATCGAACGGAGTCCAAACGGAATGAAACCTTCGGGAGAGATATTTTTGAAACAATATCTTCACAGGACACTTGAGAACCAAGGCAGAGGTGACACGTGGTGTCCACGAGGGTGGCGGGCGCGCCCCCTGCCACGTGTGCCCCATGTTACTCCCCCGATGCCCTCCTTCCTCCTATATATACCCATGTACCCTGAAAACATCGAAGCAACAGAGAAAACCCTAATTCCACCGCCGCAACCTTCTGTTCCCGTGAGATCCCATCTTGGGGCCTGTTCCGGAGCTCCGCCGGAGGAGGGATCTTCCATAGAATGCTTCTACATCAACACCATTGTGTCACCATGAGTTACGAGTAGTTTACCACAGACCTTCGGGTCCATAGTTAGTACCTAGATGGCTTTTTCTCTCTTTTTGGATCTCAATACCAAGTTCTCCTTGGTCTTCGAGGAGATCTATTCGATGTAATCTTTTTGCAGTGTGTTTGTCGAGATCCGATGAATTGTGGGTTTATGATCAAGATTACCTATGAGAAATATTTGGTTACTTTCTGAATTCTTTTATGTACGATTATAATATCCTTCCAAGTCTCTTCGAATTATCGGTTTGATTTGGCCTACTAGATCTATAGTTCTTGCATTGGGAGAAGTGCTTGGCTTTGGGTTCAATCTTGCGGTGTCCTTTCCAAGTGCCAACAGGGGCAGCACGGCACATATTGTATTGTTGCCATCGAGGATAAAAAGATGGGGTTTATATGATATTGCTTGAGTTTATCCCTCTACACCATGTCATCTTGCTTAAAGCATAACTTTGTTGTTATGAACTTAATACTCTAGATGTGTGGAGTAATAGTAGTAGATGCAAAATCGTTTCGGTCTACTTTTCACGGACGTGATGCCTATATATAATGATGGTTTCGTACCCTACAATGATATCTTTGCTTGTTCTCTGCTATTAGTTACTTTGGAGTGACTCTTTGTTGCATGTTGATGGATAATTGTATGATCCAGTTATGTTATTATTGTTGAGAGAACTTGCACTAGTGAAAGTATGAACCCTAGGCCTTGTTTCCTAGCTTTGCACCACCGTTTGTGCTCACGTTCACCACTTTCTACCTTACTGTTTTTATTTTTTCTTATTACAAAAACCTGTATCTACCATCCATATTGCACTTGTATCACCATCTCTTCGCCGAACTAGGGCACCTATACTATTTACCATTGTATTGGATGTGTTGGGGACACAAGAGACTCTTTCTTATTTGGTTGCAGGGTTGTTTGAGAGAGACCATCTTCATCCTACGCCTCCCACGGATTGATAAACCTTAGGTCATCCACTTGAGGGAAATTTGCTACTGTCCTACAAACCTCTGCACTTGGAGGCCCAACAACGTCTACAAGAAGAAGGTTGCATAGTAGACATGAAGCTCTTTTCTGGCGCCGTTGCCGGGGAGGTGAGTGCTTGAATGTATATCATTAGATCTTGCAATCGAATCTTTTAGTTTCTTATTTTATCACTAGTTTATTTTATAAAAGAAAACTAAAAAATGGAATTAAGGTTAACTCATATGCTTCACCTTTTTAATATCTTTCGTGAAAATGATGGGAAGAAAAATTGTGCTCAAGTACTAGAAGAGGAATTACATAGAATGCTTGGCACTAAAAACTTGAATGATCAGCATGATTGCAATGTTGTTAGTGTGTATTCTTCAAGTATCCATAGTACTACTGATGATTGCACTAGTCATGATGAAAATATCTCTTATAAGCATGTCGATTTTTGTGGACTGCATAGAGTTTGCAAGTACGTACCAAGTAGGGAAGATAGATTTGCAAGAGACATAAGTACTTAGAAACTAAATGGTTGCAAGAAATGTTAGATGATTGTGCTAAAAATTTAATATGTCTTAGCCGTACTTGTGAACTTTGCAATGAACGTGGTCATTCAACTCTCCAATGCAAATTGTTTCATGATCGAATCGTGTCCAAAAATTGAGCTGACTTGATTTCCCTTGCACATCATAATAAACTTAGCTTGCTTTTGGGTTATGAAGAAACCACATGTAGAACTAAGCATCTTCCGGGATTTGCCCTTGATAAACTTCTTGATTTTTATCTAGAGGAAATTTATATGTATTGTGCGGTGAATTGCATTGAAAATCCTTATATTGCCAATTATCTTAAGGCAAGAAAACAAATAGGAGATGAAGAGAATACTAATGAAAGGGGAGAGATTTCCCAATATCCTCCTATTATTTCTGATGATGAATCAGGTAACGAAGAGGAGCCTTCTATTCAACGAATCTCATTAATAAAGACCTATGAAAAAAGATTAAACCCACACATAATGCGGAGAAGAAAAAGAAAATACGGAGAAGCAAAGGTAAAGAGGTTTCCCTTCCAAATGATGTTGCTCCTATTACTCATTGTGATGATGATACTTGCTATACTATCGGTGCAATCCACACTATTAACGATGAGAGTGACTATGCTTATGATATGCAAAGGCCCATGCTTGGGGATGCTATGTTTGATGAGAATGACATGTTTGAGAATGTATTTTCTGCAATTAATGTTTATCCCAAGCTTGGGGAGCCTACGTTTGATGAAGATGATATTATTAGCCCCTCCAAGTTTTGATATGCAAATTTATTATGATGAAAGCATGCCTCCTACTTATGATGATTATTGTGATGACACTTATGCTATAAAAAGTGGAGATGATTGTATTTACCGAACTTGCCATGATTATAATTACCCTTTTTCTGAACATTACTCTTTTAATGTGGAAACAATCTATAGCATTCAAGCCTCTTATGATACTCCCACTATTTCGAATGAGAAGAATTTTGCTTATGTGGAGAGTAATAAAATTTATATGCTTGGGGATCATGACAAGAATGCTTTATGTGTGTCGGCGTACAAAAAGGGGGGGGTACACTTTTTGTACCCCTATGCCTGTGCACGGGCAGTCTGAGCCACGGGCACCACCACACCAAGCATGGCAAGGGAGGTGAGCTGGGGTAAGACCAAAGCTTGATGGAGACTGGAACAATGCCAAGAACAAGACCACAAAGAGCAAAGGGACGAAGCGGCTTTCCCCGTCAAGATCCTCGCCGGGAACCAGTTTCAGCAGCCCTGGCAAGACCCTTGTCGGGGCCGGCTCTGGCAACCCCGGCAAGACCCTTGCCGCGGCAGCTCGCCCCACACCTACGGAGAGGATCACCCTTGAGTCCACCACCCCCATGGGGCTAGGATTCGGGAGATATCCCCGTGGTGGCATGCAGATCTTTGTGAAGACATCCAAGATCAGATACAAGCTAAGAAGACGACGACCCTTGGCCGGATCCTAGCCAAGGAGGACCACAAGGCCTCCGGCAAGCACCTTGCCGGGGATGAAAGCAGACGCCGCGGTAAGACACTTGCCGGGGCCCCGGCAAGGCCCTTGCCGAGGACACCCGCAGGGCCACCATCAAGCCCGCACCAACTATATCTCCACTGCCCCACGCAGCTGCCGACCCAACCAGCTGGACATGCTCCTGCATGGCAACAAGCAGATCTTCATGGAGACCCGCCGTTGCGCCACCTTAGCTGACTGCCTGCCTACATGGCACCTCAGACACCGCTGGCCAGGGCGCGTGTCAACACGAGGAGGAGCGGCGACGGACAAGACGAACGTCTCCCCTCGTCCCCGATAAAGCAAGGACACCTAAGCTAAGCGCATTAAATGCGCCTTGTCCTGTAATGAGAGGGATAACCTCGCATCACTGTACCCTTTCCACCTCCTGTGTGCCACTGTGGCAACCCCTTTTACTATAAAAGGAGTCCCGAGGCGACCAGGAGAAGGATTCGGCTTTTTTGAACTCCTCACGACTCTTTTGGAGCTGCTCACTAGCTGAAGAACACAAACATATAATCCACCAAAGCAGGAGTAGGGTTTTACGCACCTTTGCGGCCCAAACCTGGGTAAAGGAACCGTGTCCTGACTGTTAGATCCGCTCTTCTCTCAACCCTGCGCCCCGCAAACGTAGTAGGGATTCTTGTGATCCCATAGGTGTCGATCCAAATACACCGACATCTTTGGCGCGCCAGGTAGGGGGTCGCAGTTGTGAGAATCGGTTTGAACGGTTAGTTCGACGCTTCTTCATCGTCATGGCGCCAACGAAGAAGACGACGGTGGCGGTTGGCCAGTCGGAAGCCGGACAGCCCGTCCCGACGCGGGCGAGCAGCTGACCAGTCGCGGAAAGGACTCGGGGCGCTGCTCGCGAACACCAACCCCGTCCCAGCAGTCGGAGTTTGGGAGGTGGCGATGTTTGTGCGCCTAGTAACGGGCCACACACCGCCAGTTCCAAAGATGGAAACCGGCCCTCCGCGGGTGGCGCGGGTCCTTCCAAGGTCGCTGCCGCATCACCCGAAGGCGACGCAAGGGTCTCCAGAACTCCCACTCCGGCGCCAAAAGAGCGCTCTTCTCAAGCAGCGCGCGACGAACGGCGTCGTCACCGCGAAGATCCCGGGCGTCGCCATGCGAAGAACCCCGAGCGCAACTCCCGGGATGTAGAAGACCTGCCCGCCCACCGAGGCACTGGTGGAGACGGTATGCTACCGTGGGATCGTGATGGGGTTTCGCTACCATTGACACCAGCCGAAGCCCTGGCACGCGCGCAGTTTCTCCTCGACTTTCCTCCCGTTACGGGGAAACTCGATGAGTGGAGAGCCACCCTCCGAAGCCTTGTCGCAGTCGCCAACAAGGATGAACCAAATCCAGCGGAGCTCCCAGGTCGACGCTCCGATGGAGTCCCACGCACCGGTGGCGGGAGGACCAGCAGCGCCGTGGCTACGGTGCATTCGCCTCCTCCTCGCCCGGTACAGCGTGTGTCGACTCGTCGAGACATCGCGGGCGACGCCATTTCCATCGCGTCGTCCGACCCGCGGACCCACGGCGACCAGCGTCGAGTTCTTCAAGAGCAAGCTCATGAAGACGCTCGAACCACCATCGAGCGCCGCCGCGGAGCGCGCCACCAGTCCGACGGACGAGCGGGACCTACTGCAGACCGCCCAGCACCGGAGAGCCCTGGAGGTCTACCTTACGAGGTAGGCTGTCCGGCTTTTACCCACGAGCTGCGGCAATTCCAGTCGCCCTCTCACCCCACCTTCAAGCCTGATGTTGGCGAGAAGTACAACGGCAAGACCCGCGACGATAAGGTGCTTGCGAATTACTTTCCATTGGCTCTTAAACCTGACGCCATGTCGTGGTTGATGCACTTGCCAGTAGACAGTATTTCCTCCTGGTCCGACTTGTGCCATGAGTTTGTTGGCGCCTTTACTAGAGGCCACCAAGCCCATGGCCAAGCAAGTGACCTGCATGTCATACCCCAGAAGGAAGGTGAGAGCCTGCGCAAGTACATACAGAGATTCAGCCGAGTATAGCACAATATCCCCGATGTTCACCCTGCCGCCATCATCAGCGCGTTCCATCAAAACGTGCGTAACCGCAAGATGCGCGAAGAACTAGCGATGACCAAGGTGAAAGATGTGGCGGAACTCTATGTTCTTGCTGACAGATGTGCCCGGGCTGAAGAGGGAACGAAGTACCCCGGCGAAGGTGCCGGTGCAGAAACCGACTCTTCAGACGAGGATACTGCCGCCCCGGCGAAGAAGGGTCGGCACCGCAATAGGAAGCGCAAGGGTAAAGCCGTACTTGCTGTCGAGGGGTCTGATGACGCCGGCTCCGCCAAGAAAACCAGGGCGGGTGACCCCGGCAAGGAGATTGCCGGGTTCGTCGTCTGCCGGGCCTTGGCGGTTGCCGAGAAGCCACGAAACTCTGGCAAGCGATACTGCAAGATCCATCGCACCAAATCCCATGATCTCCAGGACTACCACCAGGTTGAGCTCCTTGCTGAGAAGCAAAGGCCTGAATACGAGAGGCGGGACAAGGAGAAGGGCCAGGACGGCGCTGAGGGGTCCGGCAAGAAGCGTGACGGCCAAGCAGGCCATCGTGGCAAGGAGAAACAACAGGAAAGGCCCTCCCGGGGCCGCGACAGAAGGCCTGAAGACGACGATCGCGAGGAGGACGATGAGTCCGGCGGCCAAGAGTTTCAGAAGGCTACGGATGCCTTGTGCGTCGATGGTGGTGCCTCGCTGCATACTTCTCACCGCCAACTTAAACAGTGGGCGCGTGAGATTATTGCGGCGGAGCCATCGTCCGGTGCCCAAAAGCCGCTGAAATGGTCCATCACACCTATCATCTTCGACGCCGAGGATCACCCTGATCGCACTACTGCGGTCGGGTGCTTGCCATTGTTTGTTTCACCAACAATACACAACCTCAAGGTGACAAAGATGCTAGTCGATGGCGGAGCAGGTCTGAACCTACTTTCGCCCACCGTGATCAAGAAGCTGCAAGTTCCTGATGGAGACCTCGAAGAGACGGGCACGTTTCATGGGGTCAACCCAGGGAGAAGTCAACCGAAGGGGAAAGTCACGCTGCCCGTGACTTTTGGAACTACAGGACAGAGAGGATCGTGTTCGATGTTGCCAAGATCCCCCTGCCTTACAACGGGATCCTTAGCCGCCCAGCACTGGCCAAGTTCATGGCAGCATCACACTACGCCTACAACACCCTAAAGATGCCAGGGCCAGTGATGATCATCACCATCCCCTCCGATAAGAAAGATGCGCTGATTTATGCTGACCAATTGTACCAGCAAGCGGTTGCAGCAACTGCCGCTACGAAGGCACTTGCTCCTGCCACTGGAGCCCCGGGAGGAAAGAAGAAGAAAACCGGTGAGACCTCGGGCCCCCACTCCGGCAAGCGCACCTCTTCGGAGTGTTGTGCTCCCGTCAAGGACGTGCCAGAGAGCTCCACCGGAAAGAAGAAGACCGGTGAGACCTCAGACACCCACTCCGGCAAGCGCACCTCTTCGGAGTGTCGCGCTCCCGTCGAGGACGTGCCAGAGAGCTCCACCGGAAGAAACAAGAGATCCAGGGCCACAGCGCCGGGGACCAAGAAGGTTTCCGTCAAGGAGGACGGCACGGGAGGGGCTTTCACCATAAGCTCCACCCTTGACAACAAATAGGAAGATGCGCTCGTCACCTTCCTGTGGGCGCATGTCGACGTGTTTGACTAGCAAGCATCCGACATCCCCGGCGTTCTCAGGGAGGTGAGTGAGCACCACCTTGCTGTCTGTCCTCATGCGCGGCCCGTCAAGCAGAAGGTCAGAAAGCAAGCTTTGGAACAGCAAGAGTTCATCACAGAGGAGATCCGGAAACTGGAAGCTGCGGGTTTGGTAAGACGAGTGCTCCATCCAACGTGGTTGGCCAATCCAGTGGTAGTGCGCAAGGCAAATGGGAAGTGGAGACTGTGTATTGATTACACAGATATCAATAAAGCATGTCCCAAGGACCCCTTCTCGTTGCCATGCATAGACCAGATTGTTGACTCCATGGCGGGGTGTGACCTGCTGTCATTCCTCGATGCCTACTCCGGCTACCACCAGATCTTCATGACAAGAGAAGACGAAGAGAAGATAGCATTCATCACCCCATGTGGTACGTATTGTTTCGTACGAATGCCTTTCGGGTTGAAGAGTGCTGGCTCGACGTTTGCAAGGGCAGTCCAGATTGGTTTTGAACCCCAGCTCCATAGAAATATGGAGGCTTATATGGATGATATAGTGGTCAAAAACAAGAATAGGGCAAACCTTGTACCGGATTTACAAGAAACATTTGTAAACATACGCAAGATCAACCTCAAGCTGAACCCTGAGAAGTGCGTCTTCGGCATCCCGTCTGGCAAGATTCTCGGGTTCTTTGTGTCGCAGCATGGGATAGAAGCCAATCCGGACAAAATCAAAGCTATAGAGCAGATTGAAGCACCCTGATAGGTCCAAAACGTATCTATAATTTCTGCTTGCTCCATGCCACTTTTGGGTGATATTGCTATGATATTCATACACTTCCATACACTTTTGATTATATTTGGACTAACTTACTAATCCAGTGCACCCTAGTGCCAGTTTCTGTTTTCGGCTATTTTTGTATTTCAGGTTTTCACGTTTCGAGAACTGCCCAGAAAAATCCAGAAAAATTATATAAAAAATCAGCGAACCGGAAACAACACTGCGTCCGAAGGGCAGCCTGGGGGGGGGGGCACAGGGCCTCCAGGCGCCCTGTGGGCGCCCCCCCCTGGGCCGCGCCGGGGGGGCGCCTGGCCCCCCTGAGGCTCCCCCGGTGCCCTACTTTGGCATATATTTAAAGGGTTCCCCGTAACCCTCAGAAGAGGACTTCTTTTCGCGATCCCATCTCTGTTCCGCCGCCGCCGCCGCTTCCAGGATCGGGAGCACCAGGAGAACTCTTCCCGGCACCCTGCCGGAGGGGAGGATCACCACCGGGAGCTTCTCCACCACCATGGACGCCTCCCGGATGACTCGTGAGTAGTCTCCCTTGGACCATGAGTCCATGACCAGTAGCTATGTGATGTTCTCCTCCCGCTCTTGTGCTTCACTAATTAGTCCTCGTGAGCTGCCCTACATGATCGAGGCACCTATGTAATCCTTATGCTGTTGCTATGTTGAGTTTGCTGGGATCCGATGGAATATGAGATTAAGTTCAGATTGATCTTGAGTAATATATTTGATTCACCTCTTTTATATTTTAGTTCATAAGTAATTCTTGCATGTTCTCCGTTGTTATTTATTGCTTTGGCCGAGTAATAGGTAGTGACTCCAAGAGGGAATGTTATGCTCGATTGTGGGTTCATGCCCCTCGATGACTAGCTTGAGTGACAGAAACATGAGTCTAGGGGATGTGCTGTTTCGACAAGGGGGGAAACAACGGTGCTTGTGCCTGCGGGTGCAAGGATTGTTTACTTTACGCAAAGTTCTTTTAATGGAGTTGTCTGTTGCATTGAGTTTACACTATGGGTGGGACTCGCAACTTAATACCAGCGAGATGTTCTGGATAGATATCTCAAGGTGGATGATTAGTAGTAGTAGATATTGATGGATTTTGGTCTACTTACTTCGGCGTACCGCCCATGCTTTGAACCTCAACCTTTCTTGCAATGTAGTCAGCATTGGTTTGCGTTCGTGGTCCTGTCAATTGCCCAGCTGTAATTTGTTTACCTGACATAGCTGTTTTATCGTCTTTTGGGAGAGAGACATCACTAGTGAACATCATGAGACTCCGGTCCATATTACCATCATTGATCACATCCACTATTTACTTTCCGCTATTTATTTACTATTGCAAAAACTATCTATCACTACTATCATATTGCTTTTAACCCTATGAGAACTACAAGGCCGGAGAGATTGACAACCTCTCTGTACTCGTTGGGAGCAAAGTTATTTGTATCTGTGTGCAGGTCCACGTTGATTGCTAATTGCGCCGTTAGCAGTTGACACCTACCTGTTGAACCTAGGAGTCTCTGGGGATTCGATCCTTGGCATCTTTGCTAAGGGAAAACACTTCTACTTACTGCATCTTACACCTTCCACTTGGGGTAACCAACGAGGGGTTCGAGGCCCATCACACCCAAACGGGTCAAGGATGTGCATCGGCTTGCTGGCTGCATTGCCTCCATGAGCAGATTCATTTCCAATTCTGCCGAGCGCGCCATCCCCTTTTTCAAGATTTTGAAAAAGGCGGGCCCAATGGAGTGGACGCCAGAAGCTGAAGCAGCATTACAAGATCTGAAGAGGTATCTTTCCTCCATGCCAATACTAGTTGCGCCTAGACCACATGAACCGTTGCTGCTATACCTAGCGGCAACAAACCAGGTGGTCAGCGCCGCACTAGTGGCGCAGAGAGAAATTGATGATGAGGTGATAGCGGCGACAGAGCCTGATGCCACTGGTGCAGAGATGACACGGCCGGTTGGAGTGCAGCCGAAGAAGAAAATGATACAACACCCGGTCTACTTTGTTAGCTCCCTCTTGCAGGGGGCTAGATCAAGGTACTCCAGTGTGCAGAAATTGCTCTTCGGCCTTCTTATGGCCTCGAGGAAGCTGCATCACTACTTCCAGGCGCACGAGATCACTGTCGTCACTCGCCTCCCTCTACAACAGATATTGCACAATCCAGATGCAATGGGAAGGATTGTAGAGTGGGCACTAGAGCTGTCCAGCTTTGGCCTCAAGTTTGAAAGTACCTCGACGATCCAGAGCCGAGTCCTGGCTGAGTTCGTCGCCGAATGGACCGCAACGCCTGATGAAGAAGTCCAGGAAACTGCTCTCCCCGGTAAAGAGGCGAGTTGCAACTGGATCATGTACTTTGATGGTGCTTTCTCCTTGTAGTGCACCGGGGCTGGCGTACTGCTGGTCGCGCCCATTGGAGAGCACCTCAAGTACGTGGTCCAGATGCACTTCCCCAGGGAGGCATCGACAAACAACACTGCTGAGTACGAGGGGCTGCTTGCCGGTCTTAGGATCGCGGCACACCTCGGAATCAAGAAGCTCATTGTAAGGGGCGACTCGCAGCTTGTCGTCAAACAAGTCAACAAGGATTACCAAAGCCCGTTGATGAAAGCCTGCGTCGATGAAGTGAGAAAGTTGGAAGAGCGCTTTGATGGTATACAGGTGGAGCACGTTCCCCGAGTGGAGAATGACATCGCTGATTACCTGTCAAAGCGCGCTACCCTCAAGCTACCTGTGGCACCAGGTACCTTTGTGCTTCAGCTTTCTCAGCCATCCGTTGATCCATTAACAGAGCAGAACAAGAGATGGAAATCAGGGCTCGGCAAGTACTTTCCCGCCGAGCTCCCCGGAGCCGCCGGCAAGGATGTTGCCGGAGACACTGAGCCCGCCACAGGACGGCTAGCTCCGGCAGAGCGTCAAGCTTTTGCCGTTGAGACAGTCGCCTCCTTGGCGGATGAAATGCCTTTGGTCCTCGTCGTCGAGCCCCAGGCTCCAGCATGGGCGCAGCATACCGTCCGATTCCTCCAGACTGGGGAACTTCCTGAGGAGCAGGAAGTTGCAGAGAAAGTAGCCCGTCGGTCTGCTATGTAGCAGTTCGTCGATGACGTCCTGTATAGAAGGAGACCGAACGACGTGAAATTGAAGTGCATCCCTCGAGAAGAAGGACTGGAGCTGTTGGCAGAGATACATGGAGGCATATGTGGATCCCACATAGGGTCGAGAACCCTTGCCGGCAATGCATTCCGGCAAGGCTTCTTCTGGCCCACTGCCCTCCAGGATGCGACGGCACTGGTCACCAGGTGTGAAGCATGCCGGTTCCATTAAAAGAAACTTCATCAACCAGCTCAAGCCCTTCAAACCATTCCTCTCTCCTGGCCCTTCTCGGTCTGGGGGCTCGACATACTGGGCCCTTTTCCCCGCGCTGCCGGGGGCTTTGAGTACTTGTACGTTGCAATCGACAAGTTCACAAAGTGGCCAGAAGTGGAGGCAGTGAGGAAGGTCACAGCTCAGTCATCCGTCAAGTTCTTCAAGGGACTGGTGTGCCGTTTTGGTGTACCCAACAGGATCATCACCGACAATGGCACGCAGTTCACAAGCCGCACCTTCATGCAATATACCCAAGACCTCGGCAGCAAAGTCTGTTTCGCTTCCGTTGCTCACCCCCGGAGCAATGGCCAAGCTGAGAGGGCAAACGCTGAAGTGTTGCGAGGATTAAGGACAAAGACCTTTGACAGGCTGCACAAGAGCGGGAGGCGCTGGATTGATGAATTGCCGGTGGTTCTTTGGTCGATCAGAACGACGCCAAATCGAGCCACCGGCCAGACGCCCTTTGCCCTGATATACGGGGCAGAAGCAGTTCTCCCCACTGAACTCATATACGGGTCACCTCGAGTGCTCGCTTATGATTAGCTTGAGCAAGAGCAACTGCGGCAAGACGACGCAATGCTCCTTGAGGAAGATCGTCTTCGGGCGGTTGTGAGAGCAGCACGCTACCAGCAAGCCTTGTGCCGCTACCATAGCCGCAAGGTCCGTGCCCGAAGCTTTGAGGAAGGCGACCTTTTTCTCCTGCGCGTTCAATCGGCCAGGAATAAGAACTAGTTGATGCCAAAGTGGGAAGGCCATTATCGGGTAATACGAGTCACCAGGCCTGGCGCAGTCTGCCTGGAGACCGAGGATGCCATTCCGGTGAGCAATTCCTGGAATATTGAGCATCTTTGCAAGTTTTACCCATAAGGCGCGGCTTGCCGGGCCCCCCGGCAAGCCACCCTTTTGTACAAGCCTTGCCGGCAAGGCATGTAACCCTTTGTACAAAGCCAGGCGCAGACCCTGAGCATAGAATAAATGAAGCGCTGGCGCCCTAAGTTATAGCATGCATGGTGAGTCGAGTCTCGTCCTTGGTTAGGGTTGATAGTGCTTATCGGTGGCTAACCCCTAGCTTAAAGGTCGAGTCTTTGTCTTTCCTCCATCTTCTTTGGTTCACAGGACGCGCAGACATCCTTGCCGAACCAACTTGGGGGAAAAGAAAGAAGAACAGACCAGCACCTAGGCCCCGGCGAGCCAGTGTTGCTGGGGGCTACAAGGGCAAAGGTTCACCCACGGCAGACCAGGGTTGCCGGGGGCTGCAGCTTCAGATAAGTTCTTTGTCCCTTATCATCCATTCCGTTATGGACTGAGGTATGTGAAACCTCATTCTTTTCCTTAAGCTACCGTGCTCCCATAAGTCTAGGACCTAGGGCTTGTCCCTGGGGCTAAGTTTGGTCGTAGTCGCGGCGGCAAAAAGGTGAGACGAGGAGCCTAAGACCACCTCATCCCTGCCTCCGCCAAGGGCATGAGAAAGGTCGAGCGAAGTAGGAAGACGGCAAGGCCTGTTGCCGGGCAAGGAAATGTTTATATTAGAGATATCAGGGATTTATTCCCTGTTGTGGGTTCTACCTGCGAACAAATGACCCGTCAAACATTCATTTTTCATTAAAAACATTCCGTCAGATACAGTCCATAGGGAATGAAAAACATGAACAAGGAGATTACAAGTTTTAAAGTTAACAGATGCCCGAGGGCTTACAAACTAAAAAGAGATAAGATGCCCGTAATGCCTTTCTTGTCCCTCTCCTCAGGAGGTAGGTCAAGGAGGCGAGAAGGGCAAAAGGGCCGCCTAAGCGAGCTACGGGTGGTAGAAGACACCAAGAAGACATCTCGGCGGCCGCCCAAGGGCTGGACGGTGATGACGGCGCCGGAGGCAGAGCTCGAAGACGAGGCGGCAGGACGTCAGTACGCGTCGAAGGCGTTGGTGCCCGCGTAATCCGACATGACGACCTTGCCGCCCACCTTCTTCCTCTTCCTCTTCCGCGGCCTCCCTACGCCAGCCGCCAAGGAGATGGCCCCGAGAAGTTAAAGGAGCCGGCGACACGGATGATGGGGTTGCCGGTGCCACCAGGAGCGGCGCCCGACACCTAGTCGGACCCGTCATCCTGCCGTCCACCGCCCTCGTTGTCGCTGCCGCTGTCCTCCTTGTCACCATCGTTCGAGGAGTCTTCATCATCGGAGGAGCTCTCCACGCAGCACCTCGCACGAGTCCCGAGGTGCCCGAAGACCTTGACGGAGAGATGGCCATCCTCCATCAACTTGAAGTGGAGGGTGAGCCCATCCGTCAGGCTGTGGATGCGAGTGGACGTCTTCCATCCTTGACGAAGATACATCACATGAGGGGCAGGGAAGTCGACGCGGACCCGCGTGCCACTGATCCTGCATCCCCTCAAGTGCAGCCGCAGCGACTCTGGCGGTTCCACCTCCATCTCCCGCGCAAATGGAGTCGGGAAACAAAGACGACGGCGGGGCTCCCCCCGCATCCTAACGAAGAACTCACAAGGGTCATCCCCAATATGACCTTCCATTGGAGGAGGAGCCGCTGGCGGGGGCGAGTCCTGCGGGCCGCCCCATCCTCCTCTTCCCCGAGCGCCCCGGCCTCGCGCCCTCCCTCTTCCACTCGTAGCTGGTTCGGCCACTACAGGTGCAGGAGAAGGAGGGACGCGTTGTCAAGCAGCGACCTTCGCCGCCACCGTTGAAGAACCGGGATTTCCTCTCTTCATGGCGAGCAGAAGAGAGGAGCAGAAGGAGAAGGAGAAAGAAGATGGAGGTGTGCGGGGCGCCGTCCCTTCCCTCCCGCTCTTTATAAAGGGGCGGGACTGGGGCTCGACCGCCTCGCTCAGCCAATCAAGACGCAGAAGGCGAGGGACCCGGGACCGACCCGCCGCCCAAACCAGCGACGGCTCGGTTTCCCGCCTCCACCGTTCGCCACCTCAAACGCATGAAGGGCACGTGGTGGACGTACAGAACCGAGGGGACGGGTGAGGTGACCTCTCCCCACCCCGTGATCGTGGGGAGTGGACGCCTTGACGACCACGCATCAGCCCCGTTCAGTAAATGGGCCGCACCTCCACGCCTCCTCCCGTTTACGGGGAAGGCGCGAAGCCGCCCCCCTTTCGCATTTACTGCGACGTGACGCATGCCTACGGAAACCGTCCCACGCATGCCGCCCACGTCACGCACGCCCCTCCACCCCGCGCTGTGCGCGCGGGCCGTGGAAGGCGCGGCGCGTGAGAAATTTTACCACGGTGAAAACCGCCCCGCCTGCCCGCGCACCGTTCTGGGCCTGGCCCAACAACGTGTCGCGCTTATGTGTGGCCTAGACCCGGGGGCTCCTGTCGGTGTACAAAAAGGGGGGTACACTTTTTGTACCCCTATGACTGTGCACGGGCAGTCTGAGCCACGGGCACCACCACACCAAGCATGGCAAGGGAGGTGAGCCAGGGTAAGACCAAAGCTTGATGGAGAGTGGAATAATGCCAAGAACAAGACCACAAAGAGCAAAGGGACGAAGCGGCTTTCCCCAGCAAGATCCTTGCCGGGAGCCAGTTTCAGCAGCCCTGGCAAGACCCTTGCCGGGGCCGGCTCTGGCAACCCCGGCAAGACCCTTGCCGCGGCAGCTCGCCCCACGCCTACGGAGCGGATCACCCTTGAGTCCACTGCCCCCATGGGGCGAGGATTCGGGAGATATCCCCGTGGTGGCATGCAGATCTTTGTGAAGACATCCAAGATCAGGTACCAGCTAAGAAGACGACGACCCTTGGCGGGATCCCAGCCAAGGAGGACCACAAGGCCTACGTCAAGCACCTTGCCGGGGATGACAGCAGACGCCGCGGCAAGTCCCTTGCCGGGGCCCCGGAAAGGCCCTTGCCGAGGACACCTGCAGGGCCACCATCAGGCCCGCACCAACTATATCTCCACTTCCCCACGCAACTGCCGACCCAACCAGCTGGACAGGCTCCTGCGTGGCAACTCGCAGATCTTCATGGAGACCCGCCGTTGCGCCACCTCAGCTGCCTGCCTGCCTACATGGCACCCGAGACACCGCTGGCCAGGGCGCGTGTCAACACGAGGAGGAGCGGCGACGGACAAGACGGACGTCTCCCCTCGTCCCCGATAAATCAAGAACACCCAAGCTAAGCGCATTAAATGCGCCTTGTCCTGTAATGCGTGGGATAACCTCGCATCACTGTACCCTTTCCACCTCCTGTGTGCCACTTGGCAACCCCTTTTACTATAAAAGGAGGCCCGAGGCGACCAGGAGAAGGATTCGACTTTTTAGAACTCCTGATAACTCTTTTGGAGCTGCTCACTAGCTGAAGAACACAAAAATATAATCCACCAAAGCAGGAGTAGGGTTTTACGCACCTTTGCGGCCCGAACCTGGGTAAACGAACGGTGTCCTGACTGTTAGATCCGCTCTTCTCTCAACCCCGCGCCCCGCAACCGTAGTAGGGATTCTTGTGATCCCATAGGTGTCGATCCAAATACACCGACAATGTGCTTGTTATATTGTTGAATTCATTCATGATGCTACTGAAAATTATTATGAGAGAGGATCATATGCTTCTACATATTGCAATAATATCAAGTTTCCTCTCTATGTGCTTGAAGTTTTGAAGCTATGCTTGTTTTGCTTTCCTATGCTAGTTGATTATTGTTCCCATAAGTTGTTTGCTCACAAAATCCCTATGCATAGAAAGTGGGTTAGACTTAAATGTGCTAGTCATATTCTTCATGATGCTCTCTTTATGTTTTAATTCATTACTTTTATCTGAGCATCATTGAAATCATCATGCCTAGCTAGGGGCGTTAAACAATAGCGCTTGTTGGGAGGCAACCCAACTTTGTTTTTGTTCTTTGCTTTTTCTTCTGTTTAGGAATAAATATTGCATCTAGCTTCTGTTTAGATGTGGTTTTGTGTTTTAATTAGTGTTTGTGCCAAGTAGAACCTTTGGGAGGTCTTGGGTGAAGTTTATGTGATCATGTTGTAAAAAACAGAAACTTTAGCGCTCACGAGATTAGCTACCATTTTTTACAGAAGAGTGCTTTTTAGTTGATTTTTTTGCAGATGATTAATAGACAATTTCCTCACGTCCACCAATTTATTTCAGAATTTTTAGAGTTACGGAAATATTCAAAAGTTACAGATTGCTACAGACTATTCTGTTTTTGACATATTCTGTTTTCTATGTCTTGTTTGCTTATTTTGATGAATCTATGAGTAGTATCGGAGGGTATAAACCATAGAGAAGTTGGAATACAGTATATATTACACCAATATGAATTTAGAATGAGTTCACAACAGTACCTAAGTGGTTGTTTTATTTTCTTATACTAACGGAGCTTACGAGTTTTCTGTTGAGTTTCGTGTTGTGAAGTTTTCAAGTTTTGGGTAAAGATTCGATGGACTATGGAATAAGGAGTGGCAAGAGCCTAAGATTGTGGATGCCCAAGGCACCCCAAGGTAAAATTCATGGACAACCAAAAGCCTAAGCTTGGTGATGCCCCGGGAAGGCATCCCCTCTTTCGTCTTCGTCTATCGGTAACTTTACTCGATGCTATATTTTTATTCACCACATGATATGTGATTTGCTTGGAGCATCAGTTTATTTTATTTTGTTTTGCTTGCTGTCTGAATAATATCCCAAGATATTAAATTATTAAATGTTAGAGAGTCTTCACATAGTTACATAATTATTCAACTACTCATTGATCTTCACTTATATCTTTTGGAGTAGTTTGTTGGTTGCTCTAGTGCTTCACTTATATCCTTTTAGAGCACGGCGGTGGTTTTACTTTGAAGAAATAGATGAACTCTCACTCTTCACTTATATCATTTTGAGTGTCTTTTAGAACAGCATGGTAATTTCCTTTGGTTATGAATTCAGTCCTAATATGATAGGCATCCAAGAGGGATATAATAAAAACTTTCATATAAAGTGCACTGAATACTATGAGAAGTTTGATACTTGATGATTGTTTTGAGATATGAGGATGGTGATATTAGAGTCATACTAGTAGAGTAGTTGTGAATTTGAGAAATGCTTGTGTCGAGGTTTGCAAGTCCTGGTATGCACGTATGGTCACCGTTGTGTGACAAATTTGAAGCATGAAGTATTTTATTGAGTGTCATCCTTTGTGTGGAGGTCGGGATCGCGCGATGGTTAACTCCTACCGACCTTCCCCTAGGAGCATGCGTTTAATACTTTGTTTTGATGACTTGTAGATTTTTGCAATAAGTATGTGAGTTCTTTATGACTAATGTTGAGTCCATGGATTATACGCACTCTCACGCTTCCACCATTGCTAGCCTCTCTTGTACCGCGCAACTTTCGCCGGTACCATACACCCACCATATACCTTCCTCAAAATAGCCACCATACCTACCTATCATGGCATTTCCATAGCCATTCCGAGATATATTGCCATGCAACTTTCCACCGTTCCGTTTGCTATGACACGCTTCATCATTGTCATATTTCCATGCATGATCATGTTGTTGACATTGTATTTCGTGGCTAGGCCACCATGCATAATTCTTCATACATGTCACTCTAGATTCATTGCACCTCCCGGTACACCGCCGGAGGCATTCATATAGAGTCATACTTTGTTCTAGTATCGAGTTGTAAATCAATATAAGTGTGATGATCATCATTATTAGAGCATTCTCCCAAATAAAAAAGAGAAAAAAAAAGAAAAAAAGGAAGGAAAGGCCAAAGAAAAAAAAGAAATGCCCAAAAAAGGAAAAAAGGAAAAGAAAATAAAAGGGACAATGCTACTATATCTTTCCACACTTGCACTTCAAAGTAGCACCATGATCTTCATGATAGAGACTCTCTTGTTTAGTCACTTTCATATACTAGTGGGAATTTTCATTATAGAACTTGGCTTGTATATTCCAACGATGGGCTTCCTCAAATGCCCTAGGTCTTCGTGAGTAAGCAAGTTGGATGCACACCCAGTTAGTTTCTTTTGTTGAGCTTTCATACATTTATAGATCTAGTGCATCCGTTGCATGGCAATCCCTACTCACTCACATTGATATCTATTGATGGGCATCTCCATAGCCCATTGATACGCCTAGTCGATGTGAGACCATCTTCCTTTTTTTGTCATCTCCACAACCACCACTCTATTCCACATAGTGTTATGTCCATGGCTCACGCTCATGTATTGCGTGAAAGTTTAAAAAGTTTGAAAAAATTAAAGTATAAAACAAGTGCTTGGCAAAAACCGGGGTTGTGCATGATTGGAATATTTTGTGTGACGAAGATGGAGCATAGCCAAACTATATGATTTTGTAGGGATGAACTTTCTTTGGCCATGTTATTTTGAGAAGACATAATTGCTTTTGTAGTATGCTTGAGGTATTATTATTATTATGTCAATATAGACTTTTGTCTTGAATCTTTCGGATCTGAACATTCATGCCACAATAAAGAGAATTACATCGAGAATTATGTTAGGTAGCATTCCACATCAAAAATTCAGTTTTTATCATTTACCTACTCGAGGACGAGCATGAATTAAGCTTGGGGATGCTTGATAAGTCTCCAACGTATCTATAATTTTGATTGTTTCATACTATTATATTATCCTTCTAGGATGTTTTATGGGCTTTAATATACACTTTTATATGGTTTTTGGGACTAACCTATTAACCTAGAGCCCAGTGCCAGTTTCTGTTTTTCTCCTATTTTAGAGTATCGCAGAAAAGGAATATCAAATGGAGCCCAATTGACCTGAACTCAACGGATTATGTTTTTGGACCAAAAGAAGACCAGAGAGTACCGGAGGAGGACCAGAAGGTCCACGGGCTGCCCACGAGGGTGGGGGCGCGCCCCCTCCCCATGGGCGCGCCCCTGCCTCTTGGACAGGCCGAAGACCCCCTTTACTTGCCCCCGACTCCAACACCTCCAATATATACTAAAACCTCCGAAAAATTAGCTAGATCGGGAGTTCCGCCGCGAAAGCCTGTGTTGCCACCAAAAACCAATCTAGAACCGTTCCGGCACCCTGCCGGAGGGGGGGGAATCCATCTCCGGTGGCCATCTTCATCATCCCGACGCTCTCCATGACGAGGGGGGTAGTTCACCCTCGGGGCTGAGGGTATGTATCAGTAGCTATGTGTTTGATCTCTCTCTGTCGTGATCTTGAAATGGCATGATCTTGATGTATCGTGAGCCTTGCTATTATAGTTGGATCTTATGATGTTTCTCGCCCTCTACTCTCTTGTGATGAATTGAGTTTTCCCTTTGAAGTTATCTTATCGGATTGAGTGTTTAATGATTTGAGAACACTTGATGTATGTCTTGCATGTGCTTATCTGTGGTGACATTGGGATATCAAGTTCTACTTGATGTATGTTATCAACTTGCGGGTTGTGTGAATTTGGGAATCTATGCATAGGGGTTGGCACAAGTTTTTGTCTTGACTCTCCGGTAGAATCTTTGGGCCACTCTTTGAAGTACTTTGTGTTGGTTGAATAGATGAATCTAAGATTGTGTGATGCATATCGTATAATCATGCCCACGGATACTTGAGGTGACATTGGAGTATCTAGGTGACATTAGGGCTTTGGTTGATTTGTTTCTTAAGGTGTTATTCTAGTACGAACTCTAGGATAGATTGGACGGAAAGAATAGCCTTATGTTATTTTACTACGGACTCTTGAACAGATCGATCAGAAATAATAACTTTGAGGTGGTTTCGTACCCTACAATAATCTCTTCGTTTGTTCTCCGTTATTAGTTACTTTGAGTGACTCTTTGTTGCATGTTGAGGGATAGTTATATGATCCATTTATGTTATTATTGTTGAGAGAACTTGCACTACTGAAAGTATGAACCCTAGGTCTTGTTTCCTAGCTTTGCACTACCATTTATGCTCACGTTTACCACTTGCTACCTTGCTGTTTTTATATTTTCTTATTACAAAAACTTGTATCTACCATCCATATTGCACTTGTATCACCATCTCTTCGCCAAACTAGTGCACCTATACAATTTACCATTGTATTGGGTGTGTTGGGGACACAAGAGACTCTTTGTTATTTGGTTGCAGAGTTGTTTGAGAGAGACCATCTTCATCCTATGCCTCCCACAGATTGATAAACCTTATATCATCCACTTGAGGGAAATTTGCTACTGTCCTACAAACCTCTGCACTTGGAGGCCCAACAACCTCTACAAGAAGAAGGTTGCGTAGTAGACATCAGGTGTTCATACCTTCTTGAGAAGGTGGCGTTGGCGTGATACTGGGCACCTCGAGACGAAGAAGAGACTTGGGCCAAGGCAAGAACTAGTTCTTGCATGTGCCAATCATCTTAGGGGTCTCGTCGTCATTGACTGGTATCGGAGGAGGCACATCCTCGAAGCCTTCTAAGACATTTGCCACGTTAGCCTTGAAGATGCCACCAGGCATCTCTCGGTTGTGGCACATGTGGTCCTTGGGCTTCACGATTGTTGCCTTTCCCACGGCTACCTTCTGGCCCTTGATGTCGTAGAGTAGGGTGCACGGGGTGTCGTCTGCTACGAAGGAGACATGTCTGCGACATCAAACATCCGGAATGCAACTAAAACAGAAGACTAGAGACATGCTGCTGAAACGGGTATGACGCATAATTACCATGAGGGCGTCGATCTCAGCTAGCGATGAAGGCCCGCCGAGCATGCAAGAGACGGTCGGGCTGCAATGAATAGGAGTGGGACCTTTTGCGGTTGCTTGAGCATGTGTTGGTGCTCTGGTGTTCACTGAATTTCTCCTGACAAAGCTGGGAAGGTGAAAGTCCTCCAGCCGTGCATTTGGATTGTTCTTCATGTAATCGAAAAGTGCCGGAAGCAAGCTAACCACCGCGTCAGTGACCGCTGCATTGATGGCCCCGAGCAACTCTTGTTTGGTCTCATCTTTGGTCTTATCGACCGCAATCTTGACCTTCTCGTCGATGCTCTGCTGAGTGATGACCGAGCGTCTCTTCTTTCTTTCCTCTGGCTCCTCGTGGTAGCATGTCTTCCACGAGGCGCCATCTCCGACGCCGTGCACACGTCCATAGGATGAAGGCTTGTCCACCGGGACCTTTTTCAGTATGTTCAGGGCCCGGTTCAATGGGGTGTCCCACTTGGGCCTCGCCGACGACTGTGACAACTCGTCGCTTTCGACTGCCTTTTTGTGCTGCTCTTTCTTCAAAATGAACCTGGATGGTTTACTAATGTGACAAAACGTGCAATCGAATTGATTGGGAGCTAATATGATAATGTGGTAATATAACAATTACCAGAAGTCTCATGAACTCCCTCGTGTTCGGGTCCATGTAAAAGTTCTTTTTGACTTTGTCCCACTTGAACCGGGCCTTGATCCAGTCATGCTCCAACGGATTGGTGAACTCCGCCAAGGGGTCTGGGATTTCGTGACTTTCACGTTCGGCGTCCTCCTTGGCCCATACGTGCCTCTTCCCCTCGTAACCATGGCTTCCGAGGCGGTGGGGAGGCGTGTTCCTGGCCTGGAGCGCCTTCATTTTCTCTGACTTTGCCTTGACAATTTCTTTACCGCAATTCTCCTTGAATTTTGCAAAGTCCCCTTCCGTTATTGATGGATTATCAGCATGAATCTTGCACCATGGTTTATTCACCGCAATCGCTTTTTTCACTCGAACTTTCTAGGAGGACAATTCGTTGGTGAACGTCACCATTGCCTTGTCATTTATCTTTGTCATGCCAGGATTGTCCCACTGATCTTTATATTTGCCTTCATTTCAGCCGGGGAACAGGAACATATTGTGCAACTTCTTTAGGAGCATGTGCTCCATATGTGGTATCTGCCTCAACCTCTCGTCGTTGATGTTGGCGGTTTCCCGGAGGATGCATCCAAGTTGATTGCCCCAGCAAGAGCGCGCATCCTCCAGCGCCATTGTCTCTAACTTCTTGGGGTTAATCTCCATGATCACAATTTGTCCAATGCCAATCTCGTTTGGTTTTCGTGTCCTCCTCGTCTTCGGTGCTTTACCGGCTATGATAGCATCGTTGCAGTCTCGGGGGTGATGTCGGTCCGGGTGCCAGTCCTGGTGCCCGCGTCGGCGTCTATGTCGGGGTTGGTGCAACTGCTGCCACCATGCAACCCCATCTGATGTTCGTCCAATTAATCGAAAAAGTGATTTGCTGCCTCCATGGGGTCTTCGAGGGCAGCAGAACCACCCACGACTTCGGCGTCGGTAAACATCTTTCCTATCGATCAACAATTGTACATAAAGGATATTATGATGAGGAAAAGGGGGCCTATATTTGGTTGAAATGTTGATTCATTCCCCTTCCGGCAAATCCCGGGTACTCCATATGTCCTAGTTTCTAGCGCAAGTCATGCCGAAAATCACGGAAATTTTCGGCATGACCTTTGCTTAATAGTGGACATATAGAGCGCCTGCAATTTGCCGGAACGGAAATGAATCAACATTCAACCAACATTGCAAAATCATATAACATCAATGACATATCTTACATTCTTAAGAAGTTGATCCCCACTACTACTAATTGTCTCAACATGCACAATGTCCACATCAGCCTAATGCCACCTCAGCATTCACATGAGTCTAATTCTCAGTGTTTTTCTTTTTTTAATTAGGCACACACCTTCCGGTCTATCTCCTTTCTCCGTCTAAAATCAGTTATCATCTGGGCATGCCAACAGGCGGTGGCGCTCCACCAATGTTGATCCATCGAGTCTCCCCTCCGATTAAAAGCCAGCTTCATGACACCACCAATGGAAAATCAAGATCCGGCCACCCAGTCATGGCACTAGTTCTCTTCTTGCCTTCTTTCGATCGATCCGCATATATATGGCTCTCCAAGCCATCTCAGAATCAAAGCATCCAATCTCCAAGCCCATCCTGTCTGTGAGCTGGAGCCGCCACGGCACCGTAGAATACTGTACGCCGGCCCGCCGCCGCTACTCGATGGCGTAAGTCAGCTAACCGATACAGGTTCGTCGATCGTGTGGTGTGGCTATGCGTGCGTCGCATGTGCGGTTGGTGATTAGCGAATGAGCCGAGCAAAAGGATAGGCCCCAAGCCTGCACAAGCGACCATGCAATCCTTTTCCTCTATTCCTTTCTCCAGCCCTTCAAATACTCCAGGTAACGTAGATTGATGCATTTTTTACTAATGAATCATTAGGGATATGTCATTGAGATTACTTCCATCATTACCCCATGCAACGTCTTCATGCTTTGGCAGGTAATCAATCACAGACAACTCGTCTTTTTTATTTCTCATGCGACTTGGAATTATTTGGTGAAGTGCAGGCAATTTTCAGCCCGTTCTTGTAGTGTATTTGGTCATAACTAAATTTGTTTTGTGTGTGGGATGCTACTAACTAAATGTTGATGCGTGCAGCAAAGTTTCAAAATTTTGAGGGAACTTTTTTTTCTCAGCCGTTTCATATTTACTCCTAAGGATTATTTTATGGGATGCTACTAACATAACATCAATCTCTGATCATTCTGTGCACGACATGTGACAGTTCTGAGGGATTCCTTTTCAGATGCCTCAAAATTGTAGGTCAGAACTATTTATGTAACACGATTATTTGCATGGATATCCATTGGTTTCACCTGAACATATTATAGTCATGCCGCACCAACGCGCGGGGTTATATCTAGTATCATATAACATCAATGACATATGAGCATCACAGGAGCACATACATAAAGCAAGTACACATCATGAAATGACCTCACTAAACATTGCATAATAGTGGTCTTTTCAAAAACCAAAAACATTTGAAAAATGACCTCACTAAAATTTGCTACTTTTTTACGTTTATAGCTAATTAGTAGCTAAATGCTACAGTTTTTATAGCTAAATGCCCTAGCTAAATGATAAATGCTTCTGTTTTTTTATAGCCAAATGCTATTGGTTTTTATTGCCAAATGCCCTAGCTAAATTTGGTAAAAATGCCCTAAAAAATGCCATAGCTAATTTTCCCTAGCTAACTACTCTATGTTAACTCAAAATTTTACTAATTCGTTTTAAAGGAGCAACAACATCACCTAATTGTTGCGGCTGAAGAAATTTCTAGAAATGTTTTCACATATGAACCCTAGAACCCTAGAATTTTTTTGCTAATAAATATTTTATCCTAATAAAAATTCCTAAATTGAACCCTAAAATTGGTTCCTACTGCCTACCTAATTGAAACCTAAATTTAAAACCTAGTTTCATTTCTATAACAAAAGAAAACCTAATTGACAAAGAGAGGGTGAGGTGGGGGGGTGGTGGTCGGCCAATACCTGAAAGGAGGCAGAAGGGGACGTTGGCTACTAGGGGTTGATATGTCCAGTTTGCATCATGCTTTATATTGATGTTTATTGCAGAATGGGTTGTTATTACACATTATGTGACAACACTTATGCCTTTTCTATCTTATTTTACAAAGTCCATATGAAGAGGGAGAATGCCGACAGTTGGAGTTCTGCGCTGGAAAAGGAGCAAATATTGGAGACCTATTGTGCACAACTCAAAAAGCCCTAAAACTCAACGAAAGTCAGTTTTGGAAAATATAAAAAATATCTGGCGAAGAAAGTACCGGAGGGGGGCCACCCATTGTCCATGACGGTGGGGGGTTTGCCCTATCCCCTGGGCGCGCCCCCTGCCTCGTGGGCCACCTGGCAGCCCCCCGATGCCTATCTTCTGCTATATGAAGTGTTTTGACCTCGGAAAAATCATAAGGAGGCTTTCGGGATGAAGCGCCGCCATCTCGAGGCGGAACCTTGGCGGAAGAAATCTAGGGCTCCGGTGGAGCTTTTCTGCCGGGGAAATTTCCCTCCGGGAGGGAGAAATCATCACCATAGTCATCACCAACAATTCTCCCATCTCGGGGAGGGTTATCTTCATCAGTATCTTCACCAGCACCATGTCCTCACAAACCCTAGTTCATCTCTTGTATCCAATCTTTGTATCAAAACCTAAGATTTGTACCTGTGGCACTAATAGAAAACAGGGCTTTGGTCACAGCTCCATATACACATTAGTCCCGGTTGCATTACGAACCGGGACCAATGTGAGCATTAGTCCTGGTTCGAGCGGCTAAAGGCATTAGTCGTGTCTCAAACCGAGACTAAAGATTAGACCTTTAGTACCGGTTTCATGTATGAACCGGGACTAAAGGGTGTGAAGCCCTTTTGTCCCGGTTCATGTCTCAAACCGGGACTAAAGGGCCCATTTCTCAAACTCTACCCCCCCCCCCTGGTGTATCACCATTTCAGTTTTGAAAATAACTAAAGAAATTGATAAAAACTTCAAAAAATAAAATCCTTCGAGATGTAGTTATATTACTACATATACTAGTTAGAAATATTAAAAACATAAATTTGGACATGTTTTGCAAAAAAGTGTTATGAAAAAGTAAAACTGCTATAACTTTTGCATACGATGTCGGGAAAAACATATAATATATCAAAATGTTCAGCACAAAAATCCGCATCAGATTTTGACTGGCTACAGCTTGTTTGCAATTTTTTAGAATCCTCAAATTCTAAAAGGAAAAAAAGTTATGCTCAAATTTCAGTTTTTTTGAATTTCAGTTAAATTTGGTCAAACTACTTATTCAAGAAGTATTAGTGTTACTAAATAATTATTCAAGAATATTTGTGTTACTAAATAATTATTTCAGTTTTTTTGAATTTTGGTCAAATCTGGTCAAATTTTGGTCAAACTACTTATTCAAGAAATATTAGTGTTACTAAATAATTATTGTTTTTTAGAATAATAGTTTCAAACTCAAACAGTGAAATGTGTGACTTCATGCTCAAGCTAAACTCCTGAGGTTTAATAGGATTGACATCTTACTGTTGTCAGGAAAACAACAACTCCAGACTTGGAAACGAGGGGGGATACAAACCGAAAGTTAACCGTAATGAGGGGTGGGTGAGAGGATGTGTGACCGGCCGGGAAGTTAGATGATTTGGAATGATAAGAGGTGATTAGAGGTTAGAGGTTAAATTGAGCAGTGATGAGGGGTGGGTGATTAGAGATTAAATTGTAAACTAATTCAGAAATTTGAAAATCGGGAAAAAAATCGTAAAATTACCTTTAGTCCCGGTTTGTGTTACCAACCGGGACTAAAGGTGGAGCTCTAGCCAGCAACCACGTGGAGGGCCTTTAGACCCAATCATATAAGAACCGGGACTAAAGGGGGGATTTGTATTGAACCTTTAGTCTCGGTTCTAGAACCGGACTAAAGGCCCTCTTGAACCGGGACAAATGGCCCATTTTCTACTAGTGTGGGTTGCTAGTAGTGTTGATTACTCCTTGTAGTTGATGCTAGTTGGTTTATCCGGTGGAAGATAATATGTTCAAATCCTTTATGCATATTAATACCCCTCTAATTATGAACATGAATATGATTTGTGAGTAGTTACGTTTGTTGCAGAGGACATGGGAGAAGTCTTGCTATATGTAGTCATGTGAATTTGGTGTTCGTTTCATATTTTGATGAGATGTATGTTGTATTTCCTCTAGTGGTGTTATGTGAATGTCGACTCTATGACACTTCACCATTGTTTGGACCTAGAGGAAGGCATTGGGAAGTAATAAGTAGGTGATGGGTTGCTAGAGTGACAGAAGCTTAAACCCTAGTTTATGCGCCGCTTCGTAAGGGGCTGATTTGGATCCATATGTTTCATGCTATGATTAGGTTTACCTTAATACTTCCGTTGTAGTTGTGGATGCTTGCAATAGAGGTTAATCATAAGTGGGATGCTTGTCCAAATAAGGGCAGCACCGAAGCACCGGCCCATGTGTCCTCGGGAGAGCTTTCCTTTATATAAGAATTTGTCGAGGCTTGTCCTTTGCTACAAAAATGATTGGGCCATATTGTTGCACCTTATTTACCTTTACCACTTGTTACTTTTCACCAATTACCGTATCAGAAAGCTATCTGTTACTGATAATTTCAGTGCTTGCAGAGAATACCTTACCGAAAACTGCCTATCATTTCCTTCTGCTCCTCGTTGGGTTCGACACTCTTACTTATCAAAAGGACTATGATAGATCCCCTACACTTTTGGGTTATCAAGTCTCTTTTCTGGCGCCGATCCCGAGGAGTGAAGCACCTCTGGTAAGTGGAATTTGGGAAGGAAAAAATTATATAGTGTGCTGAAATTTACTATCACTTGTTACTATGGAACATTATCCTTTGAGGGGCTTGTTCAGGGTATCTTCACCCCGACCAGTAGAGCAAAGAGTTGCTCCTCAACCTACTGAACCTACTGAAAATGTTTATTTTGAAATTCCATCGGGTATGATAGAGAAACTGCTAGCTAATCCCTTTACAGGAGATAGAACATTGCATCCCGATTTGCACTTAATCTATGTGGAAGAAGTTTGTGGATTATTTAAGCTTGCAGGTATGCCCGAAGATGTGTTCAACAAGAAGGTTTTCCCTTTATCTTAAAAGGGAAAAGCATTGACATGGCTTAGGCTATGAGATGATATTGGATCCTGGAACTACAACCGATTGAAATTGGAATTTAATCATATGCATCAGGTTCATCGTGATCCTAATTTTATATATATATATATATATATATATATATATATATATATATATATATATATATATATATATATATATATATATATATATATATATATATATATATATATATATATATATATATATATATATATATATATATATATAATTTTTGGCCTCGCGAAGGAGAAATTATCGCTCAAGCTTGGGGGAGGGTTAAGTAAATTTTATATTCAGGCCCCAATCATGAGCTCTCAAGAGAGATTATTATCCAAAAAAAGTATGCTCGGCTTTCTCTCGATAATCGCACCATGCTCGGTACTTCTTGCACTGGTTCTTTTATGATGAAGACTATTGAATTCAAATGGGATTTATTGGAAAGAATTAAACGCAACTCCAACGATTCGGATCTCGATGAAGGGATGGAGTCAGGCATAACACATAAGTTTGATTGTGTTAAATCTTTTATGGATACCGATGTTTTCCGTGAATTTAGCACTAAATATGGACTTGACTCTGAGATAGTAGCTTATTTTTGTGAATCATTTGCTACTCATGTTGACCTTCCTAGGGAGAAGTGGTTTAAATATCATCCTCCCATTGAATTAAAAGTAGTTGAACCTGTTAAAGTTGAAGAAAAGACTATCACTTATAATGTTCATCCTATTGTTCGTACTGCTTATATTCAGAAACCACCCTTCCCTGCTATAATATAGGATCATGCTATAGCTTCAATTGTGGTTCATAAGAGTAATACTAGAACGCCTACACCCTCTGAGCAAATTAAAGTTGAACCTAGTGTTGCTATGGTCAAGGGTCTCTTGGTGGATGATATTGATGGACATGTTATTTACCTCTGTGATGAAGCTGCTAGAATTGCTAGACCCAATACTAAGAATAAACATGGACCTGTTGTAGGCATGCATGTTATTTCTGTTAAAATAGGAGATCACTGCTATCATGGCTTACGTGACATGGGTGCTAGTGTTAGTGCAATACCTCATTCCTTATATGAAGAAATTATGCACGATATTGCACCTCCTGAGCTAGAAGGTATAGATGTTACTATTAAGCTTGCCAATAGAGACACTATTTCACCAGTTGGGATTGTTAGAGATGTTGAAGTCTTGTGTGGGAAAGTTAAATACCCTACTGATTTTCTTGTTCTTGGTTCCCCAAAAGATGATTTTTGCCCCATTATATCTAGTAGACCCTTCTTGAATACTGTTAATGCTAAGATAGATTGCGAAAAGGATGTTGTTACTGTTGGTTTAGGGGATATGTCTCATGATTTTAATTTTGCTATATTTCGTAGACAACCCCATAATAAAGAATTTCCTAGTAAGGATGAAATTATTGGTCTTGCTTCTATTGTTGTGCCTCCTAACGATCCTTTAGAACAATATCTGCTAGACCATGAAAATGATATGTATATGAATGAGAGAAAGGAAATAGATGAAATATTCTTTAAACGGGGACCTTTATGGAAACACAACTTGCCTATTGAAATTCTAGGGGAACCTCCTCCAACCAAGGGTGATCCCGTGTTTGAACTCAAACCATTACCCGATACTCTTAAGTATGCTTATCTCGATGCAAAGAAGATATATCCTGCTATTGTTAGTGCTAACCTTTTAGAGCAGGATGAAGAGAAATTACTGAAAACTCTGAAGAAGCATCATGCTGCTATTGGATATACTCTTGATGATCTTAAGGGCATTAGTCCCACTCTATGCCAACACAAAATAAAATTGGAGAAAGACGCTAAACCGGTTGTTGATCACCAACGACGGTTAAATTCTAGAATGAAAGAAGTGGTAAGGAAAGAAATACTAAAGCTTCTAGAGGCAGGTATAATTTATCCAGTTGCTGATAGTCAGTGGGTAAGTCCTGTCCATTGTGTCCCTAAGAAGGGAGGTATTACTATTGTTCCTAATGATAAAGATGAATTGATCCCGCAAAGAATTTTTACAGGTTATAGGATGGTAATTGATTTCCGCAAATTAAATAAAGCCACTAAGAAAGATCATTACCCCTTGCCTTTTATTGATCAAATTCTAGAAAGGTTATCCAAACATACTATTTTTTGTTTTCTAGATGGTTATTCTGGTTTCTCTTAAATACCTGTGTCAACAGGGGATCAAGAAAAGGCCACTTTTACTTGCCCTTTCGGTACCTTTGCTTATAGACGTATGCCTTTTGGTTTATGTAATGCACCTTCTACCTTTCAAAGATGCATGATGGCTATATTTTCTGATTTTTGTGAAAATATTGTTGAGGTTTTCATGGATAATTTTTCTGTTAATGTATATTCTTTTGATGATTGCTTGAGCAACCTTGATCAAGTTTTGCAGAGATGTTAAGAAACTAATCTTGTCTTGAATTGGGAAAAGTTCCTCTTTATGGTTAATGAAGGTATTGTCTTGGGGCGTAAAATTTCCGAACGAGGTATTGAAGTTGATAAAGCTAAGGTTGATGCTATTGAATAGATGCCGTGTCCCAAGGACATCAAAGGTATAAGAAGTTTCCTTGGTCATGCCGGGTTTTATAGGAGGTTCATTAAGGACTTCTCAAAAATATCTAGGCCTCTAACTAACCTCTTACAAAAAGATGTTACTTTTGTTTTTGATGAGGATTGTATAAAAGCATTTGAAATATTTAAGAAAGCATTGATTTCTGCACCTATTGTCCAGCCTCCTGACTGGAATTTACCCTTTGAAATTATGTGTGATGCTAGTGATTATGTTGTAGGTGCTGTTCTAGGAAAAAGAATAGATAAGAAAATAACTGTCATCCAATATGCTAGTAAAACTCTAGACAGTGCCCAAAGAAATTATGCTACTACTGAAAAAGATTTTTTAGCAGTTGTATTTGCTTGTGATAAGTTCGGACCTTATATTGTTGATTCTAAAGTAACTGTTCGCACTGATCATGCTTCTATTAAATATCTTATGGAAAAGAAATATGCTAAACCTAGACTTATTAGATGTGTTCTCTTGCTACAAGAATTTGATTGCGTATTACTGATAGAAAGGGAGCTGAGATCCTGTTGCAGATAACTTTTCTAGGTTAGATAATGTTCTTGATGACCCACTACCAGTTGATGATAGCTTTCCTTATGAACAATTAGCTGTCATAAATACTTCTAGAACTGCTCCATGGTATGCTCATTATGATAATTACATACCAGCAAAAGGAAAAGTTTTTCTATGATTTAAGACATAACTTCTGGGATGACCCACACCTTTATAAAGAGGGAGTAGATGATGTTATTGGACATTGTGTACTTGAGCATGAACAAGAATAGATCCTGTGCATGTGTCACTCTGAGGCCTATGGAGGACACCATGCTGTAGATAGAACTGCACACAAGGTACTGGAATCTGGTTTTTATTGGCCTACTCTCGTCAAGGATGCCCGTAAGTTTGTCTTGTCTTGTGATGATTGTCAAAGAATTGGTAATACTAGCACAAATGCCCGTGCGTTGCAACGGAAGTGTAAAAAATATATAACACTGTAATACAGTTTGTATTTATAGACGGGTAACAAAAAGGTGGAAGACAAAGCTTCTAAGGCTTGCTGCTCTAAACTTGTACGGATAATGCTAACAAAATGATAAATAAAAATGACAGAAAACTTTTAATTAGGAATGACATTTCGATGACCTCATCAATATGATGTCAGAGTTCGCAACATGTGGTTGATGTACATATATGGCACATATCTTCGTTTGTGGCCAACAAAACAATCAGATGAGGGACAATGTCTATGTTGTTGACGGTATCTAGATTAATATATTGGTGTGAGTAACTGAAAAATATATCATAGACTTGCGGCGGTCGGTATTTATTGAATGACGAGATTCACCACTTATGTGCATGATTGGAAATCTTCTGCAATTGAAGAGATTCTAATCATTACAAGTGCTTCGGTATGTGAGCAAATACCATACACTAACATATGCTTGTCACATTTGTTGTCAAGAGAAACAAACATGAAAAGAAAGTAAGTATTAATTCCACACGGGATGGATCAAGAAACAAATTAACACATTTTATACGACAACTCCAATTAGTGGTCCGCAAGAAAAAATCAATCAGGAATTTGGTGACCCATGTGCGGGTAAGGAAAAAAATCTTCTTTGATCTTGGCCACCGCACAACAGACTATGTTGTTGGCTCATGGCGAATTGGTAGTACCTGACTTTGAAGGAGGCCGTCGGCTCTGTTGCACCTCCTCTAGCTAACGTAACTTTTCACAGCCATCCGTTTCCACTTGGCTATGCTGCTGTGATGGTGCATGCTACTTCTCGAGCTTGCGTTGTATTCCCTCGAAGAGGAAAGGGTGATGCAACACAGTAGCGTAAGTATTTCCCTCAGTTTTTTAGAACCAAGGTATCAATCCAGTTGGAGAACACACACGAGTCCCTCTCACCTGCACAAACAAATAAGAACTTCGCAGCCAACATGCTAAGGGGTTGTCAATACCTTTACAGTCACTTACGAAAGTGAGATCTAATAGACATGATAGTTTGATATTTTTGGTATTTTTGGATATAAGAACAGAAAGTAAAAAAAGTAAAGTAAAGTAGATTGTAGATTGATATGTTGATAACAGAACCAGGGGCCATAGGTTTCACTAGTGGCTTCTCTCATGATAGCAGATTTCTACGGTGGGTGAACAAATTACTGTCGAGCAATTGATAGAAAAGCGAATAATTATGAGAATATCTAGGCATGATCATTATATATAGGAATCACGTCCGTGACAAGTAGACCGAAATGATTCTGCATCTACTACTATTACTCCACACATCGACCGCTATCCAGCATGCATCTAGAGTATTAAGTTCATAAGAACAGAGTAATGCTTTAAGCAAGATGACATGATGTAGAGGGATAAACTCAAGCAATATGATATAAACCCCATCTTTGTATCCTCGATGGCAATGCCTTGCTGCCCCTGCTGTCACTAGGAAAGGACACCGCAAGATTAAACCCAAAGCCAAGCACTTCTCCCATTGCAAGAACTATAGATCTATTAGGCCAAAGCAAACCGATAATTCGAAGAGACTTGCAAGGATATTAGAATCATACATAAAAGAATTCAGAAAAGAAGCAAATATTTCTAATAGATAATCTTGATCATGAACCCACAATTCATCGGATCTTGGCAAACACACCACAAAAAGATTACATCGAATAGATCTCCTCGAAGACCGAGGAGAACTTGGTATTGAGATCCAAAAAGAGAGAAGAAGCCATCTAGGTACTAACTATGGACCTGAAGGTCTGTGGTAAACTACTCACAACACATGGTGAGGCGATGGTGTTGATGTAGAAGCATTCCGTGGAACATCCCTCTCTGGCAGAGCTCCGGAACAGGCCCCAAGAAAGGATCTCACGGGAACAGAAGGTTGCGGCGGTGGAATTAGGGTTTTCTCTGTTGCTTCGATGTTTTCAGGGTACATAGGTATATATAGGAGGAAAGAGGATATCGGGGGAGCAACATGGGGCCCACGAGGCAGGGGGCGCGCCCAGGGGGAGGGGCGCGCCCTCCACCCTCGTGGATGCCACGTGTCCCCTCTTCCTTGGTTCTCAAGTCTCCCATGAAGATATCATTCCAAAAATATATCTCCCGAAGGTTTCATTCCGTTTGGACTTCGTTTGATATTCCTTTTCCGCAAAACCCTGAAATAGGCAAAAAACAACAATCTGGACTGGGCCTTTGGGTTAATAGGTTAGTCCCAAAAATAATATAAAAGTGTATAATAAAGCCAATTAAACATCCAAAACATCATATATAATAGCATGGAACAATCAAAATTTATAGATACGTTGGAGACGTATCAAGCATCCCCAAGCTTAATTCCTGCTCGTCCTCGAGTAGGGAAATGATAAAAACAGAATTTTTTATGTGGAATGCTAACCAACATAATTTTCAATGTAATTCTCTTTATTGTGGCATGAATGTTCCGATCGGAACGATTCAATACAAAAGTCTATATTGACATAAGAAATAATAATACTTCATGCATACTAACAAAGCAACCACGCTACTTCTCCGCTGAGATGGCGGGGTAACTTTTGGGGTAGCTTCATGCCGCTGAGATGGTTGGCCCGCAGCTCGCTGCCTCTCAACTTCTTCCTCTAGGCTTAGTACTCTTTAATTGAGCTTCTGCACTGCGCTCAGCTCCTCTTTCCTCTTCCTATCCCGGGTTTTGTAACCGCTTGCGCCGGGAAACCCAACCCTCCACGAAACAGAGCCTGTCGCTCCTTGTGTTCATCCAGGGTGCTCAGGATTCGCGAAGGCCTCAGTCAACTCATCCTTCTGTCTGTCGGGAATGAATGTCCCTTCTAGCGCTGCGGGGATATGATACGTCCATTTATCATCATGATTATATGTTGATATTTATTGCATTATGGGCTGTTATTACACGTTATGTCACAATATTTATGCCTTTTCTCTCTTATTTTACAAGGTTTACATGAAGAGGGAGAATGCCGGCAGCTGGAATTCTGGGCTGGAAAAGAAGCAAACTCTGGAAACCTATTCTGCACAACTCCAAAAGACCCGAAAGTCCACATAACTCCGTTTCAGAAAATATAAAAAATATCTGGCGAAAGAAGTTCAGGAGGGCGGCTGTCAACGAGGGTGGGGGGCGCACCCCCCTCTCAGGGTGCGCCCCCCTGTCTCTTGGGCCCCCCGAAGGTCCCCCGATGCACATCTTCTCCTATATGAGGTGTTTTGACCTGGAAAAAATCATAAGGACGCTTTCGGGACCAGACGCCGCCGTCTCGAGGCGGAAACCAATCTAGGGCTCCGGTAGAGCTATTCTGCCGGGGATACTTCCATTCGGGAGGGGGAAATCATCACCGCCGTCATCATCAACAACTCTCCCGTCTTAGGGAGAGCTATCTTCATCAACATCTTCACCAACACCATCTCCTCTCAAACCCTAGTTCATCTCTTCTATCCAATCTTTGTACCCAAACCTCAAATTGGTACCTGTGGGTTGCTAGTAGTGTTGATTACTCCTTGTAGTTTATGCTTGTTGATTTATTTGGTGGAAGATCATATGTTCAGATCCATTATGCATATTAATACCCCTCTGATCATGAACAATATTATGTCTTGTGAGTAGTTACTTTTGTTCCTGAGGAAATGGGAGAAATCTTGCTATAAGTAGTCATGTGAGTTTGGTCTTCGTTCGATATTTTGATGAGATGTATGTTGTCTCTCCTCTAGTGGTGTCATGTGAACGTCGACTACATGACACTTCACCATTATTTGGGCCTATACGAAGGCATTGGGAAGTAATAAGTAGATGATGGGTTGCTAGAGTGACAAAAGCTTAAACCCTAGTTCATGCGTTGCTTCGTAAGGGGCTCATTTGGATCCATATGTTTCAGGCTATGGTTAGGTTTACCTTAATACTTCTTTTGTAGTTGCGGATGCTTGCATTAGAGGTTAATCATAAGTGGGAGGCTTGTACAAGTAAGGACAGCACCCAAGCACCAGTCCACCCACATACCAAATTATCAAAGTACCGAACGAGAATCAGATGATCGTGATGGAAACTAGCTTGACGATAATTCCCATGTGTCCTCGCGAGCGCTTTCCTTTATATAAGAGTTTGTCCAGGCTTGTCCTTTGCTACAAAAAGGATTAGGCCACCTTGCTGCACCTTATTTACTTTTACCTTTTGTTACTTGCTACCAATTACCTTATCACAAAACTATCTGTTACCTATAATTTCAGTGCTTGCAGAAAATACCTTATTGAACACTGCCTATCATTTCCTTCTGCTCCTCGTTGGGTTTGACACTCTTACTTATCGAAAGGACTACGATAGATCCCCTACACTTGTGGGTCATCAATACTCTTTTCTGGCGCCGTTGCCGGGGAGGGAAGCGCCTTTGGTAAGTGGAATTTGGTAAGAAAAAATTTATATAGTGTGCTGAAATGTATTGTTACTATGGCTCAAAATCCTTTGAGGGGCTTGTTCGGGGTATCTTCACCCCGATTAGAAGAGCAAAGAGTTGCTCCTCAACCTACTGCACCTACTGAAAATGTTTGCTTTGAGATTCCTTCGGGTATGATAGAGAAACTGCTTGAAAATCCTTTTGCAGGAGACGGAACACTGCATCCCGATTTACATCTAATCTATGCATAACAAAGGCGCATGAGGCACTACTAGGAAAAGGGCTATAGATGATATGGCCACTAATGTCGCACCAGACACTTGGTGCGCCACAACTATATAGTAATGGCGCACCATGAGTTGGTGCGCCATTAGTGTGGTAGACACTAATGGCGCACCAGACCCACGGTGCCCCATTAGTAACAAATGTTTTTTTTCCAAAAATACTAATGGCGCACCATGGCAGAGTGCGCCATTACTAGTTTAACTAGTAATGGCGCACCTCCAACACAGTGCGCCAATACTAATTTTTTTTGCAACACCGTACTAATGGCGCACCTCAAGCTAGTGCGCCATTAGTAATCAGGGTTACTAATGGCGCATTTGTGGGTGGTGTGCCATTAGTAACCTGGGACCAGCTAGATATTTTGGACAGTCACACCTACACATTCACATTCCCCACTTCATTCTCTCCACCTCCTCCTCCAAGCTTGTGTCAGCTGCCTCCTCCTCCTCACCTCATTTGCACCATAGATTCATCAAATTTAAGTGGTTAAATTACCTATTTTTGATAGGTAAGTAAGGGGAAAGCTATATTTTATGTTGTAGATCTACATTTTTTCTCCCTCGAGCTCCAACAACCGTGCACATGCACTTTTTATGGCCTAGCTAGATCTATGTATGTTTGTGGTGTTGCATATATGTTTGTGTTTGTAGGTACCAGTATTTGAAATGTGATAGTTGCCAATATTTTGCCGAAATGTTGATTCATTTCCGTTTCGGCGAGAATTTTGGCACTATGCATTCTTTTTGGTCCTATATTTAGGGAAAGTCATGCCAAATTTTTTCTTGGTTCTAAAATATCGTTTTGCTCTACCCCGCAGGCGACCATGGTCCGCACGATGACCGAAGGCATCATCAATAGGTTTTTGAGCTCCGCGAAGGCCGAGATGCTTCAAAAGAACGTGACGGAGATAATATGTCCGTGTCGAAGATGCAAGCTGAAGAGCCTTATTGCGGACCCAGATTCTGGGTAGGTGCGGGACCACCTGATCTTCTGTGGTTTCATGGATGGCTATCGGTGGAAAGGTGATGAAGATGACTATGAAGTCGTCCATGGCCAGGCAAGAAATGAGGAAGGGCGGCAAGACAACCACCGCGGCGACGGTAGGCGAGAAGACGAAGAATCTCCAGGACATGATCACGACGGTGATGCTGTACACAGTCATCATGTAGAAGATGCCAGACATGATGATGAGGAAGATCAAGACGAAGGGCATGATCATGATCTAGATGAAGATGCCGGAGCAGACGACGATGGAGGCTGGGTGCAGGACCCTCATATTCAAGAGCTGCTTCTCAAGCAGACGGATAACGCAAGAGCTGCCGCCCGAGAGAAAGCCAAGCTGGATCAACTGGAGATAGACGCGGTTACTCCATTGTATGAAGGATGCAGGCCCAAGGATACCCGCCTGAAAGTAACGCTCATGGCTCTGGAGATGAAGGTAAAACACAAAATGAATGACGCATGCTTCAACGAGAACATGTCATTCCCAAGGGGAACAAGTGCCCGACCAGTTTCGAGGAGGCGAAGAAAATCATGTGTCCTCTGGATTTACCGCACGTGAAATACCAGGTGTGCATGAACAATTGCATCATTTATCAGGACGAGCACGCGGAGTCTACCATATGTCTGGTGTGCGGCGTCACTCGATACAAGAAGAGGAAGAAAGCTCCTCGAAAAGTGGTGTGGTACTTTCCGATCACTCCTCGTCTGCAGCGGTATTTCGCGGACCCTAAGGTAGCAAAGCTCCTACGTTGGCACGCGGATAGGGAGGAGAAGAAGCGAGAAGATGACGGAAATGATCCGGAGATAAATAAATAAGACAAGATGCTAGTCACCCTAAGGATGCGAGCCAGTGGCAAGCGTTGAACTTCGGAGACCCAGAATTTGGGAACGATCCATGGAACATCGTGCTGGGCACGAGCACTGATGGAGTCAATCCGTTTGGTAGCCAGAGAAGCAAACATAGCACCTGGCCCGTGTTTGTGTGGATGTACAACCTTCCCCCCTGGTTGTGCATGAAGAGGAAGTACATTCACATGAGTATGCTAATTGAAGGGCCGAAACCACCAGGGAACGACATCAATCTGTATCTGGGGCTGATGAAAGAGGAGCCAGACACGCTGTGGAAAATGCCAGCCAATACGTGGGACGCCGCAGAGAAAGAATATTTCCCTATGAGAGCCGCACTGCTCATGATGGTGCACGACTATCTCGGTTACGGATATCTCGCGGGGCAGGTGGTCCACGGATTTTCTGGATGCATCAGGTGCATGGATGACACACCGTATCACCAGCTAGATAGAGATCCTGGGTCTTTGAAAACCATGTTCATGGGACATCGAAGTTGGCTTCGCGACGATGACCCGTGGAGGAAACGCAAGGATCTGTTCGATGGTGAAACCGAACCCCGAAGACGCCCTCGTACGAGGGGCGGCGAGGAAATAGACGAGCTATTGAAAAATTGGAAAGATTGCCCACTGCCGGGAAAGAAGCAAAAGGTGCTAGAGCCGGGAAAGAAGCGAAAGGCGCTAGAGCCGCTGTTGAAGGTATGGAAAACGAGGTCTGTTTTATGGGACTTGTTGTACTGGAACATCCACCGTGTGCCTCACAGCCCTGATGTCATGCATATCACGAAGAACGTGCGCGAGAGTCTGCTTGGTACCCTCCTCAACATGCCAGAGAGGACCAAAGATGGGCTAAAAGCAAGGGTAGACTTGAAATCAATGGGCATCAGGCAGGAGCTTCACGCTAAGGATGATGATGATGATGACGATGAGGCGAATCAGGACACGGAAAGTCATCGCAAAGGCAAAAAGGCTAAGAAGACCGGAAATGACTACCCTCCCGCGTGCTTCACTCTAAGTCAGGAGGAGATCGAGCAGTTTTTCACCTGCCTCGTAGGAGTGAAACTTCCTTACGGTTACGCGGGGAAGATAAGCAGATACCTAGACCCAGCGAAGCAGAAGTTCAGCCGGATGAAGTCTCACGACTGTCACGAGCTGATGACGCAGATACTTCCATTTGCAATCCGTGGGATCATGGACGCGCACATCCGTGAAAGGCTATTTGGCTTATGCAACTTTTTCGACGTCATCTCTCGGAACTCGGTTGCCGTGAGGCAACTCGGAAGGCTATAGGAAGAGATCGTGGTGATACTATGCGAGCTTGAGATGTACTTACCGCCTGCATTCTTCGACGTTATGGTGCATCTGCTAGTCCATATCGTGGAGGATATCATCCAACTCGGGCCAACGTTCCTGCACAGCATGATGATGTTCGAAAGGACGAATGGTGTCATCAAAGGATACGTTCGCAACATGTCTCGTCCAGAGGGAAGCATAGCCTGGGGCTTTCTGACCGAAGAGTGCATCTCCTACTAAACGAATTATCTATGCATCGAGAACCCCGTTGGTCTGCCCGTCAACAGGCACGTCGGCAGGCTCGCTGGATGGGGTCACCGCGAGGGTCGCCGCGAAATGCATGTCGACTTCGAGGGTCGACTCGCCGACTTTGAAAGAGCAAACCTAGTCGCGCTACAAGACATAGACGTGGTCGATCCTTGGGTGGTAGAGCACAAAACCTTTATTGGGAAGACGTATAATGACCGAGGCCAACAGTGGACGGACGGAGATATAATCAAAGAGCACAACTCATGTTTCGCGCGTTGGTTCAACCAGAAGCTTCTGTCGGACCCTTTACATGAGGATTCTTCCGCGGAAGAACAACTCATATTTTCCTTGTCATAGGGCGCCGAGCATAACCTGATGACCTATGAGGCGTACGATATCAACGGCTACACATTCTACACCGACGACAAGGACATGAAGAGCGATGGTTATCAGACCATCGGGGTAACGGTGGAATCCTACACCGGTAACGACAAGGACAGATACTACGAAAGGATCGAGAAGATCTGGGAGCTGAGCTATGCTGGAGAGAAGGTCCCGATGTTCCGTGTCAGATGGGCCAAGAGCGTCCTAAAAGAAGACTGGTATTTCACCACCATGGTTATACCCGAAGCCAAATCCAAGACCGCGGGTGCAAACGTCACCGCGAAAAATGAGCCATGGGTACTGGCTTCCCAAGTGGACCAATGCTTCTTCATTACCAACCCGTCAAAGCCGAGTCGTGTTGTTGTGAGGAGAGGCAAAAGGAAGATCATCGGAATGGATGGAGTCGCCAATCAGCAAGACTTCGACAATTACAGCGACCCGAAGATGGAACATGACGACGACGATGAAGTAGCAGCATACACCACAAGAAGAAGCAGGACCACCCTACCTAAAGGAAATCCTTTCCACAGAAGAACTCCATTTGCGAAAAAGAAGGGCAAGAAGATTGTGAATAGATAGCTAGCTAGCTAAGATCAATTGTATTTAAATTGTAGCCTTCATTTCTCGATTGTATTTCATGGGCACTTTTTGAACTATGATGAATATTTATAAATTTCATGGGCACTTTTTGAATTCATGAATATTTTTCAAATTTGATGATAATTTTTCATATTCAATATGAAAAAATATTGAATATTCATGAGGACACTCGATCTCGACCCCCCCTCCATCTC
>LR738714.1:781854387-781872854 GCA_902687465.1 Secale cereale
CACCGCTGCCGAGCACCCCCGCTCCACCGCCGCTGGCGGCCACCCCCATTTGACGATATTTTCAAATAACAAATTTGATGATATTTTTTCATATTCATATAAAAAATATTATTGTTTTCATAAAAATATTATTACTGTTTTTATAAAAAATATAAAAAAATAGCAACAAATAATAATAATAATAATAAACATACTAATGGCGCACCGCTCGGGTAGTGCGCCATTGCTATCTAAAAAAAGATTTCTAGTGGTGCACCGCTAGGGGGTGCGCCATTGCTATCAAAAAAAGATTTCTAATGGCGCACCGCTCGGGGGTGCGCCATTAATAAGCTTCCCTCCCTAGCTCTAACTGCCCGACCCCTTCGTCCCTCCCTCTCGCCAGATCCACTTCCCCCGCGCGCTGCCCCGACCCACGATGCCGCCGCCCCCGCGCCCCCCACCACTTCAGCTCCGCCATCGCCGACGCCTCCGCGACCTCGCCGTCGCCGACAGCCTCCCCGCGTCGGCCCCTGCTCTGCGCTGCCTCTACCTCAGTCTGGGCACGGGGTGTAGGACGACGACCGCCGCCGACCCTCGAAGCACGTGGCCGCCGGCCTCCCCACGACCAACCGAGGCGCCCAGCACGACCGCCACCATCTTCTTCTTCGACTACGAGGACCCGGACGAGCTCGGACGCCCTCGAGCCAACCCTTCGACGCCGCCGCCGTCGCCGACCCCGACCCTGACCCCTCCAGTGACCGGCCGCGCCCGCCCAGGTACCTTTCCTCCTTCATCCTTCCTCCCAGTTTGCAATCCAGACAGAGTTGCCTGCCATTTTCTCTGAAATTTTAGTAATGAAATCACCATATTTGGGAGGCGGTCCGGAGCTGCTGCTTGGTGTTGGTCTAGGACCAAGACCATGGCTGCGGCGCGCCTGTTGCTCCGCCAGCCTATCCGCCTGCGCCGGCAGTGGTAACAACCCCCCCTTGCTCCACCTCATATGGTTGGTTATCCCCCCTTGGCATTGTGAGTGAGACCTTGATTGCTTTGGAAGCTAGACTAGACTAGACTAGAGAGGAGGCTACCTTTGCAGTTCAGGCAAGGGTCAAATTTTCAGATCAGATTATAAAAGTTTATGTTTTGGCAGTGCCAAGATAAGGGGAATCAGCTACTAGACCAAGGGTAAGAGGAGCACCTATCTCTATGCGTCACTTAACTGAAAACAAATTCAGTTACTAGGCCTAGCGCCAAATTCGATGTTTGGCTCCCAAAATACGGTGATTTCAGTACTAAAACAAGGGTAAAAGGAGCACCTATGTATGCGTCACTTAACTGAAACAAGTGGCAGCAAATGGTGTATGCCTCCCAAATACGGTGATTTCACGACTAATTTTCATGATCAGCAATCCATGATCAGCAACAGTTTGTTTCACTAATTTTCAGTTAATGGCAATCCATGATTTTTTTCAGCTAAAACTATTAATGATTTTTTGTTGGGTGACCTATTAGATCTGGAATGGAAGCTCACATAAGTTGAGCTGATTTTTGTCCATATGAAAGCAGATGACCATATGGTCTGTGGCCTTTTCATCCATATGAAAGTAGAGGCACATTGTGGTGCTAGTTTGCTAGGTTTTGTGTCTGACCATCGTGTCGTGATGATTTTGCAGGTACATCCGGAATGTCGATGAACTTCTGTTCCATATGTCCTATTTTCAGCAAAGGTCATGCTGAAATTTTCCGTGAATTTTAGCATGACTTTGCTAAAAATAGGACATATGGGGTACTTGCGACTAATGCATGGGCCGGGGTATCTTAGTACTTAATTAAGTAGGATCCACTGCCTCTTGTGTTATACATATAGAAGTGTGATATGTTTACTGTCTCTTGGTGTTTGTCCTTAATTAAGTAGGATCAAGAATTAAGTAGGACTAGTTCTGAATAGCTTCTATCAACGGCTGATATGTTTACTCTCTCTTGGTGCCTCGGCATATATATCAGTAAACCTAGGATGCCTCAGCATCGCTAAACCCTAAATGATGAAAACTTAACTTAGCATTTAGGGTGCCTCAGCGTTAACAAACCCTAAATGATAAAACCTCGGCTTTTAGGGTGCCTCGGTGTCGATAAGAACCTAAATGATGAAAGCTTAGGATTTTAGGGTGCCTCGGCGTCGAAAAACACTACATGATAAAACCTTAGCTTTTAGGATGCCTTGGTGTCGACAAACCCTAAATGATGAGACCATGATAATTCCTCACAAACCCTAAATGATGAGATCTTGTTCCTTGAAAATAACCAACTTTTTGACCAAACTTTTTTCCTATTTAGAGCGAAACATGGCCCACAATGATGAGGCCGGCGGTTCGGGCGGAAAGCTATTCTGGGAGTTGTCCCTGGAGATGGAGGAACAACCTCACCGCTATGAGGACGCCGCGAAAGACACCGATCCTGACACCACTGATGGTGCCGCCGAGGATGACACCACTGATGGTGCCATCGGGGATGACACCACTGATGGTGCCGTCAAGGATGCCACCACTGATGGTGCCGCCGAGGATGCCACCACTGATGATGCAGCGCACGCACAGATGGCAGCCAACCGAAGAGGCAACAGAAGGACCGGCGCCCGAAGGTGCTCCGCACCACCAACAAGGAATTTACTGAAGTGAACTCCGACGGGCATCCAACGGCGCCCAAAGAAATAGTCAAGGTGTACTCGGTTGAGCTCGGGTGCATTCTCCGGAGCACCTGTCAGGGATATTACTAGCAGGTATAAACCGACCAAGAAGATCCAGATTACACTGATATACTTGTATTATCACAAGCCCAGTAGAATATGTACAAAAGGTTACAGCCCATAGAAGTTTAGGGCCCATGTGTAAGGCCTAGGGTTTGTAAACCGTCACATCATGTAACTTGGGATGTAAGATAGAAAGAGTAGAGACCGAGGCGGATACGTTTATGAGCCGGCCTCGGGACTCTGTAAACCGGACCGGGCGTCGCTTCCTATATAAATGGACGACCCGACGACGGTTCAAGGACAAGAAACAACAGCTCGAAACACAGGCAAGCGATTCGCTCCCTGTTCATCGACGCCCAAGCAATACCACACCAAACTAGACGTAGGCATTTACCTTCATCGAAGGGGCAGAACTAGTATAAACCCTCTGTGTCCTTTGTGTGCTTTTTAACCTCTTCAAGCTAACCCGCGCGATGGCCTCACACCTAAGTCCTCTAAACCGGACATCTTCCGTGCCAATTCCACGACAGCACCATCACAATCAACACCGAGAACCTAAGGCATAAGGACCGAAGGAGTTTGCGCAACCACCTCTTCACGAAGCTGCACGAACGATACAAGTTCCCCGCTGAATTTGAAAACATACGCCTCTCAGGGAATAAAGTGAACAATGTCGCCCTCACGAGGATGAGCACGACCCTTTCTACTTGGAGAAGCGCGGTGAAGAGAATGATTGACAAAGGTTTTAGTTATGAGAAGATCAAGGCGAAAAATCCTTCGATCAGCGAAGATGACTACAAGGAGTTCAAGATCAAGTGCGAGAGCAGTGCAACCTCCGAATCAAGTCCCTGGGGGAAAGAAATGCGGGAGTTGAACTTAGGGGAACACAAACTCGGTCCCGGCGATTACAGAGTGGCGGAGCCTATATGGGAAAAGGAGGACGCGGAGCGTGCCGAGCAAGGCCTACCGTCCAGCTTCAAGAAATATCATGACAAGCATACCAGGAACTATGTCAGGGCCCGGTACAAGGAGGACCCGGTAACAAAGGAGCTTACCACGGATCTGAAGACCAGGGCCCTTGAGGTTCTTCTGGTAAGGAATACACCCCCGCATAATTAGCTCCATATTGTTGCAATCTAATTAATGAATCCAAATTTCTAAATGGTTCACATTCCTTCCGCAGGCGACTGAAAGCAGTGGCGCGGGGTCGACTCAGAGCACCCCTTGGGACAACACTCTAAATAGGGCGTTGAACGTAATGAAAAACAATGATTAGCTCAGTAAGCCGTTGTCAGCTGGTCGTGTGGCCAGCAAAGGCTTGTCCACAAAATGGTCGTCATACTATAACACTGATGGGCGAAAGGAGAGAAAGACCAGCTCGGAAAGCCAGTCGCGCGAGGTTCAGGAACTCCAAGCACAAGTGGCGCGGATTCCGGAGATTGTCCAAGAGCAAGTGCAACAACAACTGGGATCGACGCTCACCGGCATTATGCCTACCTTGATTCATGTGCTGACGACGTGGATTGCGGGCAGCCAACAGGGGCCGCCCCCGATTCCCAGCTTCACGGCCAGCAACTCGCACAATGCGCAGGCGGCGCCATTGCTGTCTCCGGCGGAGGCGGCATTGGTGTCTCCGACGCCGGCACGGGCATTGGAGCTTAATGCACCCGAGTGTACGCCGGCCGGCACCTTTGCAGCAAGCGGCCTCTCCGTCAATTGCACGCCTGCCGTTGGCGGTGCCTCGACATTAAGCCTCTCGGCCGAGGACTTCATCTCCTTGCCTTTGACTGGGCATCCCTGACGCCCTACATGTTTTCGCAGGGCGCCGCCGACGTTCCGTGCACTCTCCTGCACTTCTTGAAGGACGAGTTGGTCGATGTCGCCAAGGGCAGAATTGTCCAACCGGGCAACCCCGTGTTCCACGGTAATCCGATGCCACCCACTATGTATAGGGTTCAACATGTTCTGGTGCTGCCAGGCTGCGACGAGTTGTTACCTCCGATTCGACCCATCGGGGCCGACGAAGATGATGTGATGACCCTCAGCGCCTGCCTAAGCTGTCCCCTGCTTTGGCCGAAGAGCTAGATTCGTTTGGGGGCGGGGGACGCCACCCCAAAGACAACACCGCCAGTCGTGCCAGCGCCAAGCCATGGCAAGACCGCCGCAACGCTACAGGACATGCCAGACATCCCTATGGCACAGGATCCGAACATGCATATGGCACAGGATTGGGACGACGACGACAACATAGACGACGGTACATTTGCCAACGTCGATAAGTACTTTGCCGAATATGTGTACGATGACGAATTCATGGGGCCTCCTTCTCAAGAACCCAACCCTACAAAAGACGTATTCATGGGGCCTCCTTCTCTAGCTAGTACCGCGGAAAAACCCAATTGCAACAGGCGTCGTCTGACGTTCAGTTCTCAGGAGACGCCTCCAGCTGTCGACTTCACCGAGCCTCAGTTAGCCGAGGTGCGAAATATTATCAGCCCCAACATACTCAAGAAGGCGGTATGTGAGTATAACTTGGTCCCATTACAGCAGAACAAGAAGGGACGGAAAAGAAAGAGTAACAAGGGTGCGAACCAGCCGACACCGAGTACGATCCGTGGTCAGGACGGGCCACCTTCACATAAGGATATAATGAGGAGGGTGCATGTGGCAGGTAGGCCGATGCTACCGACTAATATGCTCAATGCTGCAACCGGTGCTATGCGGAGTCTGCATGACAGTGTTCTTTCTTTGGATAAGCGGCGTCTCAGAGAGAAGGATGTGGCATACCCGGTTTTCGTGGCCAAGGTGCCAGCGGACAAGGGCTTTGTAGATAACTGCATCGGGGGTACGATCGTCCTGCGGTTTGATGACATCTTCGCTATGTTTAACATTCATCCACTGCACTACACCTTCGTTCGGCTATTTTCGCTGAGTATGGAGATGCGGATCATTAGATACAAGACCCCGAACGTCGTGATAGTCGACCCCTTCTACATGCGTGCCATGATCTTGGGCAGCACTGGGGACCGGCAAGTCACGAGTTCTTACCTCAAAGGCGTCATTCTGGCAAACCAAGATAAGGATAACTTCCTCGTGCCTTACTTTCCCATGTAAGTCGTCCCCTCAACCGCCCCGTATCATATGATTTCATAGATTTCGATCGTTTTTTTTTAATTCCGTGTTTGTGCAGTGACACACATTGCACAATCATCCTCTTAATCCCGAAATATTCCATGGCCACATATTTCGACTCGGACCGTCAGTCGAAGAAAGACTACACAAATGTCAAGAAAGTTCTTGATGACGTTCTCCCGGCTACGCCAAATCTGGAGGCACCTTCACCAGGCCAGTTCGTAAGTAGAGCAAGCACGTGTTCGCCCACAATACGATGTTCTGCTATGTCTACCAGCCGCCTGGCGGTCAGAAGGATGCCTACTACGCCCTCCATCACATGCGGGCGATCGTACGGGACCATAATCACCTTCTGCTACCAAATAATCTCAAAGATTGGGCCGTGAGCTTGTCGGAATCTAGGACGCGGACATCGGACAAGAATTCTTTCGCATCCAGTCGGAGTTTGCGGAAATCATCCATCAAGATGTCCTTCGTACCTCGGGGCAGTTCAACCTCAGAAATCAACCGTCCAACTGTGAGATAGACACAACGCTACAAATGCAGGCTAACAACACCCACGATTTCATGACCATCATGATAGACGGCGGCTTCATCCACGATCATGTCCCTTGAGTCGAGTCGAAAGTAGTGATGCTATGTCTAGTTCTGAAACATCGATTGGCTCATGTCGTAATTAAACTTTAATGAACTTGTATGTCTCTTTGGTTTGGACAGTCGTTCAACTTAGATGTAATCGATGCTATTAATGTCTTGCTTTTGTCTTCCCATCCTTTTGTTGCATACTTATATATTGCTTATGTATTGTCTGTGAATTGGTACTAACGTTTTGTTTGGCTAGTGCATAGAGATGCCGCCGTATGTCGTGTACAAGGGTAAGGTTCCCGGAGTCTACGATGACTGGGAGTTGTGTCGGAGATAGGTTCACTGTTTCAGCGGTAACAGTTACAAAGGGTACACCACTAGGGCGCGGGCGGAATCTAGATACGCGCGCTATCTAGCGGGAGAGAGGAGGGAGCATTGGAGGAACCGGATGAAGACCAGTTTCATCGCGATGATGCTCATCGTGATGACCGCAGCCCTCTTCTATGTGATGGTAGTTTAGATGATCGATATCTACTTGTAATGTGAAGACAAACTCGCTACTCGCGGTCTCGAGACTTGTAATGTTCTATCTTTGTTTGGTCTTTTGAATTCGGAGACTAATATGATGAATTGTACTCGGGGACTAATCTTCTATTGTATTCGATGAATCTGTTGTTGCTGTCTGGTGTTGTCTAAATTCTGTCCAATAATATATTTTTATCCTGTGAAAATATCAGAAAAGAAAAAAATCCCTAATATTCATACTAATGGCGCATCACCCACTAGTGCGCCATTAGTATGCCAAAGCACATGGGTACATATGGCCCCCTGGGAGGCATACTAATGGCGCACGGTGGGCTATACTAATGGCGCACTGCGTGGTGCGCCATTAGTACACCAGATACTAATGGCGCACCAGGGGTGCGCCATTAGTATTTAATTCTAATGGCGTGGTGCTAGTGGCGCACCAGTAGTGCGCCATTAGTAGGCTAAACTGGTGCGCGACTATATAGTAATGCGCACCAACTAATGGATGAAGTTTGTGGATTATTTAAGCTTGCAGGTATGCCCGGGGATTTTATCAAGAAGAAGGTCTTCCCTTTATCTTTGAAGGGAGATGCATTGACATGGTTTAGGCTATGTGCTGATATTGGATCATGGAACTATAATCGTCTGAAGTTGGAATTTCATCAGAAGTTCTACCCTATGCACCAGGTTCATCGTGATCGTAATTATATTTATAATTTTTGGCCCCGTGAAGGAGAAATAATCGCTCAAGATTGGGGGAGGCTTAAGTCATTGTTATATTCATGCCCCAATCATGAGCTCTCAAGAAAAATGATCATTCAAAATTTTTATGTTCGACTTTCTCTCAATAATCGCACCATACTCGATAATTCTTGTTCTAGCTCTTTTATTATGAAGACTGTTGAATTCAAATGGGATTTATTGGAAAGAATTAAATGCAACTCTGAAGATTGAGATCTCGACGAAGGTAAGGAGTCATGTATGACCAATAAGTTTGATTGTGTTAAAGCTTTTATGGATACCGATGTTTTCCGTGAGTTTAGCACTAAATATGGACTTGACTCTGAGATAGTAGCTTGTTTCTGTGAATCATTTGCTACTCATGTTGATCTCCCCAAGGAGAAGTGTTTTAAATACCATCCCCCTATTGAAGTAAAAGCCGTTGAATCTACTAAAGTTGAAGAAAAGACTATCACTTATAATGTTGATCCTATTATTCCTACTGCTTATATTGAGAAACCACCTTTCCCTGTTAGGATAAATAATCATGTTAAAGCTTCAACAGTAGTTCGTAAGAGTAATACTAGAGCACCTACACCCTCTGAGCAAATTAAAGTTGAACCTAGTGTTACTATGGTTAAAGATCTCTTGGTAGAAGATTTAGATGGACATGTTATTTACCTCCAAGAAGAGTCTGCTAGAATAGCAAAACCCAATGCTAGGAAAAAACATAGACCTATTATAGGCTTGCATGTTATCTCTGTTAAGATAGGAGATCATTTTTATCATGGATTATGTGACGTAGGTGCTAGTGCGAGTATTATCTCTCATACCTTATATCAAGAAATTATGCATGATATTGCACCTATTGAGTTAGAAGGGATTGATGTTACGATTAATAAGCTAGCTAATAGAGACACTATTTCACCAGTTGGGATTGTTAGAGATGTTGTAGTCTTGTGTGGGAAGGTTAAATACCCTGCTGATTTTCTTGTTCTCAGTTCCACACAAGATGAATTTTGTCCCATATATTTGCTAGGCCCTTCTTGAATATTGGTAATGCCAAGATAGACTGCGTGAAAGATAATGTTACTGTGGGATTAGGGGATATGTCTCATGATTTTAACTCTCCTAAATTTCATAGACAACCCCATGAAAAAGAACCACCTAGTAAGGATGAAATTATCGGTCTTGCTTCTATTGCCGTGCCCCCTATTGATCCTTTAGAACAATACTTGCTAGACCATGAAAATGATATGCATATGAATGAGAGAAGGGAAATAGATGAAATACTGTTTAAACAGGGACCCGTATTGAAAAACAACTTGCCTGTTGAAATCCTAGGGGCTCCTCCTCCACCCAAGGGTGATCCCGTGTTTGAATTTAAACCTTTGCCTGATAATCTTAAGTATGTTTATCTTGATGAAAAGAAAATATATCCAGCCATTATTAGTGCTAACCATTCAGAGCAAGAAGAAGAAAAACTAGTGAAAACTCTGAAGAAGCACCGTGCTGCTATTGGATATACTCTGGATGATCTTAAGGGCATTAGTCCCACTATATGTCAACACAAGATAAATTTGGAAGAAAATGCTAAACCGGTTATTGATCATCAGCGACGGATAAATCCTAAGATGAAAGAAGTGGTAAGGAAGGAAATACTAAAGCTTCTAGAGGCAGGTATTATCTATCCAATTGCTGATAGCCAGTGGGTAAGTCTTGTCCACTATGTGCCTAAGAAGGGAGGTATGACTGTCGTTCCTAATGATAAAGATGAATTGATCCCGCAAAGAATAGATATAGGTTATAGGATGGTAATTGATTTCCGTAAGCTAAATAAAGCTACTAAGAAAGATCATTACCCCTTGCCATTTATTGATCAAATGCTAGAAAGTTTATCCAATCATACTCATTTTTTCTTTCTAGATGGTTATTCTGGTTTCTCTCAAATACCTGTGTCAAAAGGGGATCAAGCAAAGACCACTTTTACTTGTCCTTTCGGTACCTTTGCTTATAGACGTATGCCTTTTGGTTTATGTATTGCACCTGCTACCTTTCGAAGAGGCATGATGGCTATATTCTCTGATTTTGGTGAAAAGATTGTTGAGTTGTTCATGGATGATTTCTCCGTTTACGGAACTTCTTTTGATGATTGCTTAAGCAACCTTGATCGAGTTTTGCAGAGATGCGAAGACACTAATCTTGTCTTGAATTGGGAGAAGTGCCACTTTATAGTTAATGAAGGCACTGTCTTGGGACATAAAATTTCTGAAAGAGGTATTGAAGTTGACAAAAATAAAGTTGATGCTATTGAAAAGATGCCATGCCCTAAGGACATCAAAGGTATACGAAGTTTCCTTGTTCGTGCCGGGCTTTATAGGAGGTTCATAAAGGACTTCTCCAAAATCTCCAGGCCTCTAACTAATCTCTTACAAAAAGATATTCCTTTTGTCTTTGATGATGATTGTCTAGAAGCATTTGAAATACTTAAGAAAGCATTGATATCTGCACCTATTGTCCAGCCTCCTGACTGGAATTTACCCTTTGAGATTATGTGTGATGCTAGTGATTATGTTGTAGGTGCCATTCTAGGGCAAAGAGTTGATAAGAAATTGAATGTTATCCAGTATGCTAGTAAAACTCTAGATAGTGCCCAAAGAAATTATGCTATTAATGAGAAAGAATTTTTAGCAGTTGTATTTTCTTGTGATAAGTTTAGACCCTATATTGTTGATTCTAAAGTAACTATTCACACTGATCATGTTGCTATCAAATACCTTATGGAAAAGAAAGATGCTAAACCTAGACTTATTAGATGGGTTCTCTTGCTGCAAGAGTTTGACTTGCATATTATTGATAGAAAGGGAGCTGGGAACCACGTTGCAGATAACTTGTCTAGGATAGAAAATATACTTGACGACCCACAACCTACTGATGATAGCTTTCCCGATGAACAATTATATGTCATAAATACTTCTCGTACTGCTCCATGGTATGCTAAATATGCTAATTATATTGGTGCTAAGTTTATACCTCCTAGCTTCACATACCAGCAAAAAAGAAAAAATTCTTCTATGATTTGAGACATTACCTCTGGGATGACCCACATTTTTATAAAGAAGGAGTACATTGTATTATTAGATGTTGTGTACCTGAGCATGAGCAGGAATAGATCCTACGCAAGTGCCACTCCGACGCTTATGGAGGACACCCTGCGAGAGATAGAACTGCACACAAGGTATTGCAATCCGGTTTTTATTGGCTTACTCTCTTCAAGGATGCCCGTAAGTTTGTCTTATCTTGTGATGAATGTCAAATAATTGGTAATATCAGTAGACGTCAAGAAATGCCTATGAATTATTCACTTGTTATTGAACCATTTGATGTTTGGGGCTTTGATTATATGGGACCGTTTCCTACCTCCAATGGGTACACACATATTCTAGTTGATGTTGATTATGTTACTAAGTGGGTAGAAGCTATCCCAACTAGTAGTGCTGATCATAACACCTCTATTACGATGCTTAAAGAAGTTATTTTTCCGAGGTTTGGAGTCCCTAGATATCTAATGACTAATGGTTGTTCACACTTTATTCATGGTGATTTCTGTAAAATGCATGCTAAATATGATATCAACCATAGAATTGCATCCCCCTATCACCCAAAGACTAGTGGTCAAGTAGAACTAGGTAAAAGAGAGTTGAAACTAATTTTGCAAAAGATAGTTAATAGGTCTAGGAATAATTGGTCTAAGAAACTTGATGATGCACTATGGGTCTATAGAACTGCATACAAAAATCCTATGGGTATGTCTCCGTATAAGATGGTTTACGGAAAAGCTTGTCACTTACCTCTTGAACTAGAACATAAGGCATATTGGGCTATTAAAGAGCTCAATTATGATTTCAAACTTGCCGATGAAAAGAGGTTATTTGACATTAGCTGCCTCGATGAATGGAGAACCCAGGCCTACGAGAATGCCAAGCTGTTTAAAGAAAAAGTTAAAAGATGGCATGACAAAAGGATACAGAAGCGTGTGTTTAACGTAGGTGATTATGTCTTGCTATTCACCTCTCGTTTAAGAGTTGTTGCAGGAAAACTTCTCTCCAAGTGGGAAGGACCTTACGTTATCGAGGAGGTCTATCGTTCCGGTGCCATAAAAATCAACAACTTAGAAGGCACAAATCCGAAGGTGGTGAATGGTCAAAAAATCAAACATTATATCTCAGGTAATCCTATAAATGTTCAAACCAAAGTTATTTAAACCGTAACTCCGGAGGAATACATAAGGGACACTTTCCAGAATGATCCAGCCTCCGAAAAGGAAGAGGTACGTGATACGGTAAGTAAACCGACTCCTAAACAGCTCTGAAGGCAATTTTTCTCCGTTTTGGAATATTTAGAAAAATAGAAAAATAAACCGCAGTCTGGAAGAGACACGAGCCGTCCACGAGGGTGGAGCGCGCGCCCCCCTACCTCGTGGGTAGCTCGTGTGCCTCCCGGACTCCGTTTTCTTGTGGGTTACTCCTTTTGGTCGGTAAAAAATCATTATATATACTCCCGAAGGTTTTGACCTCTATATCACACAGAAATCCTCTGGTTTTGTTTCGAGTTGTTTCTGTCACAGACAAAAGCAACATGTCGTCCCAGGATTTAGAAGGAAAAAGATATGTGGCCTATGCCCTTGCTGACCCTAAGGTCTATGGGGACTGGGAGCATTATGGTTGGACCACGGAGGAAGAAGAGGACCATGATCCAAAGGCGAAGGACTGGACCAGCTTAGATGAAGACAAAGTCCCACTACCTCAACTGGGGGACATGCATGTGGAGTTCAAAAAGTCAAGTATCCCCGACAGAGTAAAGAAACCTAAGATCGAATTTATCCCTTTTAACCTCTTGCAGAAAAACAAGCAAGCACTATGCAAGAAGATATTAAATCTTGTGCAAGAGATCGATGATCTAAAGGAGCAAAATTTTGTCCTTAAGCGCAAGCTGAGGAGTAAATCATCATCACCACCCCTGAAGAAGGAGACATAATCATATGGGTATGGGCACTCCCAATGGCAACTGCCAAGCTTGGGGGAGTGACCCCGGTATCGTATCACCATCACTCCTATCTTTACCGTTTTTCTTAGTTCAATCATTTTGGTAGTATCTTGATCTAGTAGAATAAAGTTAGCATGATATAGTTGTCAGCGTTTGCCTTATGATCTTTACCCTTTACAACCGAGTCCGTGAGCTATATAATAAAGATTAGTGTTGAGTCAAGGGCTTGATTTCCTCAATTGGGTCATGATAAAAAGAAAGAAAACATAAAGAGTATCGAAGAGATCATATCGATCTTATGGGAAGTAATGACTTCACATATAAGAGTATGATAAATAAAAGTTGTTGGGAGTTGACAAACATAGTTTTGTTCATCATTGCAATTAATAGGAAGTAATAAAAGAAGAGAGGCTTCACATACAAATATACTATCTTGGACATCTTTTATGATTGTGAGCACTCATTAAAGTATGACATGCTAAAGAGTTGATGTTGGACAAGGAAGACAACATAATGGGTTATGTTTTCTTATATCTGAAATAACGTATATTGTCACGGATCATCCGACATGTTGAGCTTGCCTTTCCCCCTCATGCTAGCAAAAACTCCTCGCACTAAGTAGAGATACTAGTTTTGCTTCCATATATCCTTAAACCCAGTTTTGCCATAAGAGTCCACCATACCTACCCATGGATTGAGAAAGATCCTTCCAAGTAAGTTGTCATGTTGCAAAGTCGCTAAAATATGTATGATTTATTAGTGTGGAAGAAATTAGCTTTATACGATCTTGTGATAAGGAAGTAATAAAAGCGACGGACTGCATAATAAAGGTCCTTATCACAAATGGCAATATAAAGCGAAGTTCTTCTATGCTAAGACTTTTTGCATCCAACCATAAAAACACATGACAACCTCTGCCTCCCTCTGCGAAGGGCCTCTCTATTATTCTTGCCTTATAACAGTCAAGGTGAAATTCACCTTTCCTTTTTACATTTTATCCTTTGGCAAGCACATTGTGTTGGAAAGATCCTGACATATATACCCACTTGGATGTAAGTTTTCATGGTCTATTACTGTTGACATTAACCTTGAAGTAAAAGGTTGGGAGGCAACACTATAAGCCCCTATCTTTCTCTGTGTCCTATTAAAACTCTATAACCATAAGTATTGCGTGAGTGTGAGCAATTGTGAAAGACTATATGATAGTTGAGTATGTAGGCTTGCTGAAAAGCTCTTATATTGACTCTTTATGATGTTACAATAAATTGAAATTGCTTCAATGACTGAGATCAAAGTTTGTTAGTTTTCAATGAAGTTTATGATTCATGCTTGATATTGTGGATGAATTGTTAATTTAGCATAAGAATCATATGACTATATATATATATATATATATATATATATATATATATATATATATATATATATATATATATATATATATATATATATATATATATATATATATATATAGACACACACACACACACACATATATATATATATATAGCCGGTCTATTCTCATAACATTACGAGAATAATATTCTCATAACACTTCCGCACTGCACGCACAATGCGAGGGCACTGCAACACAACGAAACGTGAACTTTCGTTTCGAAAAACTGTACGTGTTGTTTTTTGTGTACCTTTTTTGCTCTAGTTTTTTAACCGTTTATCGGAATTATGCGTGTAATATACCGTTGAAAAGCTATGGAGTAGACGCAACTTCGCCATGTTTAACACTTTTCAAATTTCATTATAGTTTAAGAGCAGTTTCGAAAATCTTGCTTATCACAACGAATGGCAGCGAGCGTTTATTTGCGTTTTCTTCTAAAACACTCGCTGGAATGAACTAAATGATATACCGTTGAATAGATATCGTCGAGGCGCATCTTTTTCATGGCTATTGTTTTTTCTAATTCGCTACGATTTAAGAGCAGTTTTGAATTTAACAAATCGCGGAATTATGTTTGTTCGAATTTTTTGCAATTTTCGGTACTGTTTTAGCTTCAGTTTTTTAACCGTTTGTCGAAACGAGGCGTGTGATACGCCGTTGGAAATCTACGAATGAGACGCAACTTTCATATGTTGAAATGTTTCTGAGATTCCTTACAGTTTTTGGTTAATTTTGAAAATCGTGTGGCTGACTTCGAAGGGCAGCGGCCGTTTTTTCGAGAAATTTTTACAAAATGTTGGTCGAAATGATCCAAATAATACACCGTTGGAAAGATACCGTCGAGACACTATTTTTTCATGTAGAACACTCCCTCTAATTCATTACGGTTTAAGAGCAGTTTTGAAAATACAAATACGCAATCACTCTGTTTTTCACGACAACAAAATCGACGCGTGCACTGCATCGGACAGAAAAGCGCACCGCTTCAAACTGAAAACCGCACTGCATCAGACGCAAGAAAATGGCTTGTTTTTTAGCTATTTTTTTTAAATAATACATTTTCTTTAGTAAATTTCATAAATAGTACGTGGATAACAAGAATTTTCAAAAATATGACCCAATCGGCCAGCAGCAGGCCGACTAAGCCTAGTCAGCCAGCAGCGGGCCGACTGGGCTCCAATCGGCTTGCTGCTAGCCGATAGGCCTGTCGGTAGCGAGCTCTCCAGCAGTCGGCCTGCTGCTGGCCGACAGGAGCTCAATCGGCTTGCAGCTGGCCGACAGGACCCTATTGGCTAGCTGCTGGCCGATTGCATGCAACTAAACACATCCCACGTTGTTCACTCCTTCCCGCCATATTTTTCCCTCATTGCTCTTTTCCGGCATATTTTTCCCGCTCTCTACTTGCCCCCACTTTGCTCGTTCCGCCAATTTTACCCGCTTTGCTTGTTCCCGCCCTATTTTCCCGCTTTGCTCGTTCCCGCCCTATGTTCCCGCTTTGCTCGTTCCCGCCATTTTTTCCCGCTTTGCTCGATCCCGCCATTTTTTTCCCGCTCTCTAGTTCCCGCCAGTATCTCCCGCTACCGAGTTCCCGCCTTTCTTTGTGTTGTGAGTCTATAAAACACCCTCGGCAGTAACATTGGTAAGCATTCAGTTGTAGTATCGTAGTCTCGCCAAGATGTCCGGATATCCTTTCGATTGTAGTTTTCACCCTAGTATGTCCAGATGTCTTCTGGATTTAGCCGCCGATTTCAGGGTAGACAACAAGATAGTTCAACGGGAGAAGCTCATCAGTAGTGACACCCTACTGAATGAGCTGGCTCACGCACTAAGTAGGTGCGGATGGCCTTCCAGGACCTTTGAGGAGATACGGGAAGAACTTCTGAGGTTGCAGGGGCGATGGAAGAAGCAACAATCGAAGGGTGAATCATACCTAAAGTGTGCAGCCAAACATACTTTTCTATGGACTGAGGACAGTGAGGATGATGAGGATATCTTCATGGCGCCGCTTCCGGGTTCTACATATTCGAAGGGTAAGAGTTCAGCATCGTCAAAGGGCAAAAGTTCTCCATCGTCGAAGAGCAATAGTTCTGCATCGTCGAAGAGCAAGAGTTCTTCCTCATCAAAGGACAAGAGTTTTTCATCGTCGAAGGGCAAGAGTTCTGCATCTTCGAAGGGCAAGAGTTCTGCATCGATGGAGGATGACGATGATGACTTTATGTAGTTTTTATCCTTTATGTTGTAAGTTAAGTTGTATGTGCCGTTTTATTTAGATGTAGTTATATCTAGTTGTTTGTACTTTCTTGTTGTATTGGCATTATATTCTATCAAAATAGCAGAGACTAAAATAGAGTAGTCATATGTCTCATACATAAATGCATAGTCATTTGTCTCATACATAGCATAGATATAAGTCTCATACAGAATTAAATGGTCAAGTCTCTACTGATAGATAGAAGCGTCACTGACGACGTCTGCCCTGGCGCAGAGGCGGATCTTGCGCCGTCGTCCAACCGTACATATGTATTGGCCTGATGTTACGAGGCGGAATCTTAGACTCATCCTGGTGATACTGTGTATCCTCTGTCGGGCCAGGTGGAGGAGTCGAAAACATGTCTGGCCAGTGGAAGTGCTGCGACATCTGACCCTGTATGCTGTCCTCATGACGTTGATCACTCCCCCATGTATCATGTGATGCAGACATAGACCCATGATATCCGTAGGCTCCTGAACGATGGAACATTTAGTCATGCAGAATAAGGTCGCCTAAATTAATATTGTGAACAATACACATACCTGTTAGCTGTGACGGCTGCTCTGGCTGAAACACAAAGCTCGACGAGGGACCCTGTTGTCGTGGCTGTGGAGAAAAACACAAAGCTCGACGTGGGACCAAAATGGTCTGGGTGCTGCCACGTCGAACTGCCAGGTTGGTCAGGAGGGGGTGCCCTCATAGTCGGCTGATGTGCAAGACACGGACGTGGCTAATGTCGGTGTGTGGAGTGACGTCGGTCCTCCGGGTGCACGTGATAGCCTCGTAGACAGCCCGAATCTTGTTCTGCATACGTTCCAAGAAGGGCTGTAGCACAGGACGGTGCTGAAGAAGAGGTCCAGACGACAGTGATCGTCCAAAGGTGGTCACGTCGTTGTAGAGTTCGTGTGTCAAGCTAGCCTGCAAATGCTTGCCTTGGTTATTAAGTATGCACGTCAAAAATATGTGACGACTAAATTTAAGAGCAATATGTCTTACCGCGTACTGTCTAGAGCCTGAAGTATCATAGCTCAGGTACATATCCGATGGGGTAGGGTCAAGTATCTCCTCTGGGTGAGAGTGCTCAACGATGCGCAACCGTGTTCCGTTCATGTAGCGCCGCAAATAGAGATTGAATTCATTGAGTTCAAAATCATGATTCTGGTGCCATAGATGTGTGTTTGCTGTCTCCCATTCTATAACATACGGCTCAAGTCTAACTAGCCACTCGGCAGTTGTCTTATTCGTGCCCTTCCTTGTCGTCCTAAAATAGCGGTGTATTTTCAACAATTATTATGTGCTTGAAAAGAGTATTATGAAAGATAATGCAACATTGAAAAACTGGTAAATACCTATGGATGTGTTTTGGCACCGGGTTCTCTGTAGGGGGCGGCAGCTCTGACTACAGAAGACCAAATTGCCTCATAACCCTTTGTTGTGCCATCTCCTCGACAAAGACATCGAAGATGATCTTCGATTTTGTCATCCAGTAATCTCGGACCCTTGTGCATAGCACAGACAAACCACCGGGGTATCTCGCTTGTATGGCTGCTTCCGTGTAGGGCTGCCAGATGACACCAGTGTACATATCGAACTGCTCGTTCAATGCCGGTGGTTTGTCTGTGCAGTTCGAACATGGATAGGACACTGGTTCAATGAACGGCACTGGTTCAATGATGCCCTCATGTCCGTATTTTGTTTTTATCGACACTTCTATCTCTAAATATGTTGACATATTTTTCGATATCGGCTTTCGCTTGAGGACAAGCGAGGTCTAAGCTTGGGGGAGTTGATACGTCCATTTTACATCATGCTTATATGTTGATACTTATTGCATTATTGGCTGTTATTACATGTTATGTCACAATACTTATTCCTTTTCTCTCTTATTTTGCAAGGTTTACATGAAGAGGGAGAATGCCGGCAGCTGGAATTCTGGGCTGGAAAAGAAGCAAACTCTGGAAACCTACTCTGCACAACTCCAAAAGCCCCGAAACTCCACAAAACTCCATTTCAGAAAATATAAAAAATATCTGGCGAAAGAAGTTCACGAGGGGGGCCACCGGCTATCCACGAGGGTGGGGGCACCC
>LR738714.1:781872915-781891415 GCA_902687465.1 Secale cereale
CGGGGGGGGGGGCCCCCCCCCCCCCCCCCTCTCAGTGCGCGGCCCCCTGTCTCGTGGGCCCCCCGAAGGCCCCCCGATGCCCATCTTCTCCTATATGAGGTGTTTTGACCTGGAAAAAATCGTAAGGAGACTTTCGGGACTAGACGCCGCCGTCTCGAGGCGGAACTGAGGCGGAAACCTATCTAGGGCTCCGGTAGAGCTGTTCTACAAGGGATACTTCACTCCGGGAGTGGGAAATCATCACCGCTGTCATCAGCAACAACTCTCCCATCTTTGGGATAGCTATCTTCATCAACATCTTCACCATCACCATCTCCTCTCAAACCCTAGTTCATCTATTGTATCCAATCTTTGTACCCAAACCTCAGATTGGTACCTGTGGATTGCTAGTAGTGTTGATTACTCCTTATAGTTGATGCTTGTTGGTTTATTTGGTGGAAGATCATGTGTTCAGATCGATTATGCATATTAATACCCCTCTGATCATGAACAATATTATGTCTTGTGAGTAGTTACTTTTGTTCCTGAGGACATTGGAGAAGTCTTGGTATAAGTAGTCATGTGAATTTGGTCTTCGTCCGATATTTTGATGAGATATATGTTGTCTCTCCTCTAGTGGTGTCATGTGTACGTCGACTACATGACACTTCACCATTATTTGGGCATAGAGGAAGGCATTGGGAAGTAATAAGTAGATGATGGGTTGCTAGAGTGACAGAAGCTTAAACCCTAGTTTATGCGTTGCTTCGTAAGGGGCTGATTTGGATCCATATGTTTCAAGCTATGGTTAGGTTTACCTAAATACTTCTTTTGTAGTTGCCGATGCTTGCATTAGAGGTAAATCATAAGTGGGAGCCTTGTCCAAGTAAGGACAGCACCCAAGCACCGGTCCACCCACATACCAAATTATCAAAGTAGCGAATGAGAATCAGATGATCGTGATGAAAACTAGTTTGACGATAATTCCCATGTGTCCCCAGGAGCGCTTTCCTTTGTATAAGAGTTTGTCCAGGCTTGTCCTTTGCTACAAAAAGGATTGGGCCACCTTGCTGCACCTTATTTAGTTTTACCTTTTGTTACTTGCTACCAATTACCTTATCACAAAACTATCTGTTACCTATAATTTCAGTGCTTGCAGAAAAAACCTTACTGAAAACTGCCTATCATTTCCATCTGCTCCTCGTTGGGTTCGGCACTCTTACTTATCGAAAGGACTACGATAGATCCCCTACACTTGTGGCTCATCCGGATATACTTCTGAAGCTTCTTGATGGGTATTGCAAGTTGCTCGTCCGTCCAATGGCACTTCCCTGTTTCAGGGTCCAAAGTTCCCCCAACCCCGAAGAACCAAGTCCTCGAACGGTCTGGCTAGTTCAATGTCTCTGGTTCGATCCCTTTAGCGGCCAGGTGATTCTCAGCTTTGTCCCACAACGGCCAGGCTTTGAGGTAGCCGCCTGACCCTGTGCGATGGTGATACAGCTTCTTTCCAGCATTATCTTTTTCATCTCTGTCATTTTCTTACTCTTGTCTGATGTCTTGTAGGCCACAAATGCGGGCAAGTGATCTCCTATCTTCTTAAATTGGGCAGTGAATTCTGGAGTCTTCCCTTTGTGTGAATCACTAGTTTGTAAAAAACTTTACTATAAAAATAGATTTTTGAGTGATTCTTTTTCCTGCTATTTAATATTACTGTTGTTTATCATTATACTCAATTTTGTAATTTTTAGGTTATTTTAAATGTTTGTTTTAATCAAAAACATATTTTGTTATTTTAGTTTGCTATTAAAGTTTCTAACAAAAAAATTATTTATGAAAAATATTTTTGCTTTTAATGTTATGAATAGAAAATACTTTGATAATTTTAGTTGCATAAATTTTATATAATTTTAGTTTAAAAAATACTAGAGTTTTATAAAAGCATTTTAGTTGGTTCATTTTGCTATTAGAGTGTTATAAAATCTTTCTAGTTCATTCTTTTTGCTAGTAGTGTTTCATTAAAGTTTTCTAGTTCATTATTTTCATAAAGAATTTTCTTATTAGAAACTTTAATAGCAAACTAAAATAACAAAATCAGTTTTTTTTAAACAGACATTTAAAATAACCTAAAAAATACCATATTGAATATAATGATAAAACACAATAATATTAAATAGCAGGAAAAAGAATCACTCAATAATCTATTTTTATAGTAAAGTTATTCACAAACTAGTGATTCACACAAATTTCAAAGAATTCAAATTTAAACTATTCAAATTTGAAAACTAATGTCACTAACAGAAAGTTTATAATTTTTGTGACCTAAAATCAAAAAGAATCACTGAAAAGCTATAAAGTATTTAGCTGTAAGTAGAAACGAAAGAAAATAAATAAAGAAAAAACAAAACAAAAAACTGGAAAAAAATGCCGCCTACTTGGCCACCACGGCCTGAATACGAATAGAAACCCAACCAGCTAGTTGGGCTAGGATTTAGGCCCGTAGAAGGCCGAGGAGGCCCATAGGCAGAGAGACATGTTTATGTCAGTAGGCCTACAGTTGAGAGGAGCTCGAAGTGGCTGGCGCAGCGGCGCTTACAAACCACTCCGAACTCCTCGCAGCTAACGACGTGGGACTAAACTTTTGGCCCCGGGCAGCACCCCCCCTTTCGTCCCGGTTGGTGGCACAAACCGGGACCAATAACCACCTTTGGTCCCAGTTCATGCCACCAACCGTGAAGAATACCCACATTTGGTCCCTGTTCGTGCCATCAACCGGGACCAAAGGTCTCTACTACCCACCCTTTGGGCTGCTGAAGACTGTCCTTTGGTCCCGGTTGGTGACACAAACCGGGACAAAAGGTGGGTATTCGTCCCGGTTGGTGGCACGAAACCGGACCAAAGGGTCTGGTATATAAGGCCACAGATGGAAAAAAAATCCCCAAATCTCCCATTATCTCCCCCGACGACCAAACCATAACACGACGTCACCAGCCTGCTGCGCCGGAGATCGTCATCTCCACGCCGTCGCCGAGCCATGCTCGATGCGGCGCCCTGCCCCGACCTCGACGTCGCCGTCACCGCTGCCCTGCAAGGCTGTGAGCCGCGCCTCGCCGTTCCCATCCTCTCCTCCCCCCCTCGCGCCCCAACGCCACCGCCCGCCCCGACGCCTATGCCGCTTGCGCTCTGGCCGCTCCGACGACCACCCCTCTTTTCTTTTTCTTTTTTTCCTTTGTTCAAGTTGAAATATGTAATGGACATTATTAGAGATTATGTAATGATCTATATATGCTCTTTTTGAAATATTAGGTATATGATCCTTTTTGTATTTTTAGTAAAATATTGGAGATTATGTAATTCTCACAAAAAAGTCTACTTTTTGTTCATAAATTTTTTGTGTATGTATGTTCATATGCAGAAGTTACATTTAAGAAAAAAAGAAAATGTATGTATGTTCATATGCAAGGAATATCACTAGTAGAAAACGGGGCAATGGTCCAGCCCATTAGTCCCGGTTCAATCAAGAACCGGGACCAATGGGGGCATTGGACCCGGTTCGTGAGCCCAGGGGGCCAGCCGGGCCACGTGGGCCATTGGTCCCGGTTCGTCTGGACCTTTTGGTCCCGGTTGGTGCCCCGAATCGGGACCAATGGGTCTTGCTCCTGGCCCACAACCATTGGTCCCGGTTGGTGACATGAACCGGGACTAAAGGGGAGCCTTTAGTCCCGGTTCATGTCACCAACCGGGACCAATGAGGTGCCTATATATACCCCCTCGCGCAAGGGCAGAGCACACTGCTCTGTTTTTTCTGGCCGAGGGGGAGAGGGCTTGGAGGTGCTCTAGCTCACCTCCTATGCACACAACGTGTTCGATGGAATGCCCGAGCCACACTAGTTAAGCTTTTCTCCTCTCGAAGCTCTATTTTCTCCGAGATTTGTCAAGGTTTAATGGTCCGTCACGTCCCGTCCCTGTCTTCGCCGCCGTCGATCACCCCCGCCGATCTCGTCACCGGCGCCACCGTGGTGAGCCTCTTGTTATGTCCATGCTTTTCTTTCTTTATTATTGCTTGTTATTATTGCTTTAGATAGATATTTGTCTAATTTTCTTACGTTTATTATTGCTTGTTATTATATAGTGCGATGGTTTCGATATCCGCCCACGTGGGCCCTCGTCCTGTCTACTATTCGGATGTGGTATATTATCTTCACCGCTAGAAGTAACCAGGGCATGTTGGTACGAAGTTCTCGAAAGTTATTTTGGAATGGAGTTCCTGATAGGATAATCCATCTTTTGTTACGAATTTCAGCAATGCCTTCCAAATAGCGATATTTGGAAGGCTCTTGCTGAACTTTGTACCAAAAAGCGAATTATCCTATCTGGGACTCCGTTCCAAAATAAATTTGGAGAGCTGCGTACCATCATGCGCCTATTACTTTCGCCTAATGATGAAGACATGGTTTTGTTGAATCCTTTGACACTAGACAAAATGTGACATGAGGGGGTCTAGGGTTGTGGATCGCCGAGCAGTCTAGGGTCGAGGGTACTAAAAAGAAAATTATTCTATCGGGAACTCCATCCAAAACAACTTTGAAGAGCTTCGATATTACCCCCTCCTTGAAGGGGTCATTTCCGGCTAATGATGAAGTCATGGTTTTCTTGAAATCTTCGATATTACCCCCTCCTTGAAGCATTCTCGAGGCCACCCCTAACCCTTGAAGCGTAGTCGAGGCCACCCGAAACCCTAGAGAAGCAGCGTCGAGGCCACAAATTAATATATATGATTCCTTACTATGATTAGCTAGCTAGTTCTACGTTTGCCATTAATATATCCATCTGTCATGTATGAATAATAATTGGCATGTTGTAAATATTTGTAGAAACTATGGACGACAATCCCGAGACGAAGCACAAGAAGCGATGTTGCTGGACATAATCGCAAACGGACAAGATGTCGTCTTGTCGTTTCTCAACGACACCGATGAGCTGCTGGAAAGAGAGGAGGAAGAAGCAGGCTATGATTATGATGGTGATACGTCCAAAATATATCTATAATTTCTGCTTGCTCCATGCTTCTTTTGTGTGATATTGCTCTGATATTGATGCACTTCCATGCACTTTTGATCATATTTGGACTAACCTATTAACTCAGTGCACCACAGTGCCAGTTCCTGTTTTCTGCTGTTTTTCTATTTCAGGTTTCCCCCATATTAAAAGTGCTCCAAAAATTCCAGGAAAAATATAGGAAAAATCAGCGTACAGGAAGCTTCGCGAAGAACCAAAGATGGGCCAGAGGGGAGCCAGGGGAGGCCCAGGCAGCCACCTGGCGCGGCCCCACCCCTGGCAGCGCCAGGGGGGCGCCTGGGGCCCCTGCTCCGCCTCTGGCTGCCCCCCTTCGCATATATATCCCTCTCGTCCCGAAACCCTCGAGGACAGAACCCTTTTTCGCGATCTCGCCTCTGTTCCGCCGCCGCAGTGCTTCCAAGATCGGGAGCATCAGGAGAACTCTTCCCGGCACCCTGCCGGAGGGGAGAACCACCACCGGGAGCTTCTCCACCACCATGGACGCTTCCCGGATGAGTCTTGAGTAGTCCACCTTGGCCCATGGGTCCATGATCAGTAGCTATGTGATGTTCTCCTCCCCTCTTTGCTCTTCATGGTTTAGACCTCGTGAGCTGCCCTACATGATCGAGGCACATATGTAATCTTTCTGCTGTTGCTTTGCTGAGTTTGCTGGGATCTGATGGATTATGAGACTATGTTCAGATTGTGTTTGAGTAATATATTTGATTCACCTCTTTTATATCTTTGTTCTTGAGTAATTCTTGCATGTTCTCCGTTGCTGTTTATTGCTTTGGCCAAGTAGTAGGTAGTAACTCCAAGAGGGAGCGTTATGCTTCATTGTGGGTTCATGCCCCCTGATGACTAGCTTGAGTGACAGAAACATGAGTCTAGGGGATGTGTTGTTGCCACAAGGGAGAAAACAACGGTGCTTATACTTGCGGGTGCAAGGATTGTTTACTTTACGCAAAGTTCTTTTAATGCAGTTGTCTGTTGCTTTGAGTTTACACTTTGGGTGGGATTCGCAATTTAATACCAGCGAGATGTTCTGGATAGATATCTCAAGGTGGATGATTAGTAGTAGATGCAGATGGATTTCGGTCTACTTGCCTTGGCGTACCGCCCATGCTTTTGAGCCTCTACCTTTCTTTGCAGCATAGTTAGCATTGGTTTGCGCACATAATCCTGTCAATTGCCCAGCTGTAATTTGTTTACCTCGCTTTGCTCTTTTATCGTCTTTTGGGAGAGGGACATCACTAGTGAACATCATGGGACCCCGGTCCATATTACCACCGCTGATCACACCTTCTATTTACTTCCTGTTTTTATTTTCTAGTTGCAGTCATAGCTATCATTATTATCTCTTGTGTTTGATCCTTTGTAAACAACAAGGCCGGAGGGATTGACAACCTCTCTATACTCGTTGGGAGCAAAGTTATATTTATCTGTGTGCAGGTCCCGTCAACCGCTAAGTTTCTGGCGCCGTTGACACCTACTTGTCGACCCTCGGAGTCTCACGGGATTCGATCCTTGGTATCTTTCCCAAGGGAAATTTACCGCTACGCTACATCTCAACCTTCCACTTGGGGTAACCAACGAGGGGCGAGAAGCCATCAAGCAAGTTTCTGGCGCCGTTGCGGGGACTCCACTCTTCAAGATAGGGGAGTTGCACGCTATCTTTCGTCTTTGCTTTTTAGTCTTGATAGTTTACCTTTCAGTTTTTGCTTTTGTGTCCCTTACCAAAAATCAAAAAAATAGTTATCTTGCTTGCTGCTGGTATGGGTTCCACCGAGAACACCAAGTTGTGTGACTTCACTAGTCATAACAACAATGGCTTTATCTGCACGCCTATTGCTACACCTGCCACTTCAGCACCTTCTTATGAGATTAAACCTGCTTTGCTGAATCTAGTTATGAAAGATCAATTCTTCGGTGCTGGAGATGATGCTGCTTTGCACTTAAATAATTTTGTTGAGCTATGTGATATGCAAAAGTACAAAGAAGTAGATGGTGATATTGTTAAGCTTAAGCTTTTTCCTTTCTCCTTGAGAGGAGGAGCTAAAATCTGGTTTCAATCCTTGCCTAGGAATAGTATAGATTCTTGGGACAAGTGCAAGGATGCCTTTATTGGGAAGTACTATCCCCCTGCTAAAACTATCCAATTAAGGAGTAACATAATGAATTTTAAACAATTGGATAATGAACATGTTGCCCAAGCTTGGGAACGCATGAAATCTCTTGTCAAGAACTGCCCTACTCATGGTTTGACTACTTGGATGGTTATCCAAACTTTTTATGCAGGCTTGAACTTTACCTCGCGGAACTTGTTAGATTCGGCCGCGGGAGGAACCTTTATGTCAACTACACTTGGTGCTGCCACGAAGCTTCTCGACGAGATGATGACCAATTATTCCCAATGGCACACCGAACGCGCTCCAACAGGTAGGAAGGTAAACTCTGTTGAGGTGATTTCCTCCCTAAATGAAAAAGATGACTTGATCATGTCTCTACTTTCCAAGCAATCTTCTATTGATCCTCATGATGTTCCTTTAAATTCTTTGATTGCTCAAGATAAAGTAGATGTGAACTTTATCTCTAGAAACAACTTCAATAACAATGCTTATAGGAGTAATTTTGGTAGCAACCCTAGACCGTTCCCCTCTAATTCCTATGGGAATAACAATACTTATCCTAGCACCAAGAACTCCACTTTTGAACTAGAGATTATGCTTAAAGACTTCATCACTACCCAAAAGGCCTTCAATAAGAGTGTAGAAGAAAAACTAGACAAACTAGATAATCTCTCTTCGAAGGTAGACAATTTAGCCCATGAGGTAGAGTTGCTTAAAATTAGAACTTCTCCTCTTGAGGAGAAGAAGACCACTCCTATGAATGCTATTCAAGTGGAAATTAATGAAAACATTAGGATGATGGCTAAACTTAAAAAGAGATGGGCTAGAGAAAAGGAGGAAGAAGATAGAATTAAGAGCCTTCCTACCCACCACACTGTTGCTACTATACAAGTTGTTGAGGATATCCAAAATCTTAGCACCCAATGCACTCCTGGTCCCATTGGACCTATTAATGGTGATGCTATGACCTCAACCGTAGAAGAAGAAACTCCTATGACCATAGAAGCTACCAAACAAGTGAGCCTAAAGTACACCACTACCACTTTACTTGATAGTAGTGACCTTGATTTTGATAATTGCACCCTTTCTGAAGTTATTGGTTTTTCTTCACAAGATGTCTAGAGATCCCCACACTAGCACACTTAATCTTGCCTTCACGGAGCATATCACTAATGCTCTCATCAAAGCTAGGGAGGAGAAGCTTAGGGTAGAAGCCTCCATACCTAGAAAGCTAGAAGATAGTTGGGATCATATGATTAAAATTAAGTTGAATAACTTCTCTTGCTATGCTTTATGTGATGTTGGAGCTAGTACCTCCGTTATGCCCAAAAGAATGTATGATATGTTTGAATTGAAATCTTTTGATCCTTGTTCTTTTGGTGTTCGTCTTGTTGATTCTTCCGTAAAGAAACCTTTGGGGAAGATCGACGATGTTCTTATCATTGTCAATGAAAATTATGTTCCCGTTGATTTTACTATTATGGATATTGAATGTGAACCTTCATGTCCAATTATTTTGGGACGTCCTTTTCTTCGCACCGTTGGTGCTATCATTGACATGAAAGAGGGGAATATAAAATTCCAATTCCCTCTCAAGAAAGGGATGGAACACTTCCCTAGAAAGAAGACTAAGTTGCCTTTTGAGTCTGTTACACGGGCTAGCTATTCTCTTACTCTTGATAAAACTTGATCTTCTCTTTTTGCATCATGCCTAGCTTAAAGGCATAAAAGAAAGCGCTTTTGGGAGGCAGCCCACAACGAATTAGGTTTTATTTTGCTTTTGTTGTGTCTTGATGTTTGTTACTACAGTAGCATCATCATTGTATCTTTTCTTTTCAGCTTTGTGCCAAGTTTAGCCTCCGATTGCAAGAAAGTTCAAAAGTTGTGACGTGCTGTCCAGAAAACAGATTCTGTCCTTGGACATAAAAATTCGAATAAAATCACCAGATCATCTTTTTGATCTGAATTTTTTTGACAGCGTGCTCTATACAATTGGCTTTCGAGCGTCTGTTCTGATTTTTTTATTTGAGTTGCATAAGTGCCCCAAAAAAATTATTTACTACCTGCTGGTCTGTTTTTCAGAGATTCTGTCCTGTTTTGCCTTTTCTTCGTTTTGCAATCCTTGAGCCTGTTTTTTCTTTGTAAAAACCTTTTGGCAATCTTGAGAAACAGTAGCTCTTCAAGATTATCTTTATTTCCAGTAGGGAAAAATTATTTTATTGTGGGTACTAACCTCGCTAATCAGATTATGATGAGTTATGTATGAAGGGAGTTTTCAAGTGTGCGAGGGAAGATGATAAAAGAACATTCAGGAGGGTCAAACGCTCAAGCTTGGGGATGCCCCCGTGCACCCCCAAGAAATATTCAAGAAGACTCAAGCGTCTAAGCTTGGGGATGCCCCCATGCATCCCCTTCTCCATCAATAATTATCAGTTCGTCTTTCGTTCCACTATATTCTTATCACTTCATGCGTTATGTGCTATGCTTGGAGCGTCTCACTCTTAGTTTCCTTTTTTTAGTTTTTTTTAGCTTTGCTTGCTGTTCATAACAAGTTAGAACCCAGCTTTCTTTGTGTAGGAGAGAAACACGCTCCACTTCAACCTAGAACACAACATAAGATTTTCATGCTTATCTTTGATGTGTGTGTTCTTTGTCTTTCCATAGCTGCTGTCATGTTTAGCTCTCAGTTTTCATTCTTTTCTTTTTAAAGAGCTTTTGTTTATTTTCTTGCTGAACTCTCTTGAGTTTTCATGTTTATCTTGTTAAGAGAGTTTGCCTGTTGCACTGAGTTGTGTGTCTTAACTTAAAGTAGGTAATTGAGGTTGCTATTTAATTTTAGTAGTAACTTGCAATAGTTTTGAGGTATTGCCATGAGTAATGTCTGAACTTTTGGTGTCAAGAGCTTTAGCCTATTAGTGATAGATGTCGTATTTTGGGAAATCCGTGTTTATTTTCGAAAACCTACAAAATAGTTGAGAACCTTAGCTACTAGATGGATCACTAATCTTTGGAGGGATCGAATATTAGAGTACACTCACGTACCCTGAGTCGAGGATGCGCAAGGATAACCAAACCCCCATACACTCCTCCTCGGGGTACTTGTCTCTTTGTGAACCACCTAATTAGATTGAGAGTTACCGATAATAAGTGCATGAGTTCTTCGGACTAATGTGAGTATTCTAAAGTTGACACTTCCACCTAGCCATATTTTTCTAGCCTCTTCGGTACCGTGCATTGCCCTTTCTCACCTCGAGAGTTGGCGCATACTTCGCCGGTGCATCCAAATCCTTGGCACGATACGCTCTGTCATCATAAGCCTCATTATATCCTTCCTCAAAACAGCCACCATACCTACCTATCAAGGCATTTCAATAGCCTTTCCGAGATACATTACCATGCAACATCCATCTTCTCATGACTTGATCTTCATGTCATACATGCTATTGCTTGATCGATGAGCCGCATGCTAGTTGGGCCTTGCCCTAATCATTGCTACATGACGCGCTAGTATCATTGCATATCCTGCAACACTGGCAGAGGCATACATTTGCATACATCATGATAGTTTCATCTTCTTTATGTTAAGTACTTTTGTAAAGTGTGAAAGATCTTCTATACTTTTTGTAATATATAGAGTGTTGCCCCTAAAGTGAGGAAAAGATCCCAAAGAGGATAAAATCAAAAGATCCCAAAGAGGACAAATGAGAGTTAAATAGAAAGAGCCATTGAGGCCACAAAAAAATAAAAAAATAGAAAAAAAGAGAAAAAGAAATAAAAAGAGAGAAGGGGGCACACTACTATTCCTTTTGAGAGATCCACACTCGTACTCCATCTTATACCTTGTACTCCATAGAGATTATCATTCATGCATATAGCTATGTGGGGACCTTCACACTATAGAACTTGGCTTGTATATTCCAATGATGAGCCTCCTCAAAAGAGCTCTAGGTCTTCTTGAGCGAGCAAGTTGGATGCACCCCCACTAGTTCCATTGGAGAGCTTACCTTAGCTCATATGTGCATCCGTTGCATGGCAATCCCTACTCCTCACATCATATCTATCATTTGGCTTTCTCTCGCCTATGATTGTCCTCATTGATGTGAGCCTTTCACACCTTTTTTGTCTTCCCCCTTCATCATTTTTCTCTCTTTGCCATCCTAAGTGTCAACTTTCTTGCTTACTCTCATCCATTGCATGAGTGCTCAAAATATCGAAGGGGAGTGGATCATTTTGACTTGTACCTGGCTAGTGGTCTGGGGATGAGTCAAGATAAGATTCCAAAGAAGACCAAGTGTGAAACTTTAGTAGATTAAGTTCTCAACAATACAAAAACTATGTTTTACTCTCTCGTATATCCCTATCCCCTTTCTTGCACGCAAACACCATTTGGAGACATTCGAGTCACGGACAGCGAGAGCTCTTGCACCTTTATGTTCTTATGTTGCTTGTTACAATGCTAATATAGACTCTTGCTTGTTATGACTTGAATTGAATTACATACCTTGATTGCTTTACTTAAAAGTTCTTATATGGTTGATAGCATGTCACCACAGAAAGTATGCTTGTTATCATTTACCTACTCAAGGACGAGCAGGAATTAAGCTTGGGGATATTGATACGTCCAAAACGTATCTATAATTTCTGCTTGCTCCATGCTTCTTTTGTGTGATATTGCTATGATATTGATGCACTTCCATGCACTTTTGATCATATTTGGACTAACCTATTAACTCAGTGCACCACAGTGCCAGTTCCTGTTTTCTGCTGTTTTTCTATTTCAGGTTTCCCCCATATTAAAAGTGCTCCAAAAATTCCAGGAAAAATATAGGAAAAATCAGCGTACAGGAAGCTTCGCGAAGAACCAAAGATGGGCCAGAGGGGAGCCAGGGGAGGCCCAGGCGGCCACCTGGCGTGGCCCCACCCCTGGCCGCGCCAGGGGGGCGCCCGGGGCCCCTGCTCCGCCTCTGGCTGCCCCCCTTCGCATATATATCCCTCTCGTTCCGAAAGCCTCGAGGACAGAACACTTTTTCGCGACCTCGCCTCTGTTCCGCCGCCGCAGCGCTTCCAAGATCGGGAGCATCAGGAGAACTCTTCCCGGCACCCTGCCGGAGGGGAGAACCACCACCGGGAGCTTCTCCACCACCATGGACGCTTCCCGGATGAGTCGTGAGTAGTCCACCTTGGACCATGGGTCCATGATCAGTAGCTATGTGATGTTCTCCTCCCCTCTTTGCTCTTCCTGGTTTAGACCTCGTGAGCTGCCCTACATGATCTAGGCACATATGTAATCTTTCTGCTGTTGCTTTGCTGAGTTTGCTGGGATCTGATGGATTATGAGACTATGTTCAGATTGTGTTTGAGTAATATATTTGATTCACCTCTTTTATATCTTTGTTCTTGAGTAATTCTTGCATGTTCTCCGTTGCTGTTTATTGCTTTGGCCAAGTAGTAGGTAGTAACTCCAAGAGGGAGCGTTATGCTTGATTGTGGGTTCATGCCCCCTGATGACTAGCTTGAGTGACAGAAACATGAGTCTAGGGGATATGTTGTTGCCAAAAGGGAGAAAACAACGGTGCTTGTACTTGCGGGTGCAAGGATTGTTTACTTTACGCAAAGTTCTTTTAATGCAGTTGTCTGTTGCTTTGAGTTTACACTTTGGGTGGGATTCACAACTTAATACCAGCGAGATGTTCTGGATAGATATCTCAAGGTGGATGATTAGTAGTAGATGCAGATGGATTTCGGTCTACTTGCCTTGGCATACCGCCCATGCTTTTGAGCCTCTACCTTTCTTTGCAGCATAGTTAGCATTGGTTTGCGCACATAATCCTGTCAATTGCTCAGCTGTAATTTGTTTACCTCGCTTTGTTGTTTTATCGTCTTTTGGGAGAGAGACATCACTAGTGAACATCATGGGACCCCGGTCCATATTACCATCGCTGATCACACCTTCTATTTACTTCCTGTTTTTATTTCCTAGTTGCAGTCATAGCTATCATTATTATCTCTTGTGTTTGATCCTTTGTAAACAACAAGGCCGGAGGGATTGACAACCTCTCTGTACTCGTTGGGAGCAAAGTTATCTGTATCTGTGTGCAGGTCCCGTCAACCGCTAAGTTTCTGGCGCCGTTGACACCTAGTTGTCGACCCTCGGAGTCTCACGGGATTCGATCCTTGGTATCTTTGCCAAAGGAAATTTGCCGCTACGCTACATCTCAACCTTCCACTTGGGGTAACCAACGAGGGGCGAGAAGCCATCAGATGGCTCCGGTGACCCAATGCACATGCAAGAAGTAGCCCATGAGGACGGCTCCGGTGACCCAATGCCGGTGCAAGAAGGAGACCGTGATGATGGCTCCGGTGACCGAACCGAGTCCGGCCAGCAGGTATATATATTAGTTAAGCCTGTGCTGACTAGTTAATTGATGCATTCATTGTTTTGGTATGTACACATATTAATTAATTAACTCTCGTCTTTGTTCTTTTTTTTAGCCCTCTGGATCGAGCACATCTTCGGTAAGGAGAAGAGGCGCGAAGAAAAAGTTGAGCTCGGATGAAAAGTTTGAGATCACAGAAATCGCGCGCACCGGCCAACCAATTGAACCCATTCCGACAAAGAACGCATTTGTTAATCAGTGCGGGGTTCTGGTTAGGGACAAGATCCCGATCACCATCAATCAATGGTTAAAGCCGGCTGCAGAAGACGCTCAGGTGTCCACTAGTAGAAAACAGGGCTTTGGACCAGGCCTGTCTAGCCCATTAGCCCCGGTTCAATCCAGAACCGGGATCAATGGGGGCATTGGACCCGGTTCGTGAGCCCAGGGGGCCGGTCGGGCCACGTGGGCCATTGGTCCCGGTTCGTCTGGTCCTTTTGGTCCCGGTTGGAGCGACGAACAGGGACTAATGGGTCTTGCTCCTGGCCCACCACCATTGGTCCCGGTGGGTGACATGAACCGGGACCAAAGGCACCCCATTAGCCCCGGTTCGTAGCACCAACCGGGACCAATGAGGTGCCTATATATACCCCCTCGCGCAAGAGCAGAGCACACTGCTCTGGGTTTTTTTCTGGCCGAGGGGGAGAGGGGTTAGTGGTGCTCTAGCTCACCTCCTATGCACACAACATGTTCGATGGAATGCCCGAGCCACACTAGTTAAGCTTTTCTCCTCTCGAAGCTCTATTTTCTCCAAGATTTTTCTAGGTTTAGCGGTCCGTCACGTCCCGTCCCCGTCTTCGCCGCCGTCGATCGCCCCCGCCGATCTCATCACCGGCACCACCGTGGTGAGCCTCTTGTTATGTCTATGCTTTTCTTACTTTTATTATTGCTTGTTATTATTGCTTTAGATAGATATTTGTCTAATTTTCTTACGTTTATTATTGCTTGTTATTATATAGTGCGATGGTTTTGATATCCGCCCACGTGGGCCCTCGTCCTGTCTATGATTCGGATGTGGTATATTATCTTTAATTTATAACTATTTGTTTTAGTGTTTATAATAGTTATGTCGACCAACCTGACATGCATAGATGTTTTATTATGTCTAGGAGGTAGTTGAACCAGAAATTCCAACCGACCGTCTTGTGGAGAGGATAAATTTAGTTGAAGAGGAAAACATTTCCTTAAAGAAAAAATTGGAAAAAATGGAGGAGGAGAAGATGGAATTGGAGTTGCATGTTGCGGAAGTCGTCGACGATCACAAGATCAAGATGGACCCTATTGTCGAGAGGTTAAATTTAGTTGAAGAAGAAAACAAATTCTTGAAGGAAAAAATAAAAAAAAATTGAGGACGAGAAGATGATATTGGAGTTGCATGTTGTGGATGTCGTCGATCATCACAAGATCACGATGGATGCAATGTGGTTGAAGATTAGAAAGATTAGAAAATATGCCATTCATACCGAGGCTTGGTATCATTATGCCGTTGGATAAATTGTTACCTTGGTTGCGATTATGATCGCATTTGTTTTCGCATTGAAATGTTTTACATAGTTTCGATGTGTATGGAGAGCTATATGTTGTTAGATGAGAACTATATATGTATGTACTTTGGTTTTAATGTGATGATGAACTTCTATTAATTTGGTCACTTAATTATCTATTTATGATGTTCTGTAATGGTTTTTGACACACTTAATTATATATAATGCACGCAGATGAACCGGCAATGGATGTACGGTGACAGACACACCTCCGAGTACATTAAGGGCGTGCATGAGTTTATAAATGCAGCTGAGGCAAACAAGCAGAATGGTTTTATGTGTTGTCCATGCACTAAATGTGGGAATACGATGTCTTACTCTAACCGGAAAATCCTTCACTCCCACCTGCTTTACATGGGTTTCATGCCACACTATAATGTTTGGACGAGGCATGGAGAAATAGGGGTTATGATGGAAGACGGCGAAGAAGAAGAGTACGATGAAAACTATGTGCCCCCTGAATATGGTGATGCTGCAATGGGGGGAGCTGGTGAAGATCAAGAGGAACCAAACGATGTGCCCAATGATGCTGCAACGGGTGAAGCTGCTGAAGATCAAGAGGAACCAAATGATGATCTCCGCCGGGTCATTGTCGATGTAAGGACGCAATGCGAAAGTCAAAAGGAGAAGTTGAAGTTCGATCAAATGTTAGAGGATCACAAAAAAGGGTTGTACCCCAATTGCGAAGATGGCAACACAAAGCTCGGTACCGTACTAGAATTGCAACAGTGGAAGGCAGAGAATGATGTGGCTGACAAAGGATTTGAGAAGCTACTGAAAATATTGAAGAAGAAGCTTCCGAAGGATAACGAATTGCCCGACAGTACATACGCAGCAAAGAAAGTCGTATGCCCTCTAGGATTGGAGGTGCAGAAGATACATGCATGCCCTAATGACTGCATCCTCTAACGCGGTGCATACAAGGATCTGAACGCATGCCCGGTATGCGGTGCATTGCGGTATAAGATGAGACGAGATGACCCTGGTGATGTTGACGATGAGCCCGCCAGGAAGAGGGTTCCTGCGAAGGTGATGTGGTATGCTCCTATAATACCACGTTTGAAATGTTTATTCAGAAACGGAGAGCATGCCAAGTTGATGCGATGGCACAGCGAGGACCGTAAGAAAGACGGGAAGTTGAGAGCACCCGCTGACGGGTCGCAGTGGAGAAAAATCGAGAGAAAGTATTGGAAGGAGTTTGCAAAGGACCCAAGGAACATATGGTTTGCTTTAAGCGCGGATGGCATTAATCCTTTCGGGGAGCAGAGCAGCAATCATAGCACCTGGCCCGTGACTCTATGTATGTATAACCTTCCTCCTTGGATGTGCATGAAGCGGAAGTTCATTATGATGCCAGTTCTCATCCAAGGCCCTAAGCAACCCGGCAACGACATTGATGTGTACCTAAGGCCATTAGTTGAAGAACTTTTACAGCTGTGGAATGGAAACGGTGTACATGCGTGGGATGACCACAGACAGGAGGAATTTGACCTAAAGGCGTTGCTGTTCGTGACCATCAACGATTGGCCCGCTCTCAGTAACCTTTCAGGACAGACAAACAAAGGATACCACGCATGCACGCACTGTTTAGATGACACTGAAAGTATATACCTGGACAAATGCAGGAAGAATGTGTACGTGGGCCATCATCGATTTCTTCCGACCAACCATCAACGTCGAAAGAAAGGCAAGCATTTCAAAGGCGAGGCAGATCACCGGAAGAAGCCCGCCATGCGTATCGGTGATCACGTACTTGCTATGGTCAATGATTTACACGTAATCTTTGGAAAGGGCCCCGGCGCACTAGCTGTTCCGAATGACGCTGAGGGATACGCACCCATGTGGAAGAAGAAATCTATATTTTTGGACCTACCCTACTGGAAAGGCCTAGAGGTCCGCTCTTCAATCGACGTGATGCACGTGACGAAGAACCTTTGCGTGAACCTGCTAGGCTTCTTGGGCGTGTATGGAAAGACAAAAGATACAGCTGAAGCACGGGAGGACCTGCAACGTTTGCACGAAAAAGACGGCATCCCTCCAAAGCAGTATGAAGGGCATGCCAGCTATGCTCTTACGAAAGAAGAGAAAGAAATCTTCTTTGAATGCCTGCTCAGTATGAAGGTCCCGACTGGCTTCTCGTCGAATATAAAGGGAATAATAAATATGCCAGAGAAAAAGTTCCAGAACCTAAAGTCTCATGACTACCACGTGATTATGACGCAACTGCTTCCGGTTGCATTGAGGCGGCTTCTACCGGAAAACGTCCGATTAGCCATTGTTAAGCTATGTGCATTCCTCAATGCAATCTCTCAGAAGGTGATTGATCCAGAAACCGTACCAAGGCTAAGGAGTGATGTGGCGCAATGTCTTGTTAGTTTCGAGCTGGTGTTCCCACCATCCTTCTTCAATATCATGACACACGTCCTAGTTCATCTAGTCGACGAGATTGTCATTCCGGGGCCCGTATTTCTACACAATATGTTCCCCTTTGAGAGGTTCATGGGAGTCCTAAAGAAATATGTCCGTAACCGCGCTAGGCCAGAAGGAAGCATCTCTATGGGCCATCAAACAAAGGATGTCATCGGGTTTTGTGTAGAATTCATTCCTGGCTTTAATAAGATAGGTCTCCCTAAATCGCTGTACGAGGGGAGACTGACTGGAAAAGGCACGCTTGGAAGGGACTCAATAATATGCAGGGACGGATATTCTTGGTCTCAAGCACACTACACAGTTCTACAGAACTCTACATTGGTGATCTCGTATGTCGATGAACACAAGAACAGTCTTCGCTCCAAACACCCGGAGCAGTGCGACGACTGGATTACATGTGAACACATCAGGACTTTCAGCAGTTGGTTGGAAACACGTCTCAGAGGTGACAACACTGTTTGTGATGATTTGTACTTGTTGTCCAGGGGACCATCTTTGACTGTATTGATTTACAAAGGATACGAGATAAATGGGAATACATTTTACACGATTGTCCAATATCAAAATAGCACCAATCAAAACAGCGGTGTCCGCTTTGATGCAACAACCGAGAGGGGAAAGGACACATATTATGGTTACATAGTGGACATATGGGAACTTGACTACGGACATGATTTTAAGGTCCCTTTGTTTAAGTGCAAATGGGTCAATCTGTCAGGAGGCGGGGTACAGGTAGACCCACAGTACGGAATGACAACAGTGGATCTGAAAAATCTTGGATACACTGACGAACCGTTCGTCCTAGCCAATGATGTGGCACTGGTTATCTATGTGAAGGACATGTCTACCAGACCGAGAAAAAGAAAAGATAAGGAAGCGAATACATCATACGATGAGCCAAAGCGCCACATAGTTCTTTCAGGAAAAAG
>LR738714.1:781891425-781905510 GCA_902687465.1 Secale cereale
CAAAACAGCGGTGTCCGCTTTGATGCAACAACCGAGAGGGGAAAGGACACATATTATGGTTACATAGTGGACATATGGGAACTTGACTACGGACATGATTTTAAGGTCCCTTTGTTTAAGTGCAAATGGGTCAATCTGTCAGGAGGCGGGGTACAGGTAGACCCACAGTACGGAATGACAACAGTGGATCAACGATTGTCCAAGATCAAAATAGCACCAATCAAAACAGCGGTGTCCGCTTTGATGCAACAACCGAGAGGGGAAAGGACACATATTATGGTTACATAGTGGACATATGGGAACTTGACTACGGACATGATTTTAAGGTCCCTTTGTTTAAGTGCAAATGGGTCAATCTGTCAGGAGGCGGGGTACAGGTAGACCCACAGTACGGAATGACAACAGTGGATCTGAAAAATCTTGGATACACTGACGAACCGTTCGTCCTAGCCAATGATGTGGCACTGGTTATCTATGTGAAGGACATGTCTACCAGACCGAGAAAAAGAAAAGATAAGGAAGCGAATACATCATACGATGAGCCAAAGCGCCACATAGTTCTTTCAGGAAAAAGGGACATCCTGGGAGTGGAGGGAAAGACAGACATATCCAAAGATTATGAAAAGTTTCATGAAATTCCTCCCTTCAAAGTCAAGGCTGGCCCAAGCATCCTGATAAACGATTAAGATTATCCATGGTCACGGCGCAATAAGCAAATGACACAAGCGAAGAAAAAGTGAAGACTTTTTTCTGTAACTATTATGATGATACCATGCCAACTTTGTAACAGACGAGTGTGATAGCATTGTCCGTTTGTACTATTCAAATGTCAATACTACTTGCACTAACAGAAAGTTTGTAATTGGTTTTACCAGAAAGAATTAAAAAATAAAGCAAAAAACAAAAGAAAATAAATAATGCAGAAAACAAAACAAAAAAACATGAAAAAAAATAAAAATAGCAACAATAAGTATTGATACGTCTCAAACGTATCTACTTTTCCAAACACTTTTGATATTGTTTTGACCTCATTCTTGCATGATTTGGACTAAACTAATCCGGACTGACGCTGTTTTCAGCAGAGCTGCCTGTATGGTTTATTTGTGTGCAGGAAAACGGATTTTTAAGCATCTCAGAAAAATCCACGAAAAATCCACGCACCCGAAGAAACAAAATGCCAGAAGTGGGGCCAGAGGGGGGGCAGGGGGTGCCCAGGTGCCCTGTGGGCGCCCCCCCCCCCCTGGGCCGCACCGGGGGGGCGCCTGGGTGGGCCCCACACCCCCGGGTGCCCTACTTTAGCCCGTATTTTTCCTCCCGACGCAGAAATCCCAGATCGGAAGTCCTTTCGCTGTTTTTCGTCGCGGAGCCGCCGCCACCCTCTGTCCTTCTTCGGGAGGGCTAATCTGGAGGCTGATTTGGCCTCCGGAGAGGGGAGATCGTCGCCATCGTCATCATCATCACCACTCCATCATCCCTCCATGACTTCCCCTTCATGTGTGAGTAGTTCCCTTGCTGTAGGCGAAGGGGATGGTAGGGATTGGATGAGTTAGATCATGTAATAGTTCGTCAGATTGTTGGGGGCATGTTGCCTATCATCTAGTATGGTGTTTATCATCTTTGCTACAACTTGTTATTCTTAATGCTTGACACTTAGGGCCCGAGTGCCATGATTTCAGATCTGAACCATATGTGTTTGCATGAATATATTTGTGTTCTTCATCCTATCTATGAGTTGTATGCACCTGTTACGGTTCGGAACCGGCGATCCCAAAAGTGATAGCTTGGGACACCAAAGGGGATGGCCCGTAGTTTGAGGATTACATGTATCCATTGAGTTCATTGCTTTGTTCCGGTGCTCTTTGACAGGAGCACCTTAATATCCATTAGTTCCTTTTGGCCCCGTTCGTAGCGGGATGGTAGGACAAAAGATGTTGTGCAAGTTCTTATTGCAAGCACGTACAACTACCTACGGGATACATGCCTAATGTTTGATATTTGCCTAGATGATCATTACTTTTCCGTGTGCCGTGCCCTGAGTTAGAAACTATCTCATCCATGCAACGCCCAACCATCCATCTCCCTAGCCTACAGTATTTTAAACCTTGCATGTCACTAGTTGCTATTTCTGCCATTTACTACTGCTATTTACTTTTGCTGCTTACTTTCACTATTACTATCATCACTATCATATCACAGTTACCACTTATCTTTTGTTGCAAGTTAGTATATTTTAGGTGCGGTTGAATTGACAACTCAACTGTTAAAGCTTATAAATACTCTTTGGCTCCCCGTGTGTCGAATCAATAAATTGGGTTATTCTTACCCGCGAAGACTATCTCGATCCCTTACGGTTGAGGGTTATCAAGTACCGTTTTCTGGCGCTATTGCCGGGGAGCATAGCAATATTTACAAGTCTACTTGAGGTATCCTACCTGCTGCACTTTATTCACTATGGGTAAGAAAGGAGACCCTAAGGTTCCGATCTTACGATCCACTACAAGAAGAGGTACCGCTCTGAGCACTAGTGCTACTCTTGATTCACCTTCTGTTATGAGTAAGTTTGCCTCACCACCACCACATGATGCTCCTACTGAATCTATTACTATGTCTGATACTCTTGATGATGCTTCTACTACTTTTGATGATGATATTTGTTCACTTGGTTATGCTCTTGAGAAACAAATTACTGCTGCTGCTGAAAAATATGGAATTGAACTTCCTGTTACTCGCTACCCTATTGGTGAAACTTATGATTATCCTGAATTGAGTAAACTCCACGAGAGGCTCCTTGATGATGATTACTATATACTTGATGAAGATTTATGCAGTGAACTAACAGAGTTTGCCGGCTCTGACCCTGAAACTATTAAGAAAATATTTGAGAAACACTCTTTGAAGAACAAAACGGTTCCTAATCCTGAGTTTGCTACATCTCCTATATGCATTGATGATCCTGATTTTGATTTCTCTGTTGATCTTTCACTTATACCTATGGTTGAAGCTGACCCCTTTTATGGCAGAGAAAATGATGATGCTATTGCACACCTAACTAAACTTGGTGAACTAGGTAGCCTGTTTACCACAGATGAGAAGATACGCTACTTTTATGTGACCAAGCTTCTTCCTTTCTCGTTGAAGGAAGGTGCTAAAGCATGGTATGATTCACTCCGATGCGGTTCTATTAAGAGTCCTCAGGATTTAGCTCACTCTTTTGTTGATAAGTACTTTCCTGCTCATAAGCAACATGCTGCTTTACAAAGAATTTATAATTTTAAACAGTTGCAGGATGAGTCCCTCCCTAAAGCTTGGGGGAGGTACTGCGGTTTGATTCAGGCTAGACCAGGACATGGAGTTCCTAAGAATGAATTAATTGATATATTCTATGCTGGTCTAACTGATGAATCTAGGTCCTATTTGGACAGTTGTGCTGGTTGTGTTTTCAGGAAAAGAACACCGGACGATGCGGAAGATCTAATGGGCAGGATTGCCAAAAACCATGAAGATTGGTCCGTCCCTGAACCACCTCCACCAACAAAGAAGAGGGGCATGTTTGTTCTAAGCCCCGAGGACATGCGAGAAGCAAAGAAGTCTATTAAAGAGAAAGGTATTAAAGCTGAAGACGTGAAGAATCTACCCCCTATTGAGAAGCTGTGTGAGCCTACCACTCACCCTCCTATGGTAGAGGTACACTCTCTTTTAGATTTCAACGCAAGTGACATCCCTCATGGTAAACCTCCTGATCAATGTTTATATGAGTTTGATAATTTTATTATGAAACAGAATCATTTTAATGAGAGGATAGAAAGTTAGTTGCATGATAATTCCATTGCTATCAAAAAATTGCTTGGTGTTTTAGATAGAACAGTTAATGATGTTCAATGTCTTGTGAAGCATTTTCATATGGTTCAAACTCAGCTTGATCAAATTTCTAATGTGCAAAGAGTTTTACTTGCTAACAATGCCAAACAAGATAAATTGCAGGCTTTTGCGATTAAGACCCGAGGAGGAACTAGTACTCAAGATCCTCTTTATCCAGAGGGACATCCGAAGAGAATCGAGAAAGATTCTCAAATGCAAGAAGAAGAAATTGTTGTCTCTCAAAATAAGAAAAAGAAACATAAAGAGACTGACAATTCTAATGATCCTATTGCAGATGAAGAGCCAGCTATTGATCCCAACAGTGTATCTATCTCCGATGCTGAGACTGAAGACGGTGTTGAACCTGAAGGTAATGATAATGAGAAGAATGATCCGCCTGAAGTTCGAGAGGAAGAAGCACCTGACAAACGTAAGAGGTACACTAAAGAAGACTTCATCGCAAGAAAACATGGGAAGGAGAAAGAACCATGGGTACAGAAACCCATGCCCTTTCCAGGTAAGTCCATCAAATCTAAAGAAAAAGAGCATTACAATAAGTTTTGTGAATGGATTAAACCTCTTTTTCTTCAAATTCCTTTGACTGATGCTATTAAGTTACTTCCTTATTCAAAATATATGAAAGATATTGTCACTAACAAAAGAAAAGTTCCTAATGATGCAATATCTACTATGCTTGCTAACTATTCTTTCAGTGGAAAGATTCCTGAGAAGCTCGGTGATCCAGGTATACCCACCATTCCTTGCTCCATAAAGAATAATTATGTCAAAACTGCTTTATGTGACCTTGGAGCGGGAGTGAGTGTTATGCCTCTCTCTCTTTACGAGAGGCTCTGTTTAGAGAAACTAATTCCTACAGATATCTCCCTTCAGATGGCTGACAAGTCAACCGCTGTTCCGATAGGTATTTGTGAGGATGTTCCAGTTGAAGTTGCTAATTGTTTAATTCTTACTGATTTTGTTGTGCTTGACATGCCCGAGGATGGGAGCATGTCCATTATTCTTGGTAGACCTTTCCTTAACACCGCAGGTGCTATTATTGATTGCAACAAAGGGAAGGTTACCTTGCATGTGAATGATAAAGAACACACGGTATATTTTCCGAAGAAGACCGACAGGAGGCATGCCCTCAACTCTATAGAGAATACCGAGACCGTGAAAATTGGAGAATGGGACTGTCCACTACATGTGCCTCACAAATACAAAACTATCATGGTAGGGACAATGTCCATCAAGGTAAAAGTTCAGTGATTACTTTGTAGGAGGTGATACTTTTTGCTCTATATATCGCTTGTTTGTTGGTAAGACTTGATCAACCTTACTAGTATACGTGTTTTATATGGATAAACAGTTGAGCTTTCTATGTTTTCATTTGTTTTTAGTATTGTCCTACTTGCTGTACCAAGTATCTATGTTTTTGAAGCTTCACAATACTACTAACTACTTCAAGTTTTCAGAGAGTTTCGCAGCTTTTTGAACTTCGAAAAAATTTCAACAGTGAAGTTTTCAGAAAAATTCCAGAAAAATTATATTAAAAATTTCCACAACGGGAGAGACCTGGAAAGTCCTGGGGCCAGCCAGGGGGGGCACCAGTGGCCCAGGCGACCAGCTGGCGCGGCCCAGCCCCTGGCCGCGCCCACAGGGCGCCTGGGGCCCACGAGACCCCCCTCCAGGTACTTCTTCTTCCCCTCTCTCTCTCTCTTTTTCCAGAAACCCGAGTTCTGGTCTTGTTCTTGCTGTTCTTGCTGTTCTTGGAGGCGATTCTTCGATCTCTCTCTACAGCCCATCATTTGAGCTGAAATTTTGAGCAAATACTCCCTGGTATGTGACTCCTCCACCCCTCAAATTAGATTTTTGATTGGTGGCCTCATTTGTGAGTATTTAGTAGTTCTTGGTGCTGTAGAGATGAGCTTGCATGCATGTGTAGAAAGTTATTTTCCAAGTTTTGATGCAATTCTATGCCTTGGGCAAGTGAGTTGAGTAGTTTGCCTTAGCTCACTTTGTTTTAATCCTCGTTTTTGTGAATTGTAAAAAATTTCAGAAATGAGTTTTTATTAGGAAGGGCAAAAGGATGGCTTGAGAAGAGGAGGCCCGCACACTCCGATCGAGTCACTAGGGCCGCAGCTTCACCAACGACTGCCAGGGTGAGCTATAATGAAGATCATGTGCCCCTGGAGTTGTTGGAAGATACAAGTCCAGCACGTGCGATGACATATCCATGTGACGAATTCATGGAAGCTGTGGGAATCAAGGATGAGTTTTATAATCTTTGTGCTAATGCAGGTTTGACACGGCTCGTCACCAGTCGTGTTACTCAGTATCAAAAACTCACCTCCATTTTCATTAACAGTTTTAGATATAATCCTGAATCAGGTGCTATTGAGTTTAAAATTTATAATGATCTTATCACCATGACTTTGGGAAATTTTTGTGAAGTAATAGTTGTGCCGAATGTTGGGAGGACGGCAAGGATGGCTACTCAGCCCTCCGAGCTGAAAACCGTGATCAACTCTCTCTGTAGCATGGGTACGAGGGATATTCATTGGTCGAAGATCTCCAGTATCTTGTTTCCTCACCTCAGGTATTTTGCATATTATATTGCTAGAGGGGTGTTAGCTCGTGACAACACGAGCAGCATTTCTGCTCCGGATATTGCTATCCTGGCAGCAGCCCTCTCAGGGAGGTCTGATTATAATATTGGTACCTTAATTGCTCGACGCCTTGCTATGAACGGTAACAAGGGGGACTTATATGGTGGCATTTATGCTACACTTATCTTAGAGCATCTTGGAGGCACCCCACATCCTGATGATACTCCTTTTACTTATTTAAGCTTTGATCTTGCTGCTATGAAAAGGCATAAGTTTGTTACCATGGGTTCTGAGCTTGATAACCTTGTTTATATCTTGCGTTTCGGAACTACCGCGGAACGCGAGATCCGTCTACCTGCACCTCTTTTGTTTGATTTTTCTCTCAGGAACGGATGGTCCTTTGATGTTGTCCAGTTCGACGAGTTCATGGTCCAGCATCAGTTCCATAACCCCATGGAGGGGGTTGTGCCCGACGAGGAGAGGCACGGTGAGATACAACATTTTCAGGATGAGACCGCCACCGAGTTTGGTGAAGGGTCTTCCTCTGTTTGGCGCTCGGAACCTTCCTCGTGGGAGACTCCGAGGAGTTCAGTGTACGCGCCATCATCCTTCTACGACCATTGGTCTCACCACCATACCCCTGGAGCAGGAGGCTCCTGGGGGCAGTAGCTGCTACCAACTTAGGCCAAAAGCCTAAGCTTGGGGGAGTACGTGCCCTTCTCACTTTTCCATTGTATTATCCATTTTATTCACTTTGATCTTTTCGAAGTTTTTACCCGTTCTTCTTTATTCCTCTATTCGCAAAAACAACAAAAAGATTTTCTCTTTCTTTTGCTTTGTTTTCAACTTTTGAAAAACCCAAAAAGATTTCCTTTCTCTCTTTAGTTTTGCTTTGTTTTCAGAGATCAGCTCGAGTCCGTGATGGCATTTGATTATATTTCCTACGTTCGATCGTGCAAGTGACAAGCAGTAATGACGAAGATCGACTGAAAGGAAGCAACAAGGAAGACCGGTATGAACTCTTATTGTTTCTACTTTTGTACATATGCCTGTACTTATGATCTAGAGACCAGCTTGTAGCGACATAGTGCTATGTTTACAATGCTATTCCAGTGGTTCATGCTTTCCTTGTGGCTAGTCTCCAATAACTAGAGTATATAATGTGTTATTGAAATGATCTACATGCATCGCACTGTTCATAGTCTGGCATACTAGGGTGGTATTTCCCTTTAGAGAATTTTTGGATTGACTTGGCACATGCTTACACATGTTTAAGACTAAAAGTCTACTTCGCCTTGATGATCTTTGAGTTTTAGAATAGTTATATCACTTTCATGCCCGATTCAATGTTGCTTTGTCGCTCTGCATGATTATGACCGTTATTGCTCTCTAGTTGGTCGCTTCCCAGTCTTTTGCTAAACCTCCACCCGTACTAAGCGGAATTACTGCTTGTGCATCCAAAACCTTTAAACCTGTTATGCCATATGAGTCCACTATACCTTCCTATACATGGTATTTACCTGCCATCCCTAACGAAGACTTTCATGTACCATCTCGAAATTAATCAAAAGCATTTCCCTTTTTGTGCCTATGTTGTGGCTCATGAGGAAGTAGTAGTTAATTCATGATCTCTTTAAGTTGGACAAGTTTCACCCCTGGATTGCATGTATAATGTGCGAACCCCTAATATGAAAAAGGAACTAGCATTGAGTGCGCCCGGCTCGAAAAGATAATATAACAAACAAACCCTCCTTCACGCTTTGTTCATGAGAAATCAGAAAACTTTGGCAGTGATAAACAAAGGAGATTAAGAGGATGTGATCGTCCTCATGCGGGAGCCATTCCTCGAGACTTGTCTAGCTTAAAAAGTGATTGAGTTATCTGCTAGCATTCGTTGACAAAATATGCACCTCTCAAAACATATTTACTTATGTTTTTAAAACCAAGAGCTCTGGTACATGTTTAGTTTTTGTTTCCGATCACGGGTTTTCAACTTTGCCAATAAAAGCCACGGTTCGAGAGTCTCACCTTCTTTCTTCAAAGCACTGACTAGGAGAGCATAATTGTCATTCTGAGTGTAATGTGCATTGTCCCAAAGTATTACATTGTCTTCTGCATACTTGTGATATGATTTATTCTGAAATTCTTAGTTCTAGTCTCCTTTAAAACTCTGGAGGAGTCTCTGCATTTATGTTTTGCTTCACTCATGGAGGCTAGCGAGATACCACCTTAATATGCTCAAGCTATGTGCAATGTGATCTTGTCTTGATTTTCGGTAATATATTGTTTACTCTTAATTATTTGTGACTAGTCACTTGAAAGAAGGATTGCTCCTTGCATTGTTCTCATAAGTACTGTTTTAATACTTGCTGAACTCTTTTCGTAGTACATGCTTATATACATCTAATGAAGCAAAAGAGTTTGTCAAAGTTTTCTTTGTCGCGTCCAGTTCGTTGAACTGAATTGCTTGAGGACAAGCAATATGCTAAGCTTGGGGGAGTTGATACGTCTCAAACGTATCTACTTTTCCAAACACATTTGATATTGTTTTGACCTCATTCTTGCATGATTTGGACTAAACTAACTCGGACTGACGCTGTTTTCAACAGAGCTGCCTGTATGGTTTATTTGTGTGCAGGAAAACGGATTTTTAAGCATCTCAGAAAAATCCACGCACCCGAAGAAACAAAATGCCAGAAGTGGGGCCAGAGGGGGGCCAGGGGGTGCCCAGGCGCCCTGTGGGCGCCCCCCCCCCCCTGGGCCGTGCCGGGGGGCGCCTGGGTGGGCCCCACACCCCCTGGTGCCCTACTTTAGCCCGTATTTTTCCTCCCGACGCAGAAATCCCAGATCGGAAGTCCTTTCGCTGTTTTTCGTTGCGGAGCCGCCGCCACCCTCTGTCCTTCTTCGGGAGGGCTAATCTGGAGGCTGATTTGGCCTCCGGAGAGGGGAGATCGTCGCCATCGTCATCATCATCACCACTCCATCATCCCTCCATGACTTCCCCCTTCATGTGTGAGTAGTTCCCTTGCTGTAGGCGAAGGGGATGGTAGGGATTGGATGAGTTAGATCATGTAATAGTTCGTCAGATTGTTGGGGGCATGTTGCCTATCATCTAGTATGGTGTTTATCATCTTTGCTACACCTTGTTATTCTTAATGCTTGACACTTAGGGCCCGAGTGCCATGATTTCAGATCTGAACCATATGTGTTTGCATGAATATATTTGTGTTCTTGATCCTATCTATGAGTTGTATGCACCTGTTACGGTTCGGAACCGGCGATCCCAAAAGTGACAGCTTGGGACACCAAAGGGGATGGCCCGTAGTTTGAGGATTACATGTATCCATTGAGTTCATTGCTTTGTTCCGGTGCTCTTTGACAGGAGCACCTTAATATCCATTAGTTCCTTTTGGCCCCGTTCGTAGCGGGATGGTAGGACAAAAGATGTTGTGCAAGTTCTTATTGCAAGCACGTACAACTACCTATGGGATACATGCCTAATGTTTGATATTTGCCTAGATGATCATTACTTTTCCGTGTGCCGTGCCCCGAGTTAGAAACTATCTCATCCATGCAACGCCCAACCATCCATCTCCCTAGCCTACAGTATTTTAAACCTTGCCTGTCACTAGTTGCTATTTCTGCCATTTACTACTGCTATTTACCTTTGCTCTTTACTTTCACTATTACTATCATCACTATCATATCACTGTTACCACTTATCTTTTGTTGCAAGTTAGTATATTTCAGGTGCCGTTGAATTGACAACTGAACTGTTAAAGCTTATAAATACTCTTTGGCTCCCCGTGTGTCGAATCAATAAATTGGGTTATTCTTACCCGCGAAAACTATCTCGATCCCTTACGGTTGAGGGTTATCAAGTATTTTGATGTAAGTAGAAACAAAATAAAATAAATAAAGCAACAAAGAAAACAAATAATTTCAAATTTAAACTATTCAAATTTGAATACTACTTGCACTACCAGAAAGTTTGTAAAGGACCAGGGCATTAGTACCGACCCTTTAGTCCCGGTTCAAGAACCGGGGCTAAAGGCCCTAACGAACCGGGTCAGATGTCCCTTTATCTACTAGTGGTCTTATGTCACTGATATGCAGAAAGAAGATCTTTGGACTGAGCTGAAGTCAAATTTCACCCTACCGCCAGAGGCTGATCCGGCAAAGCCAGTTACAGAGGATTTAATCAAGTCTTTTGCTCTTACGAAGATGGCAGAACTATTCAGGGGGTGGAAGAAACACCTAAATAAGTTTGTCCACAAAAAAGAGAGTCCAGGATTCCAGGGCATATATGAGAAGGTCAGAGATGACTGGCCCGCTTTTGTGGCCTATAAGACATCGGAAGAAGATGTCGGCGACAAACCAGAAAAATGATGCGAAGAAGATGCATCACCATCGCACGGGGTCAGGTGGCTACCTCAGAGCTCGGCCTAAGTGGGCCAAAGCTGAGAATGATCTGCTTCAAAAAGGGATCGAACCAGAGACAATGAACTGGCCAGACCGTTACCGGACTTGGTTCTTCGGGGCTGGCGGAACCTTGGACCCTGTATCAGGGAGGTGCATTTGGACAGACAAGCAATTGGAAATACCAATCAAGAAGCTTCGGCACTATATCAAAGCAGCGCAGCAAGGGACGTTCTTTCCCGACAGAGAGAACGATGAGCTCACAATGGCCCTCGGGAATCCTGAGCACCCTGGATGGACACGAAGCACGCCAGGCTCCGTTCTGTGGAGTGCTGGGTTTCCGGACGCAGGCGGTTACAAATGCCACGAGAGGAGGAAGAAAGTGCAGCAGACTGAACTGCAGGCGCTGCACGCGATAGAGGAACGAGAAGCAAATCGGGACAAAAGAACTGCCGAAGCTTCCCCCGAAGCTACCCCGCCATCTCAGCGGAGAAGCAGCGTGGCTTCCACCGAGCTGCTTCAGCCGGAGCATGTCTGGACGGCTCCTGCCAGCTATCCCGGGGATGATATCACGGAGTCTCAAAATTGCCACCTTATGACGCAGTGGATAAATATGAAGGTCAAGGCGGCTGCTGGCTCTGTTTATCCTACTGGACCCAGTGCAACTTTTCACTGCCGGTCGATTCCAGAAGGATATGCTAGGGTGATGGTGGATGAAATAACGGAGGGATTTGAGGACCTCAAGCTTGACCACCCTACCGGTGAAGGGGAGACTCGGCTGGGTTCTTCACTGAAGACTCCATGCCTATGGCGGAAGGACCTCATCAACATTCTCAACTGGACGCCTCCGCCTCCTCCTCCTCCTCCGGCGAGTCAGGGCACTCCGCCTCCTCCTCCGGCGATTGACGATCAGGGCACTCCGGCTCCTTCTCCGGCGCGTGGCGGCACTCCGCCTCCTTCTCCGCCTGCGCCGGCGCGCCCGAGCAGCCAGCCTCCTCCTTCTCCGCCTAGTCAGCAAGGGCGGAAGAGACCTGCCGCCACTCCGGCTGCTCCGACGCGTAAGCAAGGAAAGAAGACAACCACTTCGTCTGGTCTGTCGGCGTCTAGCAGTACAGCCGGAGGCGGGAGGCAATACTAATTCGGTCCTTCTCTCATGCCTCTTGAGAAGTGACCATACGAGAGGTCCGACGAGGATAACACGAAGATCGCTGAAGGCGAAGTGAAGGACTGGCTTGAAGGGTTGAAATCACAGAGACATCCACCTCCAGAGGAGAAGATAGATCCGGTGAAAGCAAAGCTCACTCTTGCCGCCCTGAAGAAACCAGCGAAAAGTAAGCCGAAGGACAACTATGACCGCATTATTGAAAAGTCATTTCACGAAGCGAAGCGGTCGGGAAGTACTAAAAGTGATCAAAGGTTAGCAGAAGGACGAGCTGGGAAACAAATCGCCCAGCTCGGCGAACAAGCGGACCGATCGTGCCCCCCGCTCAAGGTGTCTAGCGACATGGTCGCTAATGATCCGAGGATGGTGCCCGGTTATAGCAATCTTGGAGATTACCTGTCCGATGATGTACATTATGATTTCTTGGAGGTGTAGATACAAAGATACGAGTACGGGAAGCCTCTCGTCAAAAATGAAAGATCTCTATCAACGAATATGCGAAGATTGCATGATTGGTACTTGAAAATCTGCATACAGTCTGGGGGGAGGGATAGTTTGTATGTGAGAGTTAAACCGGAGCATGACCTCATTGGAATTGAACTGTTTCCTATTCCATTTGAGGAGTTCTATCAGTTTTTCAATCAATTGGCCCTCGATAAAGCAACGGTCACCTGCTACTGTCTGTAAGTAGTACTACTTCTGTCATTAAGTCTCTCTATATAGCTCAGCTCTTTCATTGCATGTATTTATAATTATCCTCACTATATTATGCAGATTGAAGATCGTCGAATTCAGGAAAAGACAAGTCGGTGATATTGGGTTCATTAACACATACCTCATAGATGCAACCGAGGTTAAATGGCGTGCCTCAGATACCGAGGCCAATTGAGTGTTACTGTCTTGTGCATATTCGGTTTCCCTTATATATTAGTCAAGGTTATAGTAATGTACTTGATGAGTTCATGCATGCGTGCGCACCTTCCACTATATTCTCCTAGAGATTAAGCTTGAGCAGGGAGTAGTAAATGTCTTGGACTCTAAACGAAAAGATCCCAAGGTGTATGCGGACATGACTCAAATGCTCGAGAAGTAAGTTAAATCGATCATTATCCACCATGCATATCAACAACTTTGTTCATTTCTAATATCAAGTAATTGTTTTCTTTGATTGGCAGGGTTTGGAAAAAATTCACCAAAAAAGCTCTGGGACTGCCGAAGAAGCTGCAATTTAGACACCCGAAAGTAAGTACTATATAATAGCATGTTCCGCGCATCTCCTATTGATTCAAGCGCTAGTTTCATCAATACCATTTGGCATTCTTGCTTATCAGTTTGATTGACCTCTATTTCTTGTAAAGTGGTTGTGGCAGGAACAAGGGAATGATTTCTGTGGATACTACATTTGCGAGTCCATCCGCCACACGACCTATGAGCAGGGCTACTCTGACGCACAATTTGAAGTGCGTAAGCAATTAATAATATTCACAATTTTATTTCATTACCATCATTTGTGTTGATTTTCATTTAATCATATATATATATATATATATATATATATATATATATATATGTATTGACCCCCTTCTTCAAATTAGATCTTTCGGATGCGGAATGAACTCCTAGCACCAGATCGTCTGCGAGCAATTCAAGAGGAATTGGCGGCATTCTTCCTTGACCACGTGATCGTGCCAAATGGAGAATACTATGTGGACCATGCGTCCATATGATAGGAGATTATATTTGTAAGAGATAATTATTGTTTATATGTACCCGGTAGTGTTGGATAGATATACGAGAACTTGTTGTTCGACCAATCTCTCGGAGAAGGAGAGGTGGTCGATATCACTTCTCTCTGTATGTATATATATGTTGATGACGATCTTCTGTTTCCTTCGTTTGCTTACTATCTAGCTAGCTAGCGGGTCTAGTCCTCTCTATATGTATGTGTAGTACGTACTGTCGACCAAGCACGGACATAAAAGACGACACTTCTCTCTATTAATTAGCTAGCTAACACAATATATGAAACACCTAAAT